>CM040190.1:9378152-9420652 GCA_022606455.1 Callitettix versicolor
TCAACTCTTCTACAGAATAGCATGAAATCGATGATACAAATTTGTTTTTTTTTTTAGAAAAAAATTGACAAACGAGGACGTAAGCTAGTCGATTACGACAGTCAACGCCATCACAGTCAGTCGTTACAGGGCAGTAGTACGTTAAAGAAACGGGATGAAATTAAAGTGGCCAAAGCTAGAGAACAGTTAGAAGACGCTAAAAGAACATATGAACAACTCAACAGTGAACTACATGATGAAATACCGGCGCTGCACGATTCGAGGGTGCTTTTCTTGGTCACCAATCTTCAAACTCTATTTGCTGCCGAACAAGTCTTCCATTCTGAAACTGCCAAGGTAGGTATTATTATTTATTAATTCATTTATTTATTAAAGTCATGAAACTGTTTTTTTTTTTTTGCTGCTTGTAAGATCAAAATTTGAACAAACTTAATTGAACGATTTTGAGTAATTAGGTCGATTTTCCAGTATTTTTTAGTAGCTCACAAAGTCAAAGTTTTCAGGATATAGCAACCATTATGTTTGTTTGTGTATTTAAGGTTCCAAGTCTCTAATAGTCTTTGAGGAAGTAAATGTAAAAAAGTTTGTTTTTACACAATCAGTTTTTTAAGCACCTGTCTTTTGTGTATATATAGTCGACCTCAGAGATAACGCAGGTGAAGGGACGAAACATGTAAGAGTGCTGTAAATGAGATAGCGTTGTAACCGAGTTTACAGTGAATACTGTATGTAGTGAAAGAAGAGCATACTTTGTAATGTGTACATAATTAATGGCTATTTTATTACAATTTATTACATATTTTGAAATATATTTTAGCTAAAACTAATAGAAAATAAGTACTGTACAATCTAGTATGTATACATGCAACAAAGTGTGTACACTGTTGTGAGGGTTCGTAAGAGTAAAGTTTCCCTCCCCCCCCACTAAGGCGTACAGAGTGTATGTGTGTGTGAGAAAGAACGCTTTTGCGGGAACTACACAATTTACATTGTTTGTTTGGCCAGCAACAAAATTCTAAGAAAGGGACTGTTTCTATTCTCAACTTTTATTCTAAAAATATAACAGAAATTGTATTTGAAATGAGAGTGATTATAGGTCAGCAGCTTAGAAAACTGTTAAGAGCACCAGCAGGGCAGAGAGAAAAGGTGTGCGAGTGAGAGGTCATGTCCCCACTCTGTCATCATAGCTCCTCCCTTTTCCTTCATTATCACTGAGTAGTAACAGTTTGTACACTCAGATTAGCAGGCTCTGTGTCCCTGAACTGTTGGAGGGAGCTGAGGGGAATTTTCCTACATGCGCGAGAAATTCTCCGTTGTATCCTAGTTCACAAAGCATTGTAACGGAGCGTATAATATACGTACACTTAATATAGAATATTGGGGACATTATGAAAATAGCTCTATAATCGAGTTAGCGTTCTTACCGAGGGCGTTATAACCAAGGTCGAATATACTAGCATAAAAATGAATGATAAAAAACCATGAACTTTAACTCAGCATTTATCATCTAATAAGCGTTAGCCAGAGATCTTAATGTAGTAGTTAAACAACCTGTAAATAAAATTGTGAGCTGTAATAAATGTAATTGTATCTTAGGATATTGTAGATTCCACGTACCTTCTACCATTACATTAACTAATGCTTAATGGTTTGTTGTATATTCAGGTATACGCTGAACTTGAAGCTATTGTGGACAAACTAGCCACTGAAAGCCAGAGGGGGTCCTACACACTCAAGAAGACTGCTAATTCACCTAAAGCTATTGGAAATTCCACGTAAGTTTCAAATAAAAAATATCTGCAATAAAAATTTACTCAGTTAGCTTTATTTCCTTCAGCCGATTTTGTGCAAACAGAACGAAGAAAATGTTGACAAGTGAATGATCCCTTTTCTTCATAAAAGACAGTTTCTACAAAAAAACTGGGGAGATTTTAACTCTTTAGAGCTAGTTCTAAGTGTCTGAACAAATTTGCCTCATGTACTAGGATACACAATGAGTAAACTTTTCAAGATTGATGTGCTTACATGACAGCAGTAAAACATCCACACAAACTACAGTCACATAGACGTATTTTCAAACTTTAGTATTAGAGAACTGTTATCGAGACGACATGACCAATATAATTCTTTCACTAACAAAAAGAATAGTCCAGAATGATCCATTTACACTATCAGTAGGTTGTGTCTAACAGGTGGAAATACGACAAATAAAATCATGTTAACAAAAAACTAGGTTATGTTGAATTTTTAGTAAATATATCCTAACATCGACTTAGTCATCTCTGGGATTTATTTTTTCTCGATATGTGAACAAGTTAAGGAATTGTAAACCAAGTATTGTGAATCTGAAAGCAAATGTGATATGTTTGATGCGATGTGTGAACAAGTTGAGGAATTGTAAACCAAGTATTATGAATCTGAAAGCAAATGTGATATGTTTGATGCGATGTGTGAACAAGTTAAGGAATTGTAAACCAAGTATTATGAATCTGAAAGCAAATGTGATATGTTTGGTGCGATGTATGAACAAGTTAAGGAATTGTAAACCAAGTATTGTGAATCTGAAAGCAAATGTGATATGTTTGATGCGATGTGTGAACAAGTTAAGGAATTGTAAACCAAGTATTGTGAATCTGAAAGCAAATGTGATATGTTTGGTGCGATGTGTGAACAAGTTAAGGAATTGTAAACCAAGTATTGTGAATCTGAAAGCAAATGTGATATGTTTGGTGCGATGTGTGAACAAGTTAAGGAATTGTAAACCAAGTATTGTGAATCTCAAGCAAATGTGATATGTTTGGTGCGATGTGTGAACAAGTTAAGGAATTGTAAACCAAGTATTGTGAATCTGAAAGCAAATGTGTTATGTTTGATACGATGTGTAAACAAGTTGAGGAATTGTGTGAACAAGTTGAGGAATTGTAAACCAAGTATTGTGAATCTGAAAGCAAATGTGATATATTTGACGATTACTGACACGACTGCTAACCTAACCTGAGCAGTTTTAGCCCCGAATAGGTTGAAACCAATAGTTTTATTGTTAACACTGTGTAACATACATAAGCAGTCTTTAATATGACAATTAATTTATTATGTAACACAAATTTAAAAGTTAATGGGTCTTTTGGTATATGTATTTTTTTCCAGCGAAAAACCTTTAAGGTTATCATCGCCATTGGTGTATGTAAGTACATGCTCTGTGTTTTTTTACAAATATTGTTACAAAATTCTCTTACTATCTTCTATTGTGATCACTTCGGCTTATCAAATAGAAAACTCATAAAAAGCGTTGTGTGCTATTTTAGTTATTTTTAAAATTTAATCTGGATTTATTAAAGACTGGCGCCATAATGTTACTCATGCAACCATAAACGCTATTTATAAAGTACATGATGTCAGCGATATTGCGATGTCAGAAGATAGAACATATTCATATCTTATGCTTGCATACAATAATTTATCTTTAGTAAATATTTGTTAAATAATTGAAAATTTGCCAAAATTTTTTTAGATATTTTAGTTTTAGTTCTTTTTTCATCTATAGATTTTCTAACCTAAGAAAATGTTTTTAATTTGAACACCCTACAATTTTTATGGATATGTTTTTATATATGTCAGAGCATTGTTTAGAAGTAAAGAACATTAATCTGACAAGCTGCTCAGTGCCTCCACTGCCACTGTCATTAACCTACCCATTCCTTCATGCCAGTCTGACGGACTAAGAGGAGCTGCTAGTCATTTACTGTTTATTTGTGTGATAAAATTAATGGTCCCAACAAGTGTGAGTTTTGCTTTTGGATGTGAAAAAATCCAAAATGTCGAAATTTACAGACAGACAACCGAGGCTTATGGTAAGGTCATGAATTAAACTTCGGTTCAGAAGTGGTGTTAACAAACAGCATAGATTGTTGTCAAGTGGCATTGTGCTTCTCCGTGATACAACATGTATGCATGCTACTGCGTTGATGACAAACTTGCTTCAGCAGTTAAAGTGGGAAGTTTTTGAATGTCCACTTTAATAGCCCATTTTTTTATATTTTAAGGCAAAAAGCACATTGAGGCTATTATCCCCTCCATAAATGTAAGTGTGAGTGTAAAGTGTTAAAGTCGTAAGTGTAGTGTTGTAAGTGTAAGTGTGTGTTAGACTCGGGTTCCGCAAGGGACATCTAAATCCTCTCAGTAGATGCAGTCTATTTTTGCAGTACAGTTAAGTTCCTATCTGCAATGTCTATTGAGTCTATTTTTGCGTCATGTAGGTCTATTCTGACTTCTGTGATCCACGACGTTGTTGATTTGACTCTTTGTATATACTTAAGGATTCTCTTGGCAAGTCTTGTTGTTGGGAGTCTACTGATGTGTCCGTAGAACTGAAGCCTCCTTCTTCTGATATCTGCTGCCAGGTTCGATATCTTCTCTGTGGTCTTCCGAGAGTGCAACCTGTATCCGTCTTCTGTTAATCTTGGGCCAATGATCTTCCTCAAGATTTTGCGTTCTTCCTTCAAAATGTCTTCCATAGTACCTTTTGTGTAGAGTGCTAGCGTCTGGCTTGCGTATAATGCCTCCGGTTTTATGACTGTGTTGTAGTATCTGATTTTTGTGTGCATCGACATATATTTCTTATTGTATATATCATGCGTTATACCAAGAGCCCTCTTCATTCTCAGTAGCCAAACCCTTTGTACAGCCTTCTGGCCACCTGTGGGTTCAAGAATTTCTCCCAGATATTTGAAGTGCTTGACTCTGTTTATCCACCATATTTTGTGCTTAGTTCTTGAATATTTAATTTTGAACAGAAGAATTCGGTTTTTTGAAACGAGATCTGTAGACCGACCCTCTCTTTCACATTCCTTTAGGAATTCTATCTGTTTAATCGCTGTTGTTTCATTATCTGTGAGTATGGCCAGGTCATCTGCAAAAGCTAAGCACGCGATTTCTGTGTTGTCCTTAGGTCTTCCAAGTCGAACTGGTTTCCAGTGCCATTCAATTTTTAATTCGTTCTCCCATTCCCTGATAACTTTGTCCAACACCAGATTGAAAAGGAGAGGCGAGAGTCCATCTCCTTGGCGAACTCCAGTTGGGATCAGGAAGGGTTTGGAAATTTCCCTCATAAATTTTGCCTTAGAGATTGTGCCTGTCAGTGTTTGTTTGATCAGTCGCAGTGTTTTAGGAACAAGTCCATGTTCTTCCAGGATATTAAACAAAGATTTTCGATCAATGGAATCGCATTAATGATTTATATTTATGTTTTTTTATTTAATTTCTTCTTGAATTATTTAATTATTTATGAATAAATAAGCATAAATAGTTTGATTTTAACACATTTTGAAAATTTTTCGCTTACTTGTTTTGATTACTTTAAAGTGTCGTAACGGGTGTAAGTACATTTGGATACTACATATTCAGGCACTTCAGAACAGCTATACTTCTTAAAAGGTTAATGATTAGAAACTTGTTATTTCAATAAAGGTTTGAAATAACTGATTTTCTTATTCAAGTTGATTCTTTGCAGATTAACAGATCAACTGTTTTCATGTATTGTTTAATAGATTTTTAAAATATGTTCTGGATTTTAACAGCAGAACCACTAGTTAAGTTTAAAGTCTTTTCATATTCTAAATATATTTCTTTTCTAACAGGAGTTTGCCAGGATCACCAACCTCAACAACTGGTGAGTTTACATTTTCTTTCAAATTTTTATAAAATGAGTGATTTTTAACTAACATCGTTTTGCTTTATATGTGAGTCAAGTCTGTTTTGCTTAAGATGTTTTTATTAATGCTAAACTCTTTTACAAAAACTGATTAAAATGTTTTTTTTTTAATTTTTAAGTTAGTTTATTATTGTAAACTGTATTGATCGGACAAAACAAAAATAGTGCAAACTACTTAGCTCTCTTTGTTTTATAATTCTATTTATATGAATGCACTATATAATAATTAACGAGAAAAAATTGTCATAAACCACAGTAAAATTTATTGGTTTATCATGTTGGATTATATTAAGTTTTAGAAGACACCGTTTTTTATAAATTTGATTTTTTTAAATTTTTATTTTCATAATGAATTTTATTTTCATTAAAAAATGTATTTAAAACTAAAAATTGAATATTTTTTAAACAAAAAAGAATTCTAAAAGACCTGTTTTTTTTCAACCTACGATTGTGCTTGTAAACTAGAATGGCAATCACTATAACTACCAATGGTAGTACTCCATTTAGAGCTGATTTTTAGGCAGGTAAACATGACTGCTGCAATTGGTTCTCCCGTCAGATGTGTGTTTCGTAATGTCGTAAAGTTCTACAAGCACACGTCATCAAAGAATGACCCGAATATACAATGAACATTTTATGAATGGTGTTGTGCGTAATTGGTGCAGAAATTTAAAGATCAAGTCGGCGAACAAGTACAAAGTTTGTTGTTATAGAAGAAATTCAACAAGTTCAAACTTGCCGAACAAACTTTCAATTGGTGCAGAAATTTAAAGATCAAATCGGCGAACAAGTACAAAGTTTGTTGTTATAGAAGAAGTTCAACAAGTTCAAACTTGTCGAACAAACAGATTCACATTTGACTTAATGCCCGTAGCTGTACTGTCTTAGTACAGTGTGGTGGATATTTACTCGACCAACAAAACCAATTGTTATGTTGTTTGCAATATGTAAAAACTTATTAACTACTCCTTGATGTAATCATCTAGCATAAAATTAACTGTTTGATATTCAGGAGAGTGTTTTTTTTTAAATCAAATCTACTTTTATTACAAAAGCACACTAACAAAATGTTTGCTTTATTGTTAACACTTTGTGTTGTCGTTGTGTAGACTAACTGTTTGTGTTAAGTGTGGTTTGTCCCTACAGCTGATGAGGGCAGTCAATCCCCATCTCCTACCCATCAAGAGCCGGCTACAACCAACGGCGGTTCCCCTATCCATACCCCGCCACCACTGCCGGCTGTCAACGGCAACAACTCCCCTGTCCCTGACGCTCCTAGTCCTACAAAGATGGAACGTAACGAACATGACCGAGAGACAGACAAAGTGAACAACAAACAGGTGGAGGAGCTTTATGACATACCTCCAGGTAGGTATTATCTGCTTTGCTTGCTTGCTGTTATTTCTTTCTTTTATTATAAGCGAGTGGTTCAAAATAATTACACAAACTTTATCACATTCGATTATTTCCACTCAAAAAATCTGGGTTTGTAAGTTACACTTAATAATATATTTGGTTTCAAAATATTATATCGGATTTTGCGCAGATTTTTATCATTAACCAACTAAAGCGATGTCTCTGTTTCAACACGGCTGTTCAGCATTTGGTTTGTATATTTGTTACGCGGTATTGATTAATATAAAAATAAAAGGCTTCCCATATGTAAAATATTTTGTTTGATTAGTAAAAATATACAAAAAAGTACTATTAGTTATTTTTGATTTAAACTTGTTTTTTTTTTAATTGTTATTTAATACAGGTACTAAATTATCTACAGGTACTATGTACATGATTTTATTTATTAACATTTTAGTACTTAATAGATAAATTACCTTTTATAGGAAACAACAAGACTTTTTAAAAATCTGTACTTCGCAGTATTTTGAGGATGTGGCAATTTTAATACAGTCGACCTTGGTTATAACTCCCTCTGTTAGAAGGCTAACTCGGATATAGCACTATTTTCATAATGTTCCCAATATTCTGTATCAAGTGTACATGTATTTTAGGCTCGGTTACAATGCTTTGTGAACTGGGATACAACCCTGTCACTGTTGTTACACTCCAGCCACTTACTAACTGGTCTGTGGGAGAATTTCTCTTATATGTGGGAGAATTCCCCTCCAACTCCCTCTAACAGTCCAGTGACACAGATTCTGCCAATCTGAGTCTAGAAACTGCTATTACTCAGTGATAGTGAATGAAAAGGGAGGAGCTATGATGACAGAGTGGTGGCATGACCTCTCACTCACACATTTTTTCTCTCTGTCCCACTGGTGCTCTTAGCAGTTTTCTAAGCTGCTGACCTATAGTCATTCTCACTTAAATACAATTTGTGTTCTATTTTTAGAATAAAGGTTGAGAATAGAAATGGTCCCTTCCTTAGAATTTTGTTGCAAGCTAAACAAACAATGTAAATTGTATCGGTCCCGGCAAAAGCGGTCTCTCACACACATACACTCTGTATGCCTTAGTGGGTGGAAAACGTCAATCTCAGGAACCCTTACAGCAGTGTACGCACTGTGTTGCATGTATACATACTAGATTGTACAGTACTTATTATTTATTAGTTTTAACTAAAATATATTTCAAAATATGTAATAAGTTGTAATAGAATAGTCATTAATTATGTACACAGTACAAAGTATGCTTTTCTTTTGCTACATGCAGTATTTCCGCCGTTTACCAACTCGGTTACAACGATATCTCATTTACAGCGCTCATATACGTTTGCTCTCTTCAACCGTGTTATATCCGAGGTCGGCTGTATAACTTCCATATCCCAATACATATACCATTTTATCCTAATATGTAGTGTTTTTAATTTATTATACTTATATGTGAAAATGCAAAATTAACTGAACAAAATTTTCTGTTAAAAAGAGAGATTCCTATCAAAAATGGTTTTATTAGCCGTTTCTACAAAATATTCTGCTATTTTTTTTTCAAATAACAAAACCTAACTTTATATAGAATTAAATGACTACTATAAAAAAATAAGATAGTTAATTTATTTATAATTGTACTGAATTCAAAAACATTCATCATAATTAATTTAGAAATTCATAAGTACTGCCAAAAACTTCCAAAACATTGTACAGACTAGTTCACATTACAGAATATTTAAAAATGCATTTTGCTTTATTGTTTTTTCAACAATGTTATATATTTTGTATTCTGTTAACGCTAAAATTAATTACTGCAGGTGCAACAACTGACAACCTACCGCCAGGAGTGCTGTATCGAGTGAAGTCTACGTATAAATACAATAGGGAAGATGAAGACGAACTGTCGTTCGAGGTCGGTGAAGTGATTCGAGTAATTGAATATGACGATCCAGAGGAACAGGTAAGGTTTATTTTGGAACTGACTTGCTTGCTAGTGAGCAGGAGGCTAGGTAAAAAGGAAGATTCCTATCAGAAATGATTTTATTAGCTGTTACAACAAAATATTCTGCTCTCTCTTGCGCCACTGGTATGTGTCTTTCAGAGTTCAGTTTTGGCAATGCTTTCCAGTTCTGATACACCGCTGAAAAGAAAGAGCTTTACAAAACACATTTTTATAATATGTTAATTGTTTTATATTACATAAATTCTTTATATATATATATATATATGCATATATTATATGCAAGCGAGATGCTAGCACTCGACACAAAAGCTACCATGGAGGATATTTTGAAGAAAGAACGCAAAATCTTGAGGAAGATCCTTGGCCCGAGATTAACAGAAGATGGATACAGGTTGCACTCCCGAAAGACTACAGAGAAGATATCAAACCTGGCAGCAGATATCAGAAGAAGGAGGCTTCGGTTCTATGGACACATCAGTAGACTCCCAACAAAGAGACCTTCCAACAGAATCCTTAAGTATATACAAGGAGTCAAATCAACAACGTCGTGGATCGCACAAGTCAGAATAGACCTGCATGACACAGAAATAGACTCAACAGACATTGAAGACAGGAACGCATACAGGAGAAAGATGCTCGGTTGGAAGGTCCCAGAGAATGAAATCCCAAAGAGAGCAGGGGTAAAATGGACGGAGGAGCGGAAGAGGATCCATGGGGACAGGATGAGGGAGGTGTGGAGCATTAGAAGGAACAAGACATGAGTCAGAGTGCTTTGCGTGATCCAACAGGGTCTTTACGCAAATAATAATAATATATATATATATATATATATATATATATATATATATAATTTGTAAACAAATTTACAGTTGTACAATTTGCAACTATATAGAGTTTATGTTTTACAATACATTTTTTTTAAGGTGAAAAGCATTTTGAGGCTTTTATTGCCTCCCTAAATGTAAGTGTGAGTGTAAAGTGTTAAAGTTGTAAGTGTGTGATAGACTTGGATATCTAAATCCTCTCAATAGGTGCAGCTAGTCTGCATCCCCCTGCGGGGGTTTTATAATACAAATTAACATTTATACTGGATGATTTGATTAGTTCCAGGAAAGTCCAATTTGAGGGCTATTGATAAAAAACAGCAAATCAACAATAGGAAAATCAGTTTTGGAAATTAGACTTTTTATATTTAACCATTTCTAATTTGTTAGTTTTGTGGTAGCCGTGAGATTTTAAGAAATATCGACACAATATATTATGTTTATTTGTTTATGCATTTGAGTTCATTTTAACAATATAAAATGTTTTATTATTGTACAGGAAGAGGGATGGTTAATGGGCCTCAAAGAATCAACAGGTGAGAAAGGCATGTTCCCGGCGAACTTCACGCGACCATTGTGAACACTTGTTCAACAAAAAGTCGTCAAACACTACAATACACTTTGAACTTTTTGATACACATTGAATGACAATAACAAGTGAGCTCGGTTTTTACGGCATCTACGTCGACCTAACACAGAGCGTACAGGTAATTCTGTACTGTTTACAAATCCAATTATTTTACAAAAATTTGGTGATCGTTAGAAATCTTTAGTGCACTGCTGTTAGTTGTAAAATCTCTTTCCGTTTAAAAAAAAATCGCCGGATTGTTAAAATCAACGGGCATTTTTATAGTTTAAATTGTTATTGTTGGGAAAAAAATGAAGTCTTCTCTTCTCGTGGAGTCGTAAAGTGCCTAAACCATAGAAGATGCTCAGTTTAGGTGTAGTCATTGTAGGATCCTTTTATAAGGAATATATTGTTCTGGACAGATAAATTACATTTTTAATTAAAGTAAAATATAAGAAAATGTGTAGATGTTGTTATTGAAAAACAAATATTTTTAAATGTTTATAAAATATCTGATCAATTTTTCAAACTAAGAGTAAAAAATAATTAAAATGTAACTAAAACCGCTTGTTCATGGTTTTGAGAGATGTGTACGTTTGACAGTTTTAAAATAGCAGACATTTAATGGACAGTGTTAAAAAAATTTTAACGGACAATTTTGAAACACTGTATAGCAAATTAACGGCTTATTCCAGTATCAACAGGTTTCTTTTTAAAATAATTTATTGATGTATAAATGGATAACAAATTAATTCTGAAATGTGGTCAAATATTTTATAAAACCGTATGTACATTAGCTTAAGTTTAAAAAATTCCTTAAGAACGCATTTTTAAATATTCTACGTTTACCAGCAGTGTAATTGCTGTCCAGCCAGATATACCTTGATAAATTTGATTATAACACTTTATACTCATTTGACTAGTTCCAAAATAGTACAAATATAATTTGCTTTAGAGAAATTCTCATTTTATTGTTATTGTCATGATGTTGATCATTCACTTCCATCGTCAATTATTATTAAATAATAATTCAATTTGTAATACGTTGAGAGTTGATATTTTATTTTTCTTCTTTTAAACACACTGTGTTAGTTAGGTACTTTTGAATGTAATAGTATCTTTAATTTTATTGTGACCTTAATGTAATTGTGTTTTATGTTGTCAAACTTATTGTTTGATTGAAGTGGCCGGTCGTTCTTTTCGACAACATTAATAATCAGTACGATGTAAAGTGTTTTATTGAACCGCACAGGATCAACCATTTCAATAAGTTTGGCGCTTTCATGCTCTGTAGTGTTGCAGTTTTAAAACTTTACGTTTCTATTTTTCCTTTTTCCGATGTCTATGTGCAACACACATTTTCGTTTTACTTTTCGCTAGCTAAGATCTGAAATTTTTTTAGATTTTCCTCATGTTTGCTTAGGGAATGTTTGTGTTATCCCTCTTCCCAACCATTTGTATTTATAAAGTATAATTTACATACATAAATATTGTTGGCATTTCATAGTATAGTATAGTTTTCAGTAAGGTGTATGTAACATAGATTAAAAGTGTTAAAAAATAACAATTCTTAAATATGCAAAAAAAAATTTCAAAAAGTGTATAGATAATATATTTTGACGTACATCTTCCATTTATTTTTCGTATTTATTGATAATTCTCTTGTCTTTTACAAACTCGTTATATTTTTGGTGTATTTATTTAACTTAAAGAATCGTGTTGTAATTATTCCATTTTTTCTTGGTACGTTGGTACATTGCCATGAACATATTTTTTTATGTTCATCCATGATACAGTTGACAAATTATTTGTACATTAGAGTAAATAATAAGATTACGCAAATTAATTTAATTTATACAGAGAATTCACTTAAAAATATGTAACACTTGGCATTTGGCACTTGGTATTTTTTTGTATGTATTTCATTGAATTTATATATAAGTTCATTATATATATTAGTATATATTTGACCAAATATTAACATATAACAAAATCTGTTTGTTTTAACTATTGTAATAATTTGTTTAAAATTAGTTTTACCAATTACCATTTCTAAATAAATTTGGAAGACCTTTAACAAAAAGTTAAATATTCTATGCTAATTATTAGTGGTGCCAAATTTCGATTTAAAATTAAGCAAGTACAAATTTCAATGCATCTTTGACGTAATCCAAATTATGCAAACATCGTACAAAAATTTATTGAAAGCATTTTAAAGCACATTTATTTCGCAGTAGCCGACGTCTTTCTTCCGTCCTTTCAAAATTTATTCTTGGTTGTGGGCTGAATTGTGTTCAGATTTTCTTCTTTCACTTAACTTTTAGGTTAACTTTAAATATGTATAGTCGAACAATGGTTGTATTTATAATTGTATAAAATTGTAGAATGCGAAAAGAGAAAATATTTTTAATTGAACATAAATATTAAGTCAGTTGTAATTAGGCGAAATTATTTTAACTGTCTAAACAATATTGTGTTTTTGTTATGAAATCCTTAAATTATATGCATATTTGTTATTGAACAGTATTTCTTAAAAGCAGCTATATAATTTATGTATTTTAATTGTATTTATTTATTTGTTATAGTTTTCAGTTATAAACATAGATTTTAATCGTAGTGACAGTTATTTGTATTATAATATTCTTTTTAAAAAAAATCATTAATACAAATTTGAAAGTATTGTATATTTTAGGTTAGTTTAGAATAATTTTAATTTTTCTTTTGTGTTGTTTTTTGAACTCTATGATTTATAAATACTTGGATATAAAATAAACAAGTATAGTAAATGTAGATTATGTATGCCTTAGTATAACAAAATATACTGTTTATAATTTCACAAATAATCAAAAAGGCTTAAAAGTTGAAAGGTAAATAGTATGGTTACGAATCAAAGAGAAACAAATTGACCAAAAAAACTTATACTTAATTTTAAGTTAGTTAAATTAAATTTATTTATCCGTTTGGTATTTTAATATTTAACCATCTCGCAACATATCTACTTCATTTACTCCTTACTATATTTTCATTCATTTTTAGTTTTCTTATACAGTCGACCTCGGATATAACGCGGTTGAAGGGAAGAAACATATATGAGCGCTATAACGGTATAGTAAACGAAAATGTAAACGGCGGAAATACTGTATGTAGCGAAAGAAAAGCAGACTTTGTATTGTATATATAATTAATGGCTATTTTATTACAATTTATTACACATTACATAATTTTGAAACATATTCGTTAAAACTAATAGAAAATTAGTACTGTACAGTCTAGTATGTATACATGTAACACAGTGTATACACAGGTTTTTGTGAGATCGAAGTTCCCCCCCCCCTACTAAGGCATATAGTGTGTGTGTGTGTGAGAGAGAGAGAGAGAATACTTTTACGGGAACGACAAAATTTACATTGTTTGTTTAGCCTGCAACAAAATTCTAATAAAGAGTCCATTTCTATTCTGAAATTTTATTCTAAAAATGGAACACAAATTGTATTTCAAGAGCGACTATAGGTCAGCAGCTTAGAAAACTGCTAAGAGCACCAGTGGGACAGAGAGAAAAAATGTGTGCGAGTGAGAGGTCATGTCCCCAGTCTGTCACCATAGCTCCTCCCTTTTCCTTCACTATCGCTGAGTAGTAACAGTTTGTAGACACAGATCGGCAGACTCTGTGCCACTGAACTGTTGGAGGAAGCTGGAGGGGAATTGTCCTACATGCACGAGAAATTCTCACGCAGGCCGTTTACTAAGTGGTTGGACTATAACAGCAGCATGACAGCGTTGTATCCGAGTTCACAAAGTGTTGTAACCGAGCCCAAAATACACGTACACTTAATATAGAATATTGGGGACATTATGAAAATAGAGCGATAACCGAGTTAGTGTTATAACCAAGGTCGACTGTATAGCCATTTAATATTCATATTCAATATCCATTCATCCATTTTGTGATAGTGAATTTTCTATTGGTATTAAATGTAATATGTTGTTGTTTTACTATACTGTGTGTATAACATGAATATAATATATTTATAATTTAAATAAAATTGCACACTAATTAAAATTCCCAACACTTTTAATATTAACAGTTGAATAAAATATTCTGATTGATTATCTTGTAACGCTTAAAATAACAGCTTTTCACTGTCAAAATTGTATGTGTTCAATGTGTTCCTAATGGCAGCTTCTAAAAAAGTACATTTTAGGGTATTGCTTTAATACAATGGTCTCTGATATCCTTGTATGGAGGCAGGTGTTCAGTCCCCCCTCGCCTGAAATCATAGTATATTCATGTAATATAGCTTGTGTTTTTTGCTTTAAAACGGCAGCAAAAATTTGAAGTCTTTTTTCAATCAGAAATGTAATTTTCTAAATTTGTATACAAATTTTCTGTCTTGTTCCATAAATGTACAGTAATAATAAGTATCAGAAAAACCTTATAGAATAAAATATATTATTGTAACATAGCCACCGGACCACATATTCAAATGATTAGGATTATAACCTATTCTTCTCGTCAGTGGTCTATCTACTCATCTCATAAAGGCTACTGCGGTTTCGAAACACAATCGTTTTATCTTCAGGCCGTTATACAAAATGTTTAATCCCTCTGTTAAGGTCGTCACAAAGTCAAACAAAACATTAAATGTGATGTATGTTTTACATGTATGTAAACATTGCGATGTATGTCCCCCCGACCTCGACAGAGGGATTTAACATTTTGTATAACAGCCTGAAGATAGAGTTTTGAAATAGCGGTAGCCTGTATGAGGTGAGTGGATAGACCACTGATGGGAAGAATAGGTTCCTAATCAAATAAAATATAGACTAGGAATTTTGATAAATAACTCTGGGAATTGTTTTCTATAATGTTTCCTCGGTGACACATTGTAGAAGGATATTAATTCACACAGTTTGAATATTAATTCTGTGTTTAGTAAAACCGTTACAAAAACAAGTTTGTATTATGGGGTACTGAATACAGGGTGACTAGCGTCAGTTACTCAGCTCGCAGTTGTCCGGGTAATTTTTGTTTGTTGTCCGTTAGCGTATTTGGGCATTCGTTATAAATGTTGCACATTAGCCACAGCTCCTATACTTGCAGTTCATTACAGGGTTGCTGTTTTAGTAAATTTCGATTGTTTCATTTTTTTATCACTATGAGAAGTGACTATTAGCTAACTCAACCGGTCTTTCTTCCAGTGGGAAATTCTTGTAATATCTTTTATTACTTTATAGTTCATAAAAAAATATTATTTAGACTTTTGAAAGTAATTGAAAAAATGAGTCATTGAAACTTCCAGTTATCCTAGAAACTAATATATGTTTACTCATTTTTCTGACACTGTCTTTTAGTAGAGTTAAGAGAAAAAGTTCTTCAAGTGCTGCAATGGTAAAATTAAGCCAACCACAGCACCGGAAGAGTAGTCTGACAATTTTTCTCGAGAGTAGTCTCTTCCGGTGTGCATCTAGCCTTAGCATACAGTTTTGTTACTTCTAAGTGATCGCAAACTGGTAAAACACAGCCGATAATACTGTAATTTTATTTCATTTTTAATTTAAAAAGCTATTCTTGCAATTCATTATCTTTAAGTTAGAAGAAAATGACTGATTTAAAAAAGTAAAAATTCCATTCTCTTAATACCGCTTTATCTCAAAATATAATTCAACGTGTTTCTTAATAGTGTAAGTCTCTTTAAGGAGTTGTTAATTACTGTATTTGAAGTATAGGTAGAATTAAATTATTACAGATTTTTTTTAAACTGATTTTATGCAGTTCGACTTGACTTTTATTAGTAAGTCAATAGTAATAAAAGTGATGTAACCCTAGAATTTTTACTCGGTAATTTTTTTTTAAATAAGTTTTGAAGTTGTGTAAGTTGCTTTACATTAAAAATTTCAAATTTTTTATCTATAAAAGGAATATTTTTGTATTTTTTTTTTTAAATCTATTACAGAAGTTATGACAATAAATTTATATTTGTAATTTTCATTTAATGTATAATTGTGTTAAGACTGTATATACATATATTTTTTTCAGTCTATGTAAATACATTTAAACTTGTTAATTTGTTGGCAGACAAAGATTCCATCAGTTCGGTTTCTTGAGTATAGATTATTTAATAAAATAACGTTGGCTTAATAATTTTCTATCTAGCTTAAAACTTTCTCTCGTACTGTAATAACACACTGCCTGATTGTTCTAGATTTTTAAAGTTATAAAAATGTGTAAATATATAAGTGCCAAAATTCAGGCAGGCTCGTACTGAAAAAAGGGGAGAATTGTTCGTCTTGGAGTATTAAAACCAGTATAATGCATTATCTTATGAACATGTACAGGTGTAAAAAAACTTCAGGCAACTATTTATTTTTATGTATTATTTTTATCGTCTTAGTCTTGCAGCTTCTGGGAGTGTATTTCCACTCTGTAGCTAGCGGTTCTGTCCTCTCAACACCTGTCGCTAAAGTCAGTATTTATTAGTAATACAAGTGGAGAACACCACAGTTCAGTTGGTCTTGTAGCAGACAGGTCCCTACACCTCTGAAGTAAAGACGTTAAAATCTATGATTTACAGTAATTTTTAGACACAAACGGGTAACAAAATTATGTTGTTTTTAATGCCATGTATTTATTTTCAGCAAAATTCAAAATTACAGTGATTATAAAAAATTTTGATCAGAATTTTCAAAAAATGTGAAAGTTTCTTTGGTTACCATTTAGTCGAATGTCCGAATGGAGTTTGAAAATTTGAAATGCTACCTTATTCAGATTTCAGTCTAAGATTAACGTTAGAGTGCCAACAGTTGAAATATTAAAATGTTTACAAAAACCTCATTAAAACATGTTCTAAAATTCATAATTTATGATTCCATTTCTAGGTCTTTCCATAATGGTTGCCAAAAAAAATACATTGTAGGGTATCGTATTATTAATGACGGTTACAAAACAAACAGCTGATCGTACTTTTGTTACCATCGTGTATATAAGAAAGTATAAGTTTTAGAATAGATTTTGCATTTATAAGGGCGCCTGCGTTAAATTTTTAACAGAATAATACACTTCTGTCAATTGACCATAAATTTTCATTGCGAATAAACATTATTTTCAGCAAGTATTTTTGTTTCTTACAGTATTATTTTCCCAATCAATCTAAACAAATTTTAGGTTAAGGTTATCGTTTTCTAGTTACGTCGCAAGGGAATTATTATTAAATATCATTAACTTATTTAACCCAAGACTTCAGCGTTGTTTTAATGTTAAAAATGTATGATAGGAAGTACTTCTAATGCTCAGAATATGTAATTATGGGAAACTATTGTTAGTAATTTTAACCGCAAATTGTCATTAGTTTTTATTTGGTCTATTATTTTTTAAAATTAACAAATTAAAATTTTATATACATTCTGGAAATGGTAACTTGTACAGTTTTACAAAATAAACAATGTAATGACAATAATTAATATTTACTGGTATGCCTTGGATGTCATATTTTCAGGAAGCTGTACAGCAGTGTAGCTATAGAGCAACAGCTATAGTCATATATTTCAGTTGCTGTCTCAGAATGGTGTATATATTAATATACTTGAAAATTACATAATCATATCTGAATTGACTGGGTGTAAGGTCCTTGTTTCAACTGTTTGACATTGTTGTGTTTGTTACACAGTGTTAGGCCTACACTGGAGCACATTCAGTCATTAGTGAGGTCTCATCTTCTTGGCACGTCGCAATACCTCCCAATACCTCTTCAGTCTTTGTGATCTCCTTTTCCTAACTTCTTCTGAGATTGTCATGCCCTTTCGGTCACTTGCTTTTCTAAAGTTGAGTTTCATTTCCTTGTCCCTGAGTATGGCTTTCTCCTCTCCATTCCTCAACTGTTCCTCGGTTATCCCCAGGTCTTCCGAGTCTTGTTCTATCTCCTTGATCCAATTATTTTTTATCTTTGTGCTCAACTGGTAGTTCCATAAGACATATTTATTTATAATACCTTTATTTATTACCAATATTTTCTTTATATACAATAATAATTATACATGAAGGACCCATAGGGGCATAAAACCCTTTCATAGGTTGGTCCTTCGATTTATTTATACTTAATACAAATACAAATTATATTTAATATAAAAAAGTTAATTTTTTTCATTTTAATTCAACAGTTTTAAATTATGTGTAAAACAAACGATGAACTATGAAAGTCAAGGAAAAAGTCCGCCCCATGATAGACTAATATTTGTAGTTTATCAGTAACAATGTTTCTATTCTTTTCTTTTAACTTTTTTAAGTACTTTTTTATTTACACTTTTTCAACTTCTTAGGAGATTCATTAAAATACATTGAGCTTCTCTGTTAAATAGTAAGTGTCTAAGCAATGCAATACATTTAAACTGAGTATTAATTGGATTTTGTTAAAATTCACTTTTTAGTTCATTATACTGATAATAGAATTCACCACAAGCACTTGTCTGATATATAATAGTTTATGTGGATCTTGTTCATTTACTCTTGTAATTTTAAGAATGTGTTTCTATAGCCGACCCAATCGGTCAAACAATGCATTGTCAAGACCAGACAAGCCTGCAAAAGCATACACAGTAACACTGTGAAATAGACTGTATGTTGCTTTCTTGATAGAATCTGTTTCAGTCTGTACAAAACATAAACTAAGTATTTAGTTTTTTTTACAAATTACATGCACATCCCATTTTATGTTGGGAGTCATTATCCCAAAATATTTGTTGGTTGTAACTAAATATTGACCATTTATCTTGATTTCAACATCATGTGGAACAGAGTTTATAATTTCCAAATGTGATATAAACTGACTTGCTTATATTTAGAAACAGATTATTTTGAAACAACCAGGAATAAATAATATGTAATTTCGTGGATCTTGCTGTTGCAAGTTCAGACCATGTTTTTGCTTCCATAGGTACAGCTGTGTCATCAGCACAGGCCAGTGGTCGGCAAACCGCCACCAATTTCACCATGAGGACCCAGGTTCGATTCCCGGTAAGGGCTTGGCATTTTCTTACGCTATAAATCATCCCATCATCTGCATTAGCTCCAAATGTGCACAATAGTCGGATGTTAAACACAAAAAAAAAATGTTCCTTTTTTTCTTGAGGAAGTCAAATTGTTCAGCACTCAGTAGAGTATATTTCTTTGCAAAACCAAACAAATGGGCAAAATGTTTTTTTTCAGAAACCTTATCTAAATTATAAATTAGTGTGATCGGTCAATAGTTGTTCACCATAATTTTTTAGCCATCCTTATAACCCACCTTTGTATCCTTATACCTTATACCTTTCCAGGTATCCTTATACCTGGACAAATGTCAGTTTTCTTAAATTGATGTGGACATATACTTTGTATCATAGCATTAATAATAATATGGTTGTAACTCTTCTTAATTCTTACTATATATATCTTGATTTCTACACACATAATGACATATGTGTAAGATTTTTTCCATTCACTTCCGTTTCAAGATGGAGGTCTAACGCAGTTTTGGCCAAACACATTGATCAGTTGTTTTGAAATTTGGTACAAAGGTACCTTGTATAGGGTATGGCAGGCAAACCTGCATTTTTAAAAAGACTGTGGAAGCCTAGAAAATGGGCTGGGGTAGTTGTCATTTTTTTTTCCGACTATTGTGCACACTTGGGCTAATGCAGACGATGGGATGATTTATAGCATATGAAAATGCCAAGCCCTGGCTGGGAATCGAACCCGGGTCCTCGGTGTGAAAGCCCAGTACGCTATCAACTAGGCCACCGAGGCGGCAGGCTAGTTGTCAAGGTTACCGTTGTGTTCCCCACCTCAAAGTGTTTCAGTCGCCATGGAACAGTGTTAAAAGCTACAATGGTCATTTGCCGTAAAAGCGTTTTACTAAAGCGGAAATGCTTTATAGTTGTGGGTAGCTATGAAGCATATCCGACCTCACTATGTGATTTTTTCTTGTCGGGGTACATAAAGAGTAAAGTGTATGAAGACTTCATACATTTGAAGAACTCAAGACAAGAAACCACCTGAAAATTCAAAAAATTCCTCAGCTTATGCTCCGTGATTGATGAACATATGAAATCGCCTGCAAAAATGCATTAATCTGAAAGGATGCCATCTTACCTATGTTATTTTTAAGCAGTGAATAATTATTTTTGTGTTTCTTAAATGCTTTTTAATGTATAATATGATGGTAGCATACGATGTATAATACAACTAGCCGCCTCGGTGGCCTAGTTTATAGCGCACTGGGCTTTCACCCCGAGAATCCGGGTTAGATTCCCGGCCAGGGCATGGCATTTTCATACGCTATAAATCATCCATTGTCTGCATTAGCCCAAGTGTGCACAATATTCGGACATTAAACAAAAAAAAAAAAATGCATCCGTTTATTATTCACAGCCTTTTCAAAAATACAGGATTGACTGCCGCACCCTGTATAAAGCCCAAATTAAATATGTATAAGATTTTTTTCCATTGGCTTCAGTTTCAATATGGAGGCCTTTGATTTAACAATGGTAAGTGTAATACTGGCTGAACGGCAAGACCTATAATTTTGACCATTTCATGAGAAAGAGCATTTCAAAAAAGTTGGTTCAGTAATATTTTTCCTATATATTATGGTTACCGATTAAACTGGAGTGTGTTGCAGTGGTGCCTAGGTAATTAATTGGTGTACTGTGAGTGAGGTGTACTGTTCTTTGAACTAGCAATAAACAACACTTAGAAAAACAATAACATTTATGGATATTATAGAAGTAAATATTCTTCTAACACAAGATAGTGTTTATGTTCTTACGCCCCTGGAGTGTCTCATTATCAGTGCGCAGTGAAGTAATAATGTCAATATTTGCGTTTTGTTTTTAATTTTTCACTCTAAAACTAACAATGATTCATATAAATTCTTATCAGAAATCAATAATAATACTTAAAATTAATGGCATTACAAAGAATTGTGTTTATTTAATACTAAATAGTACGTTAATTTCTTGCACATTAAATTTTTTTTTAAATGCACATAAAAAATTTTTATTTGTTTTTTCTGTTTTATGAACAGAATGTATCTGGATCAATAATCATGAAGTCAATTATCAATCACTTAATGCTTATTGTACATGGAAAATTGTAATTTGTCATGAGTAAATCTTGAAATCTGATGCTTAGAAATAAAAGTTCACTTTGTGTCAATTCGAGATGGTGTATCACAGTGAAACTGCTCTGTGATAAGTTACACTAAATCCAAACATTATTAGTGAACCTGTACAACACTTCTTCACTGTAGAGTGGTAACGATACCACAGAACTGCTACTTTTTCACAGATAGTCAAATTTCATGTATTTATGTAATAGCTGAGTTAAACTGTTACTAACTGTGAACTGAAATCTACAACCAATCCGTGCCTCTAGTTTCTTTTATTTTCACCAAGATTGCGTCGCTTTGCCCTAATGAGTTCACAGTTTGGTCCTACCTGTTAGTGCGGAATTACTGAGACGAGATAAATATTGATATTGCTAACTGTGTGCGCACAGTTGTTTCCCGCCAGATTTAGCTTGTTGTTATTATTTATTTAGTATAGCGAATGTTTTTTGCACAAGTAGTGTTGTTTAGAAGAAGAATTGTGTATTTGTGCAGATAAAATAACTGATTTTGTTTGTTTTTTTCTGATTTATACTAGTCTATATGAAGAAGCAATAGCTGCATAACAGATCAGCCAAGACATTATTTTACAGTTCGCAGTTATTCACAGTTTAATTTAACAGATATTGAAAAGTAGCAGTAGCAGTTTTCATAGATAGTATCATCGCTACTTCACTGCTTATCTTTAAACTGAATATTGTTTTAATTCAGTCAACACAGAACAAAGAAATTATACATAGTGGTGGTACCTTAATCGTAGTTAAATCATTGATATGCTAAAAACTGTATCTGCTTGGATACTGACATTGTTATGAATTAATTAATCATTCCAAATAATTTAACTGCAAATATATTTTCCCTGATCATAGTTGCATACTAAAATTAATTGTAATGTGAAGTGTTGAAGCTGCAGTAATATAATACAATTCTGTTGCTATGTAGTGGGGACTAGCCTAAGACTATCTTTACAGGAATTGCATGACTACAGCAGGTACTATCTCTACCCAGCTGTTTATAGGGCAGCAAATACAGTATGCCCACAGCTTTAAACTATGCTTAGTTTCCCAAATTAAGTGGAAGAAAACATTGGGTATAAAATAGGGAAAAGGGGATTACAAATCACCCTGAATAATGTGTTCATTATCACTCCCACTTTTTTGCAATTTGGGTGCGATTAGATTCAAATTTGCTATAAAAATCGATTTTTGGCAGTAGCTTGGAAACTTTCACCGTTTTCAAAATGGCAATTTTTGAAATTACCAAAATAAAGCCAGAATTCATTTTGTATTTAAGTTAAAAAATAATAATTTGTGCAGATTTTAATACCAATTACGATGGTGTTATAATATTTTTAAAAAAAGTGTAAAATGAAAACAATTGTTGCAAAATTCGCTTCCATCACATCAGCGAGCACTTATTGCAATAATACTTTAATTGTGCGATTATTTTAAATGCACTTATTGCAGTAATATTAAAATTCACCCGTAATAGTTGTTGTAAAAGAAATTCGCTTACTGCCATTGATAAACTGCGTATTAATAATTGACCCGAGTACAACCATTTTTTTGTTTTTAATAAACTGACAATCGCTATATGATAAGCAATAAGCAAGGGTAATTCACTGTAGACCCGCATTAGCGCTACAGTCAGCTGCCCTAGTATCGGCGCATGCGGAAACGCTTAAAAACACAATACTGTCAATCGACTGTTCCTTTTGAAATTCCGTACTGTAGTAGCCCACTTCTTAATAAACCTTTTTTAATTTTTACGTAATTAAAGCTCTAATTAACAAACTTTATTTTCAAAAAAATCGTGATTGTTATTAGCAAATACAACGAAATTATATTCCAACAAGTGTACTTAAAGTGTGACAAAATACGCCTATAACCAAAAAATATTCTAATTTTATAGAATACAGGGTTTAGTGGTCGAATACTACGTTTTGTGAGTGAAATACTGTGATTTAACTTCTCAAATGGCGTCTAACGGTGAAGAAGAATTAGACGAGTAAGTAATAAAAACAGTAAAGTAGTCTTATGTCCGTTAGCCTATTTGTGGATGTGTTGTAGCTGTATTATTGATTTAGGCGGGGTAGGCCTAACTAGCATGTGCAATTTATGGACAACATTTATTGAACTTTATCGTTATTGTTTGTTTCACGCTGAATTGATTATCGTTTTCGAAATGTACGATATACTAACACTGATAGCCGTAAAATATAAATTAATTTTCTTGTCCAAAATAGGTACTTTATCTGAATGTAATAGCTCAACGTAATTAAGTGTACTTCATCACTGTAAAACGTATTATGATCTTGTAAAAATTTGTCTATCAGTTTTTATATAACTTTTAGTCCAAAATAGTGGTTTTTAGGCCCTGTGGTTAAATTTAGAACTGGAAGCAGATTGACACAGTTCGGTTAATTTTGTGGGCTATAGGTTAAGGTGTAGTTTGCCCATAAAAGAATATCTTAAAATCGATTTGTAACGATTTTAATTCAGTTTAACTGAGTTGCAGCATTTAAGTACTCAAACCTATAGGCTGCAATTCCAAAAAAAATTCAGTGCGAAAACAACGAAATCGGTTCATCAGATTTGTCTAAAATTTTGGTCATAAATGAAACAACTAAGTTCAGTTTACAAAATTTTGAATTAGAAGAAGCTTGTAGTTCAGGATTTAAATGAAAATAGAGCGTGATCTACCGTCGATTTTTTTCTTATTTAGTTTTCAATAATGAATTCCGTTTTATTTGAACTCTGGTACTCTTGAGCTAGGTAAACTAATATGTATTCGATTCATTCATGAACAAATTTGAGCAAAAATTTAGCATATCAAATAATTTTGAGAATTATGGGCTCTATGTTCTTTTTTTTTCATTTTCTCCAGTTCCTGGTTTCGTATTTCAATTTGATTATTCAGAATGTTTATCGGAACCAGTTTTCATAAGTTCAATCTAAAGAATCGTGTGCAATGCTTAGCGTCGTTTTTTTGAGTTGTGACACAATTTTTAAAGTAGACCAAGTATGGTTTTCTTTTATAAAAAATATGAACGAAATTATGAGCAAATTCTTTACATTAAAAAAATATTAAATTTAACTGCGTTAATATTGAAGCTGCCAGGCAGGGCAATTCACCCCTTGGGATAAGAGAAAATAAAAATTGGACAAAGGGAACTGTTGAATCCCACCGAAGTAGATCAGCAAAGACATGAGGACGTTAATTAACGTTAATAATGCAAGAAATCTACATATAGGTTTCTATTATCTAGCTTACAAGGTGTCGGATCGTAGAGAGAAAGTATTAAGAGAACGTAAACATAGGCCTCCTACGAATTTTCAAAATCAGTTAACTTGTTCGCTACAGAAAAACAATGAATTGAATTTTTCTTTAAACAATAAAAAGAATGTGTATTAAGTCGTCTTTGTTTTGCATTGTGTTACGTCTGGTCAATAAATAATATAGTACCGGGCGACCGAGTTATTTTCGAAAATTGTTTGAAATACTTTGAAATCTTTAATTCAAAATTTTGTTAAACGCTGCTCAATATAATAAAATTAAATAACGTACAAAATATTTACAAAACAATCGTATATACATGTGAGTGCGTTCAGTAAAAAATGTATTAAAGAATTGTATAATGTAGCCTCTTTGTGATAAAAATCAATAAATAATTAATATAAAAATATAGATATTTAAAACATTATAAAACTCTGCAAATGAAATAACAAAAAATATACGTTCATATGATCAAATATTAAAATCTTCAAAGTTGTCAGGGAATTCCAAGTCCCCACATTTTCATCGATCTGCATATTTGTTGTCGGAACATAATTATTCGAATGTTCTTGTAATACTTCTTTCCAAACATTTCTTGTGTGGCGAGCGTTTTCTGAGGGCAAGAGAATTTTCAGTCCATTTCGTCTTTTAACTCTGCAGAAAGCTACGTATAACATTCCAAGCATAAAAACTGCTGTCAGTAGGAATATCCCAACTGATACAAATGTGTGACTTTGGGCGTTATGTACGTCATAGCAAAAGCTGGCCTAACGGGAAATTGATAACTGCATTGTGCATCCAAGTTTACTTTCTCTTGAATCTAATGTGATTCTGGGAATATGAACTTCTCTACCTGAAAACCGGCAATGTACGAGGTACAGTACACCGATGTAAAGAATGCGAAGCGGAAACCAACTGGAAATGGTTGACCTTGGCCAAACTACTGCCCTTTTCTCATTCGCTAGTCGCATGTTAGTTATTGTTTCCTATTTCCAAGAATAAACAGAACCTTAAAGGGCCGTCGTTTTACAGCCGTAGATGACATTAAAAGCGCATCGCTGAAAGAACTAAAGGCTATCTCAAAGATCGAGTTTGAGAAGTGTTTCGAGGATTGTAAGAAGCGCTGGCACAAGTGCATAATCTCCAATGGGGATTATTTTGAAGTCGACAACATCAATGTAGAAGAATAAATAAATATTTTGTTCATAAAATTAAAATTCTCGTTACTTTCTGAACACACCTCGTATTGTAATACTTAACAATATAACAGCCTATCTAGACTGTATATAGTAATAAAATACCTGCTTATATAATGTGTTACTCATATTTATTTACTTCTTTTTTTCCTTCTCTAAGAACTCTAGACAGACATGGAATAAACTAATTTAAATGTTTGTGTGACTTAATCTTATACGATAAATCAGGTCTTATTAATATATAGTAGGTCTATATAGAATAAGACAAATTGTGATTAAGACGTAAAGTTTAATAAATAAAGTTAATATAACATTCATTCATTCATAAAGTATCTTCATGATATTTCATGAAGTATCTTCATTGTTAAATTTAATTAAATAACAGTAATACTAAAGTATATTTTATTTATTCTACGTGGGCTGGAAAACTGATGTTTTCTGACTGGACTGTAGTAGCGAAGACATTTAAACTGCCTCGCATTCTCTACATCTGTCGACTGTATGTAGGTATACGCTTTGTCCCAGTTCTTCAGTTTTTTTTTTGTTGTAAAGTTAAAAGGTCTTTTTTTTGGAATTTCGGCCTCTGCCTGGTCTGACTTCATTTGAACATTAATTTCAGAAAGGGGCAAATCAACATGACCACTCGAAATAAACCCTTGTGAAACACTGACGTTGTTCAGTTGTACATTAGGTAAGTCCAAAGTAAATGCAGTAGAATTTTGTAAAAACATCGCATTTTTGTGTTTAACGTCCGACTACTGTGCACACTTGGGCTAATGCAGACTATGGGATGATTTATAGCGTATGAAAATGCCAAGACCTGGCCGGGAATCGAACCCGGGTCCTCGGGGTGAAAGCCCAGTACGCTATCAACTAGGCCACCGAAGCGGCAAATATACTTCAAAATGACCGTGATTAATATTCCCCGTGAAGCGCGATCTTTTAATTGGAAAATTGGCTACACCAAATTTAGGGTACAATTTTTTTT
Organism: Callitettix versicolor; assembly: GCA_022606455.1. Classification (NCBI taxonomy): domain Eukaryota; kingdom Metazoa; phylum Arthropoda; class Insecta; order Hemiptera; family Cercopidae; genus Callitettix; species Callitettix versicolor. The sequence goes on from CM040190.1 coordinate 9,405,204, forward strand.
TTGTAATATACTTCAAACAAATATGGAAAAACCTCACCAGCAGCAACCAATTCGCAGATAAAATTTTGTAATGTATATAACGTACGTTTCAATATGCATGCGAAAAACAAACAAAAAAGTTACAGTTTATAGCTAAAAAAGCTTAAAAGTATAAGGGTTTCGCTTAAAATGTTTTTTAACTGAATAATACGTCTACTGGAATAAAATCAATTCCAGGAATTGTGCACACATTTCCGTGAGTTCCAGGAAAAGTGAACATCGCGCGCTGGATAGGCTCAAACTATTCGACTAGTCGCTTTGTCTATTCAGTGGCTTTGCCTAGTATCGACACATACATACAGAAATTGCTCGTTTAATATAGGATTAGTAGTAGTTCAAAGGACAGTTTTTTCCTCAGTGTATTCTAGAGGTGGGCGTTTCTGCTATTTTTACAAAACGTCAACAAACTGTTTGTTGAGGCAAAAAAGCTGCTTTTTAAAACAGTTGGAAAAAACAGGTTTAGAAAACTGAAACTGAAAGTTGTATTAGCAGCTAAAACATAAAGCACATACGTTCAGTTTTCTAAGACTACTTTTTCATTCCCACTGCCACCATGTCCTTAACTGTTTTTGGGTATAAAGCATTTAGAAAAGATAAAAATAATCCTTACAAGTGTAGTAATAATTAAATTACATTCTCAAGACGTAATAATTATTTAAGCCATTTTATGTACAAAATTCAATGAATTTCTAATAGAAGCATTCTTTTTTTACTTAAAAATTAAACAGTCCTTTGCATATTTACCAAAATGCAAACGATTTAGAATATTTTTAGTTGATTAAAAAATATTGATGATTGATAATAAATATAAAAAATATGTTTAAATAAAATTAGGCTCTGTATCTACAAAATGTGAGAGGTTGTTACTACAACTCGCGACAAAATAGAGATAAACGTTGACATTGACCAAACAGTTCTTACTTCACTACAAGCAACAAGCAATTTTGGAATAAAGGGAAAAAGCATAAAAGCAGGTAGAAGAAAAGCAGTTAGCAGGCAAACAGCAGGAAAACAGTTTTAGCGCTTGCGGCAACGTTCGTGGAAAGGGGAAGCTCCTTTCCTTGTTTAACAAATCATAAACCAGTCCAAATCAAACTGCTTGTTTCCGTTTGAAAAAGCAGCTTGTTTGTCGTTTATAGGAAAGCAGTTTTTTTAACATTTTGGTGTTTTCTGCCCCACCACTAACACTTAGCAACAGAGAAACACCAGCCACAGTAGCCTACGGGCTTTGGTTGAGCATAGATAATGTTTATTGTGAAGCGTGTTTTTGTAGTTGTCGATACACAAAATGAGTCAAAATCTCGAGCAGCGATATTCGATAAATTTTTGTGTCAAACTCGGGAAATCGACAACCGCAACCCTAGAAATGGTTAAGTCGGCTTACGGGGATACTGCAACGAGCCGCTCCAGTTTTTGAATGGCACAAACTGTTTAAAGAAGGTAGGGAGCTCGTTGAAGACGACCATCGCACCGGACGGCACGAACCGACGACAGTGTGGCCAAAGTGAAAGAACTGTTGGATGCAAGTGCTAACCCGCCTGCGAGAGAGTGAATCGTGCCCGACCAGCCATCTGCGACACTGGACGCTGCATCGCGACAACGCGCCGTGTTATCGTGAGGCAACTGTTGGCCCGATTCGGCGTTGCTACGTTGCCGCACCCCGTCTACAGTCCCTATCTGGCTCCACCTGACTTTTTATTCCCACGGATGAAAATACAGCTGAAGGGACTCGATTCAGGACGTTCAAGCAGCATCGACGAGGGCTCTTAACAGCATCCCCGAAGCTGACTTCCAGAAGGCGTACGGAGGATAGCAGCAGCGTTATTCTAAGTGTGTAGATGCCCAAGGGTGCTATTTCAAAGAATATTAAGGAATTGTAAACATATAGTCAATAAATTTCTTTTTAAAAAAATCAGTCCTACTACTTTTGGTATAGGTACAAAAGTATAGGATATACTTTTGGTATATCACAAAATATAAAAATACGTTTGCGTTGACCATGGATCACAAAAATGTATCTGTGAGGAACTTGTGGCGCAATATTCAGTGTCAAAAACAATTGTTGGAGATGGCCAGTGAAAGACAACTTAATAGTTACACAGCAGAAGTCAGAGCGAAACCTCAACATCACAAGTGTTTGATTGGCGAGAGTGGAGCTAATATTAAGAAAATGAGAGAGAGCACAGGGTGTCGCATCATCATACCCACAGCCAGTGATGAAGATCAAGAATTAATCACTATTATTGGCAAACAAGAAGGTGTCGAAAGGGCCAAGATTTGCTGGAAGCTGGAAGCTACGATAACAGAGGATTTTGGAAATTGTTAAAGATTCATTCATGGTGACCGTAGACTGTACGTGATGTGGCTATTAAATAACGAGACTGACGTTGTAAAAAATTTTATTTTCATTTTATACATAATTACTTATTATCACCTACAATATACACCCCTTCTCTATCCCTGCAACGCTCCATGCGAATTTTCCATTGTTGGAAACAGTGCTGGAAGTCATCTTCTGTCAACTCCTTCAGGACTCTTGCCGCTTTCACTTTTACAGCTTCCACGGACTCAAATCTCGTCCCTTTTAATGCAAATTTCTCCTTAGGGAACAGGTAGAAGTCACATGGTGCAAGGTCTGGTGAGTAAGGTGAATGTTCTAACATTGGGATGCTGTACTTGGCCAGGAACCTCTTGACAAATAACCATTGTCTTGGTGAAAACCAATGATTTGTCCTTCCATATTTCGGGTCGTTTTTTCCTTACTCTTTCACGTAGTTTACCAAGTACCTCAAGGTAGTAATATTGATTAATTGTTTGACCTTCAGGAACCCAGTGAAGGTACACAATCCCATGAATATCGAAAAAACAATCGTCATTGCTTTAAATTTTGACTTGCTGATTCTTGCTTTTTTGGCTCTCGGTGAAATTGGGGGTCTTCCAATGCATGTATTGGCGCTTTGTTTCCTGATCATACGTAAAAGGATTCATCACATGTTATTATCCTTTCCAATAAATTTGGGTCTTTTTCAGTGGCATCCAAAGTGTCAGTACAAACATTTTGAGCTGCTTGTTGTTCAAACGTGAGAATTTTTGGCACATTTTGGCACACACTTTTCGCATGTTCAAATTGTCACGTAAAATTTGCCGTACACATTCTTAATCAATGCCTACAGTTTCACCAATTGCACGAATACTTAATCGACGGTCAGACCTAATCAAATTAGCAACTTTTTCGACATTGTCATCAGTTTTTGACGTTGAAGGGCGACCTGGCCACGAATCATCTTCAACGTCTTGTCGGCCATTTTGAAAACGTTTAAACCATTCAAAAACACGTGCCCGCGATAAACATTCACTGCCATACACATCTTTCAGTAAATTATAAGTTTCAGTAGCGGTTTTTCCAAGTTTGAAGTGAAATTTAACAACAATTCGTTGCTCTATTATTACACTAACCATTTTTTTTCGGCAAAACAAAATAACAACACTAACGGAAATGAAGGTTATGACTAAACGGTGTTGGTTACACAAACGAGACTAACTGCATTCTGAAGAGAAAGCTTCACACTAAACAGCTGTCGGTCAGTGGCGGTTGGCGCATGCGCACTTGTTCCGCCTCAGCGTCAGTCTCGTTATTTAATAGCCACACCTCGTATAATTCCACAGAAACACCACAGATCCATTATGGGCACCAAGGGTACCAAAGTTCAAGACATTACTTCACGATTTAACTGATCGAAATACTCAAGATGATCAGAATTCACAACACCAGCCGCGGTCGCAGTTTTCGTACGAGGCGTTCCTTCAAGCTGAGGCTGGAAATGTACCACCACAGCCTCTGCAACAGGAGGAGGTTGTACTGAATGGAGATGCTGAGGAACAACCTGCGGTCAGACCTTGTGATATTATACGTGTAACTGGTAAAGAAGAGAAATGCGAGGCCGCTAAGCAATGTGCCAATCACTATCGAGATGAACGCCCATTTAAATATCATCGTTCCATAATTGGACAGAAGGGTTTTTTTCATAAACGACCGATAGTTAAATTCTTTGAAGGATCCGAGCAGTAGAGTCCCCGAGCCCCTAACAAATGGTTTAAAAGTGTTATTGTCAGTATTACAGAATAAATGACAAATTGGGTTTATGCAAGTGCGGTATCAGAGGCATTGCAATTCCTTCGCAGTGAAATGCAAGTCACGCTTAGCGATCTGTAAATACAATTAACACGAAGCCAACTGAAAACCTAGAAAAACTTACATTACACAATAAAATTAGATTCTATAAAAATGGATTTTATTTGAATCACAGTTGATTCTCATATGTTACATGGAATCAGGCTTGCATGAAAATTTTTTCGGTTAATCGTTTTACTTCTATACTGAAGGATTTCGTCGTAAGCAAAATGTAATCATAATTCATAGATTTTTTTAACGTCCGACTATTGTGCACACTTGGGCTAATGCAGACGATGGGATGATTTAAAGCGTATGAAAACGCCAAGCCCTGGCCGGGAATCGAACCCGGGTGAAAGCCCAGTACGCTATCAACTAGGCCACCGAGGCGGCTATATAATTCATAGAAAGAAATACGTTTGCTTCTATATTTTATTTAAACAAAACCTTTTCTACCTTTTTCTTGAAGCATTTCCTTAAATTTTAGTCACACAACTCAATACACAAACTTTCTTACATTCAGTTAGATCCTCCAGAAATTTTAATTCGTAAATTATTGACATAAAACACATGGAAAATTGCGTAGTTAATGAAACTTGATTTTTTACTAGAAATTTTATAATACACACACGCACGCGCGTGCGCGCAAATTAACGACCTCTCAGAACATGTTCTAAAGGTTAGGATCGGTCACATTTAATAGTTCCGGTTCTGGTCCTTTCTATGGTGACTGCTATTGTCCTTTGGAAATTAGCTAATTCTGTCAGTTATTAAGGGTTTGCAAACTGTTATTAATTAAAAATTAATTACAAATTCCCAGTAACTGTGAATAAATCGTTATAAAATTTTAACAGTGATATTTTGTCCAAGTTGAATTAATTTCCTAATGGCAACCAATAATTAATAGGTCCTGAAACTGTATAAGAAATTTGTAATTATTTTTTTTTTTTAACGATGACGTTGTATATACATTAAGACAGAATGGAAAAATATTAAGAAATTCCTTAAATCCTTCTTGGAATTTCCGTCATGACCTTTGCGGGATAATTGCGGTTAGAGATTTGCTAGTAGGGAAATTGTCGTTCGGAGCTTTGGCAACACTGATCAGTTGTTAAATGTAATACGGTGACAGTTGCGGCGGTTCGGATCGTTAAAGCGCGGAACACAAAGCGTTACAGTTATAAAATTCCTTTGCTTCTTTCATGGAATGGAAGATGGAATCAAAAAATGCACACGAAGAAGAAACCAGTACAAGGTAAATGATACAAAGGATATAATATTATCTAAATAATCTATTGTAATACTGTACCGTTTGCAATTTGTGTTGTGTAGTCAATACAGTGTGGTCGTATTGAGGTAGGTTTTGGAACAGCTGTTTAATTAAAATACAGCTTGCCAACTTGACAAATAACGTGTTGTATTAGTCCTTCCTGTACTGATTTTTAAACGTAGCCTAGTTTTTGCATTTTGGTAACGAAATATAATGAAAAAAAATTATATTTTAAATGTTGTCATTCTGTAAAAATATGTTTTAATACGTTTTACTGGACGGGTAGTCTATTAATAAAATCGTTCATTTCGTTTGTAAACGTTTTTGTAAAAAGAAAACGAAAAATAGGCCTAATAATTTATAAAAACTTGTATAAAAATATGTTTTATGTTTTTTATACATTAAATGTGTATAGTTTTATGTTCATAATGTAAACATGGTATTTAACAGCTACACCATAATATTATCGTTAATCCAACCGTTAAAAAAATACAATGGTTTAAATAGCATTTTAAATTATCTTGAAATTACGAAAGTGAACCCTGACCGCTATCAGGTATATTTTTGTGGAATTGTAAAATGATAATTTATGGAAATTTTCAACGCAGGTGATGAGTGAATCAGATTTTCAAAAAAGTTTAGGACTAAAAAAAGTTATACATCTTTTAAGGTTTGGAATGCCGCCATTTTAAAACTGTTGAACGGATCTCGCTAGCTAATATTTTTGATTTTTTACATTATTAATACACACACACTTACACACACGCGCGCGCGCGCGCACACACACACACACACACACACACACACACACACACACACACACACACACACATACGCGCGCGCACACACACACACACACACACATACTAAAATCTCATTATAGTGGCATTGAGATATTGAGATAGTGGCGAACGTTATATTTCGCCAGTGTAAGGAATTTTTCGTTATAGAGAGAGCTTGACGAAAACGCGTATAACAGATATTTTTTTGTAAAACACGTTATATGCCTACACGTATTGATTGCAAAGATTTTTGGAATAAAATAATAGTTATTAAACAATTCTGCATGAATACAGAATACATTACAGTAACTGTGAGAAAAAGGCAATATTGTTTAACCTATTGTTCATCAATCGGAATAGAAACTTGGAATCAACATTAATAATTACTCTGGTTTTGCACTAGGCTATATCCCTAGCTATTAATAAAATGTACTGCATTATGTTCACTTAGACACGCGCGCGCGCACACACACACACACACACACACACACACACACACACACACACACACACACACACTTAATTCAAAAAGCACATTTGGAACAATTTAAAAGTAAGTAAACACAACAGAGTTTAGACATATGGTAGTGTAAGTTACATAATGATACAGCACAATCACTGTAGCTGACTTGTAACTGACACGGTACGCTGACTGAAACAATTCATTGTTCCGGATTTTTAAAAATTAAATTAGTATATGAAAATTAAATTCTGTATGTAGGCAACTGAATTATTTTATTTTATTTATTTATTTATGTTTGTGTTTAACGTCCTACTATTGTGCACACTTGGGCTAATGCACGATTGGATGATTTATAGCGTATGAAAATGCCAAGCACTGGCCGGGAATCGAACCCGGGTCCTCGGGGTGAAAACCCAGTACGCTATCAACTAGGCCACCGAGGCGGCTGTAATGAAATAGGGTCGGCAAACTTGTCATCCAAAAGAGCCCAATATTAAAAATAGAAAATTGAAGTTTATTCAAAGAGCCATTTTTTAAAACTTAAGCTTTGCTTTAGTAGAGACATTTTTATGGAAATAATTAGAATTAAATGTACACTCTCGAGCTTGCCTTTGCTAAATATGTATTAGTTTAGGTACATTAAATAAAACTTGGTACCATAATTATATAAAGATAATATTTATTTAAAAATACAACAAGTTTAACAATATATAAGGTATTCTTAAAAAAACCTACAAATACTCCACTAATGTGAACAAAGGCCTTGCATTTCCTTGGAAAGTAAGGGTGTCAGGTTTGTATGTTGTCGCTAAGTCGGTATAAAGACGCACGAATTTTGAGCTCCACAATTCTTTAATTTTTAAATCCAGCAACTGCATTTCGAAGCTACCAATATCAATATTAAAGGGCGAACAATTGATTTCTGTTACCGTGGCGTTCAGAGGTTTTTTTATCAAAGACTAACGTCGCGTTGCTGTTTTTAAAGTCTTCGGACCTGATGAGAAAAGCTTCCTTCATGTTTAACAGTGTTGTCCTGAAATAACAAATGTCAATATTGGACTTATTTTCTCGACAATATGTCAGTAGGCATGGAAGTGTATTAGAGTTTCTCTTTCAAAATCTTCGGCAAAAGGCAACAATTTGTTTTCGAATAAAATTACTTCTAACATCGAAAAAAATTTCTGTAGGCTTGTGTTACAAAAAGTTTACTCATCTCTTACAAGGCGAGTTAATAAATATTCCGTGCCTGCATTAAACATTTCGTGGAAGAGCCGCAGCCAAGGAGTCAAAGAGCCGCGGAGACCACTGGGGTAGAGTAACTTACTACTAGAGCAATTTACTAAGCTAGAAAGGTCATTAAATAATATTATTTATAAGAAAAAGAAAGACTGATATACGACACTCAAAGGAACGATATACCTGACTAAACAATAACCGAGCCAAACCTAGGTCTCATTGTTTGAGAGGCTTGTTGACCTGCCTTGGGACAGAACACGGAAAACCCTATTTAAAGTAGACTTTAAAAGTTGGTTACCAATTGCCAAGTAGCACTTCAATCAGTTTCCCTGTTTATTTTGTGTCACAAAAGTTTAACCTTTACATCTACCGATAAAATCTTCGGTTTGGGCTCCATTAGACATACAGTATTGTATTTGTAAAATGTACGATTCACAAAACACTAGATTCAGTGGGCACAATATATACGCACTGCTTTTAACACATGAATGACGTGTTACATATTGATTTTTTCCGGCGAAATACCGTAAGGTTATCACCGTGACACGACTTTCAATTGACACAACAAAATTACTTTTTAAAATTATAATTAAAAACAATAAAAGTTAAAATAAATAAATAAATACAAAATATAAGTATAAATTTTTTACTTAGTACTAGTAAACAACATTAACAATTTACTGTTGGGCTGTATTTTTTTTTTTTTTAGGCAAAAAGCACATTGAGGCTATTATCGCCTCCCTAAATGTAAGTGTCAGTGTAAAGTGTTAAAGTCGTAAGTGTAAGTGTGTGTTAGACTCGGGTACCGCGAGGGACGTCTAAATCCTCTCAATAGGTACAGGTACCCCCTGCGGGGTTGTTGGGCTGTAAATGGGCCATACAATAATATTATAAACTTAAATTTCAATAAATAATTAAAGACGATGAAGGAAGTCGAAAGTCTGGTCGATGGCCCAACATCGTCTGCAAACAATTGTCTGCACCCCCTGCTGGGTTGTTGGGCTGTAAATGGGCCATACAATAATATTATAAACTTAAATTTCAATAAATAATTAAAGACGATGAAGGAAGTCGAAAGTCTGGTCGATGGCCCAACATCGTCTGCAAACAATTGTCTGCACCCCTGCTGGGTTGTTGGGCTGTAAATGGGCCATACAATAATATTATAAACTTAAATTTCAATAAATAATTAAAGACGATGAAGGAAGTCGAAAGTCTGGTCGATGGCCCAACATCGTCTGCACCCCCTGCTGGGTTGTTGGGCTGTAAATGGGCCATACAATAATATTATAAACTTAAATTTCAATAAATAATTAAAGACGATGAAGGAAGTCGAAAGTCTGGTCGATGGCCCAACATCGTCTGCAAACAATTGTCTGCACCCCCTGCTGGGTTGTTGGGCTGTAAATGGGCCATACAATAATATTATAAACTTAAATTTCAATAAATAATTAAAGACGATGAAGGAAGTCGAAAGTCTGGTCGATGGCCCAACATCGTCTGCAAACAATTGTCTGCACCCCCTGCTGGGTTGTTGGGCTGTAAATGGGCCCTACAATAATATTATAATCTTAAATTTCAATAAATAAATAAAGACGATGAAGGAAGTTTGGTCGATGGCCCAACATCGTCTGCAAACAAGTGCCCATATACACCTCATATTTTGCAAATCTTCACAATACATGACTAACTGTGATTGTTTCCCTACAGAACTCGCATTTACTGGGTTTCCGCTTTCCATTAATGGTGGAGCAGAAAACACCAAACTGTTAAAAAAAAACTGCTTTTGTATAAACGACAAACAAACTGCTTTTTCAAACGGAAACAAGCAGTTTGATTTGGACTGGTTTATAATTTATTAAACAAGGAACGGACTGTTTGCCGCAAGCGCTAAAACTGTTTTCCTGCTAACTGCTTTTCTTCTACCTGCTTTTATGCTTTTCCCTTTATTCCAAAGTTGCTTGTTGCTTGTAGTGAAGTAAGAACTGTTTGGTCAATGTCAACGTTTATCTCTATTTTGTTGCGAGTTGTAGTAACAACCTCTCACATTTTGTAAATACAGAGCCTAATTTTATTTAAACATATTTTTTATATATATTATCATTTATCAATATTTTTTAATCAACTAAAAATATTCTAAATCGTTTGCATTTTGGTAAATATGCAAAGGACTATTTAATTTTTAAGTAAAATAAAGAATGCTTCTATTAGAAATTCATTGCATTTTGTACATAAAATGACTTACATAATTATTACGTTTCGATAATGTAATTTAATTATTACTACACTTATATTATAGAAAGGATTTTTATCCTTTCTAAATGCTTTACACCCAAAAACAGTTAAGGACATGGTGGCAATGGGAATGAAAAAGTAGTCTTAGAAAACTGAACGTATGTGCTTTATGTTTTAGCTGCTAATACAACTGTTTCAGTTTTCTAAACCTGTTTTTTCCAACTCTTTTAAAAAGAAGTTTTTTCCCTCAACAAATAGTTTGTTGACGTTTTGTAAAAATAGCAGAAACACCCACCTCTACTTTCCATCAGAAGTCCATGCGTGAGCAAAGAGTGACCAATGCGAAGGGGTAACTACCACCTCTTCCCTACGAAGTGCACGTATTGACAACCTCCAAGGACGAACAGTACTTTTAATTAATCTCTGTTGTTATCCGTAGCTGTTCACTCAATCTCCCAATCCATTTTTTTTAAGGCGAAAAGCACATTGAGGCTGTTATCGCCTCCCTAAATGTATGTGTGTGTCCTCTCAATAGGTGCAGCTAGTCTGCATCCCCCTGCGGGGCGAGGGAGATTTCCCCTAGCACACATCACGTTCCACATACCAACTCCGCCAAAGGAAACCAAGCAGTATCGCCATTCCCAGACAACAAAAGAACAGTAGATCCCTAAATGTAGATGTTACTATAAAGTGTTTAAATAGTGTTGTAAATAAAATGTCTGCACCCCCCTGCGGGGTCTCTCAATCCAAGAGAAGTAAATGTTTTGATTGACTTAGAAAATCCGATAAAATAACATGTTGCGTGATTGGCAGCAGCAGAGTTACTTCCTTCGCCGCAATATCCGCCCTAGTGTTCCCAACTGTACCTCAGTGACCAAGTATCCAGCAAAATGATACTGCAACCTGGTGATACAAATTTGTTTGTCCTACCATTTCGCTTTTTTAAGACTACAACGCGGGAATCGTTGATTCGGACGAGGGGAATTAACAAATGAAGTATTAATGGGAATATGATCACTGCCGTAAAGATCGGGTAATACCGATCATTCAAACTTGAAATTGGTTCAGAATGACAAGTCCAGAACTGTTCAATCGCCAGTAGATTCTGCAAAATGATTACGGGAACCGATATTAAGAAGGCACAAATCCAAATCGGACCTTATCCTTTCAATACGTACTCCTTTAGAGTTACAGGATGACGACCGTATGAAGTATGATGAGCGTTAAAATCGCCTACCAATAAAACCGGCGGTGGTAAGTGGGATGTACACTTCACGGTTTTGGAAATTGTAACTAGGCGGCAAGTACAAGCAAGCAGATGGTAAGTTTTAGTGGAACGGTTATCTGTACGACAACAGCTTGTAATGTGTTATTACATTTACGAAAACTGATTCGATAAGAGTTATGAGTCAAAATTGCGACACCACCCTGTGCTCTTTCCTCCGTGACGAAATCGAATCTGATAATTCCTAGAACTAAAAGTGTGAGATTCATGCAGGTGCATTTCTTGAAGACACACTAATATAGGCAACGCATCTTTCACAAGAATTCACAGATCTTCAATATGACTCCTTACGCTATTAATATTCCATTGTATCACGTTTGTGGAATATTCACATTAATATTTACAAAAATGATATTGCAACGTGGTGATACAAATTTGTTTGTAAATTCCTACCATTTCGCTTTTTTAAGAATACAAAGCGGGAGTCGTTGATTCGGACGAGGGGAATTAACAAATGAAGTATTAATGGGAATATGATCACTGCCGTAAAGATCGGGTAATACCGACCATTCAAACTTGAAATTGGTTCAGAATGACAAGTCCATAACTGTTCAATCGCCAGTAGATTCTGCTAAATGAGTACGGGAACCGATATTAAGAAGGCACAAATCCAAATCGGACCTTATCCTTTCAATACGTACTCTTTTAGAGTTACAGGATGACCGTATGAAGTATGATGAGCGTTAAAATCGCCTACCAATAAAACCAGCGGTGGTAACTGGGATATTAAGTCCTACACTTCATGGTTGTGGAAATTGTAACTAGGGAGCAAGTACAGGCAGCAGATGGTAAGTTTGAATGGAACGGTTATCTGAACGGCAACAGCTTGTAGGGGTGTTATTACAGTAAAGAAAACCGATACCGCGAGAGGACGTGTAAATCCTCTCAATATGTGCAGCTAGTCTGGACCCCTGCAGGGTATTACATATTGAAAAATAGAGTAGAAGAGTAGGAAGCATGTACTTGTTTCTCCGCTATAGAGAGATTCCTGAAATTTTATTGACCTTAATAGGGAAAGGAATCGAAAGGGACCAACACATTTGCCGTTATAGATTTCTTCCATTATAGAGATCCATGATAGAGATATTTTACTGCTAATGAAAAAAAAACAGATAAACACAGTAGTATAAACAACATTTTTATAATAATAAAAAAATGTATACTTAATAAGAAATTTCAGGATAATGAGATGGTATACATTAAGAATGAAACTCTCTACAGGACAATTGAAAAGCTCTCGGATACTGTGCGAAAAAGGAGAATAAATTTTTACGGTCATCTTCTCAGAATGAACTCCAATGGATTAACTGAACATATTTGATTTCTTCTATAACCGCAAAACAAAACCCAACTGGTTTAAGGAAGTTGAGAAAGACTTCATGGAATTGAGAATTGCAGAAGGTTCTTTGCTTGATGGAACGGCTAAGAAAATTACCAGAGGTGACAGCGTAAGGTTCCAAGATAAATCTACACCAAAATCAAAACCCCTCATCTCGGAGGAAGAGAGAAGGAGATCCGACAGAATGAAGCGATACTGGGAGTTGAGGAGGGGACAATGCATGAATAAGCGACTGATTACACGTACCCCAAAGAGGGTGGAACGTGCACAAGAAGACACATCATTTTTAAGTTTAAGATACCTGAAAGGGTGTCCTAATTATTAATCAGAATCCTTATTATTACGAGTATTTTATTATTTTTATTTTATTATTAATATTTTTATTTATTATTTTTTTTTTCACAACAATTTATACTTTGCGTGGAAGGAAAAGGCAAAATAATTAAAAGCAAATTTTAGGTTTCTAACCTATGTGTAACCAACAGCATTACCGTATAAATGAAGACACATTGTGCAACTAACAACGCCCCGAGTGAGCGTTATGCCTGTTTCACTGACGGCATTCAAGCTTATTTAGGCTAAATAAAGACAACTTTGTAAGTGGATCAATAAGTGGAGTGACATTAAGGGTTGGAGGGAAGGATGCATTCTTGGCACAAAGCCAATATTATTTTGCTAATCTGACGTTTTGGTAATTCGGTCATGTACAGGGTGTGAAAAATGTACGTTCACAAACAGCAGTCTCGTTAGCAAGCATGATGTACGAGGTGTGTTCAGAAAGTAACGAGAATTTTAATTTTTTGAACAAAATATTTATTCTTCTACACTGATGTTGTCGTCTTCAAAATAGTCCCCATTGGAGATTATGCACTTGTGTCAGCGCTTCTTCTCATCCTCGAAACACTTCTCAAACTCGATCTTTGAGATAGCCTTTAGTTCTTTCAGCGATGCGCTTTTAATGTCATCTACGGCTGTAAAACGACGGCCCTTTAAGGTTCTCTTTATTTTTGGAAATAGGAAAAAGTCACACGGTGCCATGTCTGGCGAATATGGAGGCTGGGGCATCGTTACAGTACTGTTTTTTGCCAAAAATTCCCGAACAAGCAATGAAGTGTGAGCTGGTGCATTATCGTGGTGCAAAAGCCATGAATTGTTTTCCACAGATCCGGGCGTTTTTTTTTCGGATTGCTTCACGCAAACGGCGTTGAACTTGTAGGTAGGACTCCTTATTGAAGCTCCTTATTGAGCGTTTCACCTGGTGGCAGGAATTTATGATGCACTATGCCATTTATATCGAAGAACACAGTGATCATAACCTTCACGTTCGACCGCACTTGTCGAGCCTTTTTCGGTTTTGGCGAGCCAGAATGCCTCCACTGGGATGATTAAGCCTTAGTTTCGACGTCATATCCGTAAACCCATGTTTCGTCACCTGTTATAATACGTTTCAGTAATTCTGCATAGTCGTTGACTTCATTTAGTGACTCCTGAGCAACTTCCATTCGCTGCTGTTTTTGTTCAAAATTCAACAATTTTGGAACGAATTTTGCTGCCACGCGTTTCATACACAAAACATTGGAAACAATGTCATGACATGATGCAATCGATATGCCAACATCATCAGCGACCTCTCTAATTGTTATTCGGCGATTGTTCATAACAATTTCTTTCACTTTTTCCACGTTTTTATCGGTTGTTGATGTGCTGGGCGTCCAGGGCGTTCGTCATCTTCAACGTCTTCACGGCCTTCTTGGAAACGCTTATACCACTCGTAAACTCTTGCTTTACTCATAGCAGACTCATCATAGGCCTTTGTTAACATTTCACACTCTTTGTTACACTTTATAACATTTTTTACGCAAAATTTGATACAAATTCTTTTAACAAACGATAATCGCAGAGCTCATAAAAACACGTCTAACCTTAGTGGCTGTCACAGACAAAGTCAACAATTAAAACAGCTGAAAGTTTTGTCATACTTCAAGGGCATGTATACCAACATAATAAAAAAAAATGTTTGACAATCGGACTTTACAAGCCTCTCCAAGCCCGCGAAATAAAAAAATTCTCGTTACTTTCTGAACACACCTTGTAATATTAACCGAGCAAAACGAGATCTTTCAAATGTATTCGATTGTTTTGATTGATTTAAAGACGATGGTTGTAGTTGGTGAACCTCTACGCCGCAGCGCTCGACAGTGACACAGCGAAACTGTTCGAAAAGGACAGTCTGAACTCGTTCGAATGTTTCTCGAATTTTCGACGTATTTCACTTCTCACATTCCTCGATGAAGTGGACAATGGGCCGCTTCCTTATCCGTCAGCGTCAGCTGTCCAAGGTCATCAGCTTCCTAGCAGCTTATTCGGCGAATTTCACCAAATAATTTGCTCAATTTTCAAACACACGTTTAAATTACTCAGAAGATAAAATACAACGATAATTTCATTTACATTGTTGTAAGTTATCACCGGCAAAATAGAAGACGTTTTTGAGTGAACTTGCTTTGCAATATTTCCCCATCCTCCGTTGATTGTATGGCAGTGTGTGTTCAGTCTGTCACTCAACTACAATTACAAGTACAGTATGACAAACGCTATAACTCGGTATAAACACAAGCATAAGGTCAAA
>CM040190.1:9430652-9598152 GCA_022606455.1 Callitettix versicolor
CAGATTTCAAAGAGTTTTATTTTCACGAATATTTCACGTATAGCTCTCCGCGCCTTTGGTTGATGTACAGCTTATAAACGGAAGTAATTTGTTGTAATTGATCCGATTGTTGTCATGGCAACGAAACGTCAGACAGTACGGCGTCAATGTAGGCAACCCGCTGTGCACGAGCTGTGTATTGCATACCCAGTCCTTACACGGCGTTTTACATTTATTTCAACATTGAAGTATAGTATACGTTATTGTTTAATGAATTTCCACTGGAAAATGAGCTACTGAAACGCGCATCATGGTAAGACCCAGACTTGGGACCTTGAAATGAGCCCCGATCCTGATCTGTAGATCACTTTTTAAGAAGTATTTAAAATGTATGTATTTGCGTGCGTTCGTAATTTTAGTCGGATTCCGTTTAAATTTGGCACAAAAATCAATTTCGTTAATAGCCTTCGTAAGTTAGCTAACCAGTAAAATTAGCCCAACAGTTTCAAAATGGCGGCCACATAGAATCTTTGAAAATTTGTAACTTTTTTATCTTAAATATTTTCACCATCGTAACCTGCGTTAAAAATCCTCATATATTGGCATTTTAAATTTTCAAAAATCCTTTGAAAAATAAAAAAATTTGATTTGATGGCGGTCAGATTTAATTTCCCTTTTGAAGTGAATACTTCTTATGGCGAGGTATGGATGTATGTTTTGCACGGGAAAAAATTCAGTTTGCCGTCACGCATCACGCTCTTATTGAAGTGAATACTTCTTATGGCGGGGTATGGATGTATGTTTTGCACGGGAAAAAATTCAGTTTGCCGTCACGCATCACGCTCTTATTGAAGTGAATACTTCTTATGGCGGGGTATGGATGTATGTTTTGCACGGGAAAAATTCAGTTTGCCGTCACGCATCACGCTCTTATTGAAGTGAATATTTCTTATGGCGGGGTATGGATGTATGTTTTGCACGGGAAAAAATTCAGTTTGCCGTCACGCATCACGCTCTTATTGAAGTGAATACTTCTTATGGCGGGGTAAGGATGTGTGTTTTTCACGGGAAAAAAATTCAGTTTGCCGTCACGCATCACGCTCTTATTAAAGTGAATACTTCTTATGGCGGGGTATGGATGTATGTTTTGCACGGGAAAAAATTCAGTTTGCCGTCACGCATCACGCTCTTATTGATGTGAATACTTCTTATGGCGGGGTATGGATGTGTGTTTTGCACGGGAAAAAATTCAGTTTGCCGACACGCATCACGCTCTTATTGAAGTGAATACTTCTTATGGCGGGGTATGGATGTATGTTTTGCACGGGAAAAATTCAGTTTGCCGTCACGCATCACGCTCTTATATATATTTTTGTTTTAAAATGTATTTTTGAAGTTAAAACTTGTATGCTCGCGCTATTATATTACTTACCCAGTCCAACTTAATTATTTAGTTTTGTCAAGTGTTAACTGTGTAACAGTGACGTTTTATACGTTTATTATATATTGATAGGTGTGAATAATAATTATTTAAATGCCACTATATTACTTACCCAGTGCAACTGAATTATTTAGTATTCACTTTTGTGATATGTGTTAACTGTAGGCTACAACAGTGACTTTTTAGTAATATTTTATACTTCTTAATATAATATTTTAAATTTGAAAGTTTATGTGTATGTTTTTGTTTGTTATTCAATCACACGTTAACTACATGTGTGGACCGATTGAGATGAAATTTAAAATGAACGTGGTTTAGGTACCTGAGATGGACATAGATGTATTTCCGTTTTAAAAATCTGAATCCCTGTTATTATTAATTATAAAATTATTGTTTATAGGTTTACATTTGCAATGATTTTAATTGAAACAATCTTATAATTCCAAATAACCTTCCTTTCAAAATTAAAATATTGTAGTTTCTATTGAAGTTGGCATTTACAATGACAAAAAGTCACAGGGTCAGATATTAAGTGTAGCAGGAATACATTTGGGACTCCGTGCTTCTCCCATGGTCAGTTATAGCCTATTCTAGTGTCGAGTAGCAAAATCTATGTCTTGGCAAAAAACCATGAAATCATATATTATTGTATTTAGAAATATATTAAACTGAAATGAAAGTACTCATGATTTTGAAAATCGACTTTAAGTTTTATTTTGTGGTAAAATATATAGCCATAACCCGTGATAAGAAGTAGTCACTTCTGTCGGCAGTCATGCCACTGCCACCTTTTTTTTCAAAGCAAATTTGAAAGTTTAAAATGCTAGCATATGCAGCTTACTGATTGTTAAATTAGAGTTTAAAAAGAGTGTAAGATAAAAAACTTACTTTCAGAAATTCGCTTTCATCACGTGAGCGAGACAGTTGCGTGCCGCGGTTACTTAATTGCTCATTATTCTACACAAAAAGTAAATGTTGGCAGTGGTATGAACAAATTTATAATGTAGTCTAACTTTAACGTGTTGAAGGCAGTCTTACGGAAAACCAAAGGTTCCCTCACGTTAAATTATTTCCAGAAACACACACACACACACACGCGCGCAAGCACACACACACACACACACACACACACACCGCACACGCGCGCGCACCACACACGCGCGCACACACCACACGCACACGCACACTCACACACACACTCACACACACACACACACACACACACACACACACACACACACACACACACACACACACACACACACACACACACACACACACACACACACACACACACACACACACACACACACACACACACACACACACACACACACACACACACACACATAAAGTGGTGGGCGAACCATCAATGGAGCTGATGGCTGATGAAAGAGCGAGACTGTACTGGCGCAAGCGAAGTGCTGAGCCGCGGTATAGTCATACAATGGCAATTACAGAGGAGCGAAATCGGACCCTGGAGACATGGCAGCGACAGTGGGACGAATCAACAAATGGACGATGGACATACCAACTTATAGGTAACATACAGGATTGGTGCAACAGGAATTATGGAGAGGTGGATTTCTATCTCACACAGATTCTCACTGGGCACGGTTGCTTCCGAGCTTACTTGTTCCGTTTCGGGCTGTAAACGGACTCGGCTTGTCCCCTCTGTCTTCCAGCAGTGGAGAAGATGCGGAGCATGTGTTTTTCCGGTGTCGGAGATTCGACAATGAAAGGATGAGGCTGCAAACATATCTGCGAGGCAGCATTGCACCGGAAAGTCTGGTTGCGACTATGATGGCTTCAGAGGCCAACTGGAGGGCCATTGCGGAATTCGCTGCAGTGGTTATGAAGAAGTTGAAGGCTGAGGATCGAGAAAGGAGTAGGCTGTAGAAGAGTAGGCGTTCAGCCAGTCCACCTTCCCACGAAGTAATGCCTGGCGGCGGTTCCGTGGGGAGGTTTACAGAAGAGGAATGCTTTTGGTGGTTTTTTTAGTGGGTAACAATATATCTTCACTTAAGTTTGAACTCAAATTGAGTCCCACACTCTGGGGTAGTGCGTACCCTACCCCAGGCAGTCTATAAAAGATTTTTCCCACCTTTTTTGGCATCGCAAAAAAACACACACACACCACATCACACGCTCATACACATACATAAACACACACACACACACACACACACACACACACACACACACACACACACACACACACACACACACACACACACACACACACACACACACACACACACACACACACACACACACACACACACACACACACACACACACGCACGAACACCACCCACACGACACACACGTTGGTAGTAAAATTACTTATATTAAAGCAATCCACATAAATAACATTCTCCCGAAGGATCCCAATATATTACATAACTGTAATTCTAGGAAGAATAAACTTAAAAATTGGATTATTAAATATATAGTGTGATTACAAACTTATAAGAAAACCTTCTTAACGAACTATTCATTTTACATGTTACTTTTGACATAAAATTTATTTTTTCTACAAGTTTCCAAAGTTGTATTATTTTTAAGTGAGATATCTTCTTGCTGTGACATAAAACTTAATGATGTTAAACAGTTTATATTTGTGCTTTCGCCTTGGATTACGAATGGCTGTTCTTTTATATAATTATAAATCTTTTCATATTTACTCTTTTGAAACTTAGTTGTAAGTTCCTTTCCTGCACTCACATATCTTTATCACTGTAGGATTTACTGTGGTATTATAACGCATTTTATTATTACAACATTTTGGATTAAATAAAGATATAAAAAAATGTTGAACGTTTCGTTGAAGAAGTATCAGCTGATTGCGTTAACTGTCTGACCTTATTAGTATCACTCGCTTAGAGCGGCGCGTGTTGCAATCTGTCCGCTGTTTGCATTTATTTAATAACATTCAGTACTGATGGAAATTTCAAATAGAGTTTTAATGAGAAAATTCTCGCAAAACATTATCTGCGAGTTTCCGATGGAAAACGAACTATTGGAGCAGCCATTATGATATCATCTGGATCCTGGTCTTAGTTTTTGGGTTGTTAAAATTTAACGCGCGCGCGTTGTGTGTGTGTGTGTGTGTGTGTGTGCGTGTGTGTGTGTGTGTGTTTGTGTGTGTGTGTGTGTGTGTGTGTGTGTGTGTGTGTGTGTGTGTATGTGTGTGAGTGTGTAATGTGGTGTGCGTGTGATGTGTGTGTATGTGTGTGTTTATGTATGTGTGTGTTTATGTATGTGTGTGTGTGTGTGTGTGTGTGTGTGTGTGTGTGTGTGTGTGTGTGTGTGTGTGTGTGCGCGCGCGTGTTCGTGTGCTTGTGGTGTTTGTGTGTGTGTGTGTGTGTGTGTGTGTGTGTGTGTGTGCGCGCGCGTGTGGTGTGCGTGCGTGTGATGTGTGTGTTTGTGTGAGAGAGAGTGTATGAGTGCGTGCGCGCGCGCGTGTGGTGTGTGTGTGTGTGCGTGTGGTGTTTGTATGTGTGTGGGGGTTGTGAGCGCGTGCATGTGCGTGTGCGTGCGTGTGTGTGTGTGTGTGTGTGTGTGTATGTGTGTGGGGGTTGTGAGCGCGTGCATGTGCGTGTGCGGTGTATGTGTGTGCTGTTTGCGTGCGTGCACATGCGCGTGTGCGTGTGTGCGTACGTTTGTGCTCGTGTAGTGAGAGAGAGAGAGAGAGAGAGAGAGAGAGAGAGAGAGAGAGAGAGAGCCCGCTCACGTTCGCAGTTTTAGTCCGACTAACTTCAAACCTGGTACAAAAATCGATTTCGTTAATTACTTGAATAAGTTGATTAACCATGTAAATTCGTTCACCAATTTAAAAATCAAATCTTTAAAAAGTTACAACTTTGACAGGTAATTCTTACCTGTAATCAGCGTCAAAAGTAGCATAAATTAGCATTTTGTATTTTAAAAATCCGTTGAAATTAAAAATTCAATTTGAAGAATTTCAAAAAAGGGCAAGTAAAATACTTATAGAAATTCGCTTCTGTGACGTCAGCGAGGCAGCTGCGTGCAGTAAATGTTTTATTTACTCCAACACTTTTTGTACGCACGTAATGAAATAAAACTACAAAAAAGTGACATTTAACCAAACATGACGTAAAAACCCATTGCGTATGGCGAGCAGGCCTTCATTTGGGAACTTTACGTCGTAGTATTCAACTTTGACATGCGATAATCTACTCCGTCGTGTGGTTTTTTAATCTAATATTTAGAGATTTTAGTATTTATGGCTTTTATTGCACAACCCTGCCCTTTGTTTCTGACCTACTGAATGCTGTCTCGTTTGTCAACTTCAGCCTTCCACTTGACATTCACGAAAACAATGTATAGGCCTACTTTTTATTGCCGCCATTTTGTTATTAGCTAATTTCTACCAGAGTACTGGTCAACCATTATATACTTAACTAAGGCATATTACACTGTCATAGGAACGTCAAAGATCTTTGATTTCTTTGATGATTTAACAATTTTATCAAACGTTGATTGAATCCTTGACTTGTAATCGTTGATAAAGTTTTTTAAATCTTGAGATATAACCTCAAAATTTTGTTCCTGTTTTTGTCACATTCCTTTCGCTTTATGCAATTTAAAACTATGATGAAATTGTCAACGAACTTAGGAAGCTGTACAAGCATTAATTCTACAATATAAAAAATGCACCCGTTCTTAGAAATCGTCTACATGAATCACGATCTTCCAAATTCAATTCTGTTTTTTTTTTTTTACGTCCGACTATTGCGCACACTTGGGCTAATGCAGACGATGGGATGATTTATAGCGTATGAAAATGCCAAGCCCTGGCCGGGAATCTAACCCGGGTCCTCGGGGTGAAAGCCCAGTACGCTATCAACTAGGCCACCGAGGCGGCTAGCATTTCTTTAATAATAGTGGCATTTACACCTAGTACCCCTCAGGGCGGGTGCAGACTAGCTCCACCTATTGAGAGGATTGTAAGTGTGTCCCTCGCGGTACCCGAGTCTAACACACACTTACACTTACAACACTACACTTACGACTTTAACACTTTACACTCACACTTACATTTAGGGAGGCGATAATAGCCTCAACGTGCTTTTCACCCTTAAAAAAATTACACCTAGAATTTTTTTCCTTTCTATCCATGGTCGAATCCAAACCCGTTTATTTTCTTCTCTCTTTTTGTTTATCAACGCCATAGCAAGATAAACGCAGCAGTATAACAAGTCAGCGTTATTCGATCCATTACAGCTACTACATTTGGCAAACATACCCCCCAAACTGATCAAAGAAATTTGACCAATGTAATATGTTTAGTTTTATACAACTGTGACAAATATTTGAGCAAGATTTATGGTCAGAGTTTCATGAAATATTTTACAAATAACTTTGATAGTGTAATATGCACCTAATAGACATATTTTGATGAAATTTCGCACGTAGGCTAGTTTCTGTTTTTATTCAAACTGGGATAGGTCTGATAGGTTAGGATGGGGTTTTTTATTCAGACAATTGTTGCAGATTTGAGTTTCTCAAAATTTTCTGCTGAACAGTTTAGGAGGAATTTTGTTCAAATGTAGTTCATGAGCCCGATTTGATTAAAAATTGGCACAAAAACCGTTTTTGTTAGGCCTAATTAACTAGTTAGTGGACCAGTTAAATTTGTTCAACGGTTTAAAAATGGCCATTTCAAAATCTTTAAAACTTGTAAGTTTTTCTTCTTTTTTATCAGATTTTGTAATCGTAATTTGCAATAAAAACGGCATAAATTTGATTTTTCAAAAAAATTTGAATAAATTTAATATGACAGTGGTCGCTGGTCGTTTTCGTATTTTCAGTGCAATTTAAAATTTTGAAATGCTACAGGCTATATGCAGATTTTAACGCTCATTAAAGCGGTGATATCAGAATTTCAAAAAAGAGTAACGTATAAAAATACTTATGGAAATTTGTTTCCATCACTTCGCGAGACAATGCAGTTGTTGACTTGTAAATGAGGGCAGCACTGTCGCTTGTTGTGACATTGTGAGTGAGACGAGCGTACACAACATACCTCACTGGCAAAATCTACAGTGCATGCATTGCTAACAGATTGAACACCATTTGTGTAAATCTATTGTAAGTTTAACGTCACTACATCCAAGTCAGCTGTGGATATTTAGAAATATAGTTCCTTATTTGGCCGGATCAACATTGCAGTCAGCTGTGGACGTTTACAAATATAGTTCCTTATTTAGCCGAATCAACATTGCAGTCAGCTGTGAATGTTTACAAATATAATTTCTTATTTAGCCGGATCAACATTGCAGTCAGCTGTGAATGTTTACAAATATAATTTCTTATTTAGCCGGATCAACATTGCAGTCAGCTGTGAATGTTTACAAATATAGTTCCTTATTTAGCCGGATCAACATTGCAGTCAGCTGTGAATGTTTACAAATATAGTTCCTTATTTAGCCGGATCAACATTGCAGTCAGCTGTGGACGTTTACAAATATAGTTCCTTATTTAGCCCGATCAACATTGCAGTCAGCTGTGGACGTTTACAAATATAGTTCCTTATTTAGCCGGATCAACATTGCAGTCAGCTGTGGACGTTTACAAATATAGTTCCTTATTTAGCCGGATCAACATTGCAGTCAGCTGTGAATGTTTACAAATATAGTTCCTTATTTGGCCGGATCAACATTGCAGTCAGCTGTGAATGTTTACAAATATAGTTCCTTATTTAGCCGGATCAACATTGCAGTCAGCTGTGGATGTTTACAAATATAGTTCCTTATTTGGCCGGATCAACATTGCAGTCAGCTGTGAATGTTTACAAATATAGTTCCTTATTTAGCCGGATCAACATTGCAGTCAGCTGTGAATGTTTACAAATATAGTTCCTTATTTAGCCGGATCAACATTGCAGTCAGCTGTGGACGTTTACAAATATAGTTCCTTATTTAGCCGGATCAACATTGCAGTCAGCTGTGGACGTTTACAAATATAGTTCCTTATTTAGCCGGATCAACATTGCAGTCAGCTGTGAATGTTTACAAATATAGTTCCTTATTTGGCCGAATCAACATTACAGTCGGGTGTGGGTGTTTACAAATATAGTTCCTTATTTGGCCGGATTAACATTGGAGTCAGCTGTAGATGTTTAGAAATATAGTTCCTTATTTAGCCGGATCAACATTGCAGTCAGTTGTAGATGTTTAGAAATATAGTTCCTTATTTAGCCGGATCAACATTGCAGTCAGCTGTGGATGTTTACAAATATAGTTCCTTATTTAGCCGGATCAACATTGCAGTCAGCTGTGGATGTTTACAAATATAGTTCCTTATTTAGCCGGATCAATGCAGTCAGCTGTGGATGTTTACAAATATAGTTCCTTATTTAGCCGGATCAACATTGCAGTCAGCTGTGAATGTTTACAAATATAATTTCTTATTTGACCGGATCAACATTGCAGTCAGCTGTGGATATTTAGAAATATAGTTCCTTATTTAGCCGTATCAACATTGCAGTCAGCTGTGAATGTTTACAAATATAATTTCTTATTTGACCGGATCAACATTGCAGTCAGCTGTGGATGTTTACAAATATAGTTCCTTATTTAGCCGGATCAACATTGCAGTCAGCTGTGGATGTTTACAAATATAGTTCCTTATTTAGCCGGATCAACATTGCAGTCAGCTGTGAATGTTTACAAATATAATTTCTTATTTAGCCGGATCAACATTGCAGTCAGCTGTGAATGTTTACAAATATAGTTCCTTATTTGGCCGGATCAACATTGCAGTCAGCTGTGAATGTTTACAAATATAGTTCCTTATTTAGCCGGATCAACATTGCAGTCAGCTGTGAATGTTTACAAATATAGTTCCTTATTTAGCCGGATCAACATTGCAGTCAGCTGTGAATGTTTACAAATATAGTTCCTTATTTAGCCGGATCAATGCAGTCAGCTGTGGATGTTTACAAATATAGTTCCTTATTTAGCCGGATCAACATTGCAGTCAGCTGTGGATGTTTACAAATATAGTTCCTTATTTAGCCGGATCAACATTGCAGTCAGCTGTGGATATTTAAAAATGTAGTCCTTATTTAGCTGGATCAACATTACAGTCAGCTGTGAATGTTTACAAATATAGTTCCTTATTTGGCCGGATCAACATTGCAGTCAGCTGTGGATGTTTACAAATATAGTTCCTTATTTGGCCGGATTAACATTGCAGTCAGCTGTGGACGTTTACAAATATAGTTCCTTATTTGGCCGGATCAACATTGCAGTCAGCTGTGGATGTTTAGAAATCTAGTTCCTTATTTAGCCGGATCAAAATTTCGCTTGGTTCAGTAATACGTACCGCGTTTGTTTACAATAACATTCTGTAAAATAGTATCGTGTTTTTTCATTGTTTTGACAATAAAACTGATAAGATTACTAGGCACGGGGTCACCGCCTGCGTTAACCCTGAACTATTTAATCTAATGTTTTGTTTTGAAACCGCAGCGTGAGTTAGTAGTTAGGCTGCAGCTGCAGACAGTACGGCATTGCTGGACAGAATGGACAGGTTCACTTATTTCCGGTGTAAAATAGAAGACTTGAATCACAACATCAACAACGACAAGTTGGAAAACTGTGAAATCTGCAACTTGAACGTGTTAGTAACATGCCGGGCCTGCGACCTCCAGAGGAGGAAAGTTACCACGTGAGTACGTAGGCGCATTGGCGGACTTAGGGGGCAGTATATAACGGCAAATCGAAAATTTCTTTTCGCTGGAATTGATATGCAATCGGCCGGTATTAAAAATAACAAGTTCCCGCAATGTAAAATTAAAAAAAAAATTAATAGTTATAATTTAATTTGCAAATAGCCTAAAGGTTTAAATAGCCTAAAGGTTTACAAATAGCCTAAAAGTTTAATTAGTATTATTAAGTAGGGTGGACACTCTTGAAAATTGGTAGATCGAAAGGTTTAATTATTATTATTAAGTAGGGTGGGAGCTGTTCTCTCATGGAAAATGGTAGGCCTAAGGGTTTAATTAGTACTATTAAGTAGAGTGGAAGCTGTTTCCTCATGGAAAATGGTAGTACTTTCCCAGAGAAGTTTTGAAAATTTCACACAACAAAAAGGAGGTTTAACAAACTTTAAATCTAAAAGTTTCGTGTTTGAAAAAATAAATGACTTTTAAGTAGACTAAGTGCAGCAGTAACTTCCTTATGATAGTTGCTTTTATAATTACAAAAAAGAGAACTTGTGGTTATTGTATTTTGTAATAATTTGCTTTGAAAATTCACACACACACACACACACACACACACACACACACACACACACACACACACACACACACACACACACACACACACACACACACACACTCACACACACACACACACACACACACACTCACACACACACACACACACACACACTCACACACACACACACACACACACACACACACACACACACACACACACACACACACACACACACACACACACACACACACCACATCACTCACACACACATCACATCACTCACTCACACACACACACACACACCACATACACACACACACACACACACACACACACACACACACACACACACACACACACACACACACACACACACACACACACACACACACACACACACACACACACACACACACACACACACACACACACACATCACACACACACACACCACACACACACACACACACACACACACACATACACATCACACACACACACACACACACACACACACACACACACACACACACATCGCTCACACACACACACACACACACACACACCACATCACACACACACACACCACATCACACACACACACACACACACACACACACATCACACACACACACACACACACACACACACACACACACACACACACACACACACACACACACACACACACACACACCACATCGCTCACACACACACACACACACACACACACACACACACACACACACACACACACACACACACACACACACACACACACACACACACACACACACACACACACACCACATCGCTCACACACACACGACATCACACACACACACGACATCACACACATCACATCGCTCACACCCACACACACCCACACGCACCACATCATACTCACACAAACACGCACACACACCACATCACACACACACACACACACACACACACACACACACATACATACACTCTCTTAGAGAGAGAGAGGCGGGATGGGGAGAGAGAGAGAGAGAGAGAGAGAGAGAGAGAGAGAGAGAGAGAGAGAGAGAGAGAGAGAGAGAGAGAGAGTACCTATCATGTTTTGTAATGTGTCCAGTTAACAACAATATTAATAATAATAATATTAAGAAAACATTGTAGGAGATAAATTGAAAAAATCGTTACCCTTTTGAATCCGTTGAAAAATTTCAAAATTGCCATTCCAAACCTAAAAAAATATTTTTTTTTGAACATTTAACTGCACCATCGTAATCAGCTTTGAAATATGAATAAATTAGCATCCTAAGTTTCCTTTGAAAATACGAACACGAATTTGACGGCTGTGAGTTTTCATTTTCGCTTTAATAGAGTAATCATATGTTGTGCACCAATCCTAACATGTAGAACTTGTTTTAAGGAGTAGTTAAAATTGTATATTATATATATATATATATAACCGATTTTGTTGAAATATTAGTTGTGGTCTGGTTTGCTCATGTTGCAGGACCATTTTTTCAAAATCTGTTCTAAAGATTTTGATCACAGTTTGCACAATCAGTAATCGGCAAGTTAATGAAATAAAACACGGTTATTTATTTATATTCCCAAAATTCTAGTTAAAAAATAATGGATCTAAAATCTGTTTGTGCTCCCAGAATCATCAGATTTCACTCAAAATTTGGTCTCAATTTGGTGCCGGAATTTGGGAATCAATCAGATTTTTGCGTAACGTTTTTTTTCACAATTTATTTTAATTTACACCTCAGTGCCCTTAAACTTTGATAATTTCCAAACAGATTTTTTAAAACATTTTGTTAAAATGGTAATACCGGTTTTGAAACTTACAATAGGATGTATTCCTTGATCTAAGGCATGTTTGTGTGCGTGGTCCCACATAGACATTTCAATTTCTCTAAAGGATATGAAAAGTACACCTTTCATTTATACAGAACAAAAGCGACGTCACGCTTTGTGCGTTTCACACCATGTTTTTCTTGTTTTAAGAAGATTGCAGGGATCTGGTGATGTGCTTCTTTCGTACGAACTTTACCATTTTAATAAAATTTTCTGAACAAATTGAAAAAGGTTTAAACTTGATTATAAACGGCTGTCAAACACTAAACGTTAACACAAATTCAGTGATTAACATAAAATTGATCACACAAACTGTGTACCAAAGGTACTATACCTAATACGCTATGTAATAGTACTGGCCATGATATGTAGTACTAATATGTTATGATGTAATTCATCCATTTTGTTACTTATTATATATGCACTAACAGAGACATAATTGATTTCATTCCAAGTTTTTTGATATCTTTACAAAAGTAATAGAATGTATCTTGTAACCCGTTACTAATGGAATAGTTACTACTTGATAATAAGGTTATACAGGGACCGCTAATGAAACAGGATGATTGTAGATGGCCTTGAGACAAAGTTGGCAGGTAGTGGAGGGATGGTTACTGGCGCGTCACCACCTGTACAGTCTACCATTTAGTTACAATGGATCGTTGGACCGGTGAACAACGTGGCTACACGGTGAAAGCGTATTATCAAAATGGCGAAAATTTTGTGCAAACGACGTGCTTTCCGACGTCATTTTAACATACCACGTGACCAGCCTGTTCCGTCATATAATGCAATTCGAACATGGATAAACAACCTCGAGCAAACGGGATCAACGTCTAAAAAAAAGAGGCAGGGGTGTAAAAACTGTTTGAACACCTGAAAACATCGCAGCTGTTCAACAGGCTATGGTCCCTGCCGATCAGCCAAACAAAATGCCCTTCACATAAGTGACACATCTAGAGGGATATCTGTTTTTGTTTTATGGGCATACCTAAAAACAAAAGTGTTTCAAACACCCACAACCATTCAAGCCCTCAAACAACGAATTGTAGACGAGATTGCGGCAATACCTGTCAACATGCAAAACTTCCAAACCAGGCTCCAGGAATGCCTTAACTGCAACGGAGGACATTTGGTAGACGTAGTGTTCAGAAAATAATATTTGTTCATATTGTACCCATAATGGCTATTCTTGTACTTTCAATTATTTACTAACTAAACATTTACTTTATTTAATCATACCGTTTCACTGGCGGACCCTATATAAATTAAATCAATCAGTCTTACAATATATATTATTTTAAAAAATTATTGATTTTTTAATTTTATTATAGCATTACAAATCTCATTCAGTTTATGACTTGGCCAAGCTTTCAAATTCATAAACACAACATAAAAACAAAATCTTTATGGAATCATACAATTAAATTCTAAAAACTATATTAACATTTCATTTTACTTAGTAACTAGATGGTTGATGTGAGGATAAAAGACCTGAGGTAATTTACGGGTGATACAACAAAATAAAATGATGAATTTAAATTTAGGTTATGTTACATAATGTTGGTTTTAAAACACTGTAAATTCTCACAAATTAAAAAAGGTTTATAACTTCTATTGGATTAATTCTTCAAGTCTGACGATTAAAACCACTGGAGGAATTGTGAATCAGTTTTAAAAAGTATCGCTCACCAAGTTTGTACTTACAATTATTATGCTACCAGATACATTATTTTCTGTAAACTGAATTTTGTTGAATATTTAATAAAATGAATGCTGCAGTGCGTTCTTAATTTGTTTGTAAAATAACAACAAACAAATTATAATGCGTAATTATTTCTTGACTGATGCTTAAATATCTCTTTTTTTTAAATGTTGAACTTCTCTCTTCGAATACTTGGAACAGAATAATAAAAATTCACAATGGCCTCATTATTGAATTATCCCATTCTTTTCCTTTTTTAGTACTTATTCCTCTACAAACTATTGGTTCTTCTTTATTATTCTTTATTTATTGATACAGGTTACTTCCTTTATTTTGTTTTATGAAAGTATCTTAAGCCTAAATGATGGTTTCAATATTATTATATAATATTTAAGTTCACATGGACTGCGAATGGAAGCAGGCTATTGATGTTTTCTTTCTTTAAGGTGAGTTTAGTGTTCAGTGATTTATAAATATGCTACTCCAAGGTGATCACTTATACCTACAATTGAAATTTCAGTCAATACTGTTATTTCTCCTCTTACATTACATAAGCCACATCACTAATTTCCTTTGGAGAATGAGGTATATGTCTTCTTTTTTTCATAGCTCCCAATCTGAATTCGGGGAAATAATTTAATTAATGTGTGTGTGTGTGTGTGTGTATTTGATTTGATTAAAGCTTGTCTCACAGCTTTATCAGCAAAATACATTCATCTGCTAAAGCATCCATTCAGAATCTCAAAAATAATAACTTTTTGTCACGCTCTTTTTTTAAAACCGATTTTCAAAAATATAAGGTCTGATTGGGCAGGTTTCATTTTTATATTTTCTACGTGGTTTGATAATTTAAAATGCTAATTTATAGAGATTATAACGCTGAGTGTGCTCATGAAATCGTATTTCAAGAAAAGTGTGAAAAGTATTATGAATCATGGCGGTCGTAATTGTTTGCATTTTTGTAAATTTTTATCGCAAATTAAAGTGATAATGTAATGCTAAATTTCCATCTCATGAACAAGTCAGCTGTTTGCTGCAGTCATTTAAAATATGAACCAGTTTAACGGTTTGATAACCTTTCTTTGCCTATCTTCGTTCTGTTTATCCAGAATTTGTTATTTTTGTTACGATAAAACTACAAAAATGCTGTGAATTAACGAGCACATTAGATATTAGATAAAAGAGAGTGTTTCTAGAAATTACTTTGTTTTCTATTTCCAATTTTTATGTAGGACACTCTGTATATGCAGATTATGATTGTGAAATCATAATTCCAAAAAGGTTAAAGACAAATGTTTTTAAAAAATTCACTTCTATCAAGTCAGCGAGACAGCTGTGTGCTGCGATTATTTGTCTTTTTTTGATATACGGTGGGTTTCATATATTACTTATTTTGATGTTTTGCTTCAGGTACTCTGATGGCTCGGTGCGGCTTCGCAATCCCAACATCGAGCTTATGGACCAAGACATTCTCTACCACTTGGCTCTTGGTAGTGAGTCACATGATCTTGTAGGAATGTTTGGCGATGTAAAGGTAAACATTATTTAAGGGTGGGGCTATTGTTGCACTGTTGCTGTGGCAACATTTTATTAATATCCTTGTAAGTATTTTTGAGGTTAGTTATCATGGCATGCTTTACACAGTGGAATCCCTCGGGGAGTGTGCAGACTAGCTGCACCTATTGAGAGGAGTTTGACGTCCCTCATGATATCCGATTCTAACAACACACACACTTACAACACTACACTTATGATTTAAACTCTCTACACTTACATCTACATTTAGGGCAATTCGTGAGTGTACTGAGTGAAAATGAGCTGTGAGTGTTTCCTTTACTCTAGGTGAGTTCAGGATTTGGTGATTTACGATATGCTAACCTGGGGTAGTTAGATATATTTATGTACACAGTAATTGAAATTTTGGTATATCGCAAACACACACTAAAAATGTAAATGATGATATTGTTTAAAGTAAACTATCATTAGCTGTATTTTGTTGTAATAAAATCAAGAAGAATTTGAGGAAATAAATGTATTTGTATATGTTTGTCTTGCTCCACTATGTTTATATGATTGATAACAGAGTTTTATGTTTCAGTTTGTCTGCATGGGAGGAACACCGAAACGTATGGAGCAGTTTGCTTATTATATCATGGAAGAGATTGGACACAAGTTACCAGCTGGGACCACGTTATTGGACATCAGTCAGTACTCGTACAGATATGCCATGTACAAAGTGGGCCCTGTACTCTGCATCAGTGTAAGTGAACGTTTTTTACCGTATTTATTTTTCTGTCGGCCATCTCTTTTTTAGAAGTGAGTCATGGTGATCGGTACAAAAACATTACACAAACTTTCTTACGTTCAATTATTTCCACAAAAAATCTGTTTCAGTCAGAAGGTAGGAAAAACTGGAAAATCAATTCTTTAAATTTTGTTCAAATTTTAATCATATATGGACAGTTAATTATAACACAGTCAGTGCAAGACGTGAAATTTATGGTTCACGAGTAAAAGTAGTTTTGATTTACAAACTGTTACACCAATTTTAGACATGATTCTTTTTGTGTAGCCAGATTTGAACAAAATCTGATGTACTATGCTATTTTTTCTTTTTTAAAAAAACAATAAAGAAAGTAAATTATACTGCGTACCTTTAACCAACTTAATTTTGTATTTTTATAGGACAGGAAAATCTAATTTCTAAAAAAAGTTTGTGATTCCTTTATTCCAATTCTACTTTTTTATTTTGTGAAGTACACTCAAAGCAGTTTATTGTAATAACAGATCATTTTGTCAAATCGATATAGTTATGGTCCACACTTTTGTAAAGTCCTGATTATTGATATTACAAA
This sequence comes from Callitettix versicolor, assembly GCA_022606455.1. Taxonomy (NCBI): domain Eukaryota; kingdom Metazoa; phylum Arthropoda; class Insecta; order Hemiptera; family Cercopidae; genus Callitettix; species Callitettix versicolor. The sequence continues at coordinate 9,447,729 of CM040190.1, forward strand.
CAAGGGAAAGCCGCCTCGGTGGCCTAGTTGATAATTGTACCGGACTTTTACCCCAAGGACACGGGTTCGATTCCCAGCCAGGGCTTGGCATTTTCATACGCTATAAATCATCCCATCGTCTGCATTAGCCCAAGTGTGCACACTAGTCCGATGTTAAACACACACACACACACACACACACACACACACACGGGAAATGTGTTATTTATTATTATCAGATCCTTTGTTAATGTGAACATTTTAGTTTATTATTTCAGCTAAGGTCACATTTTAAAAATTTCTGTTCTAAAATCATTCTAAAAAATTTTCACTAGATAAAAAAGGTATTGAAATTTTTATTGTTGATCTTATTGTAAAACGTTTTTGTGATGTGGTACAGTCGGAATTTAATGAAACGAATTTGGAAAAAGAATATTGAGTTATTATGAGCTTTCTTTTTTGTTTTGACTATACTAAAAAGTTTTAGGATGAAACTAGGAAAATAGTGTCACAGTATTCTGCTTGAGTGAAATTTAAAATAATTTGGACAGAAATTTAGTCTGAAAATAGCCCTTAATAAAAATTCCAAATGTAATTTTTTTTTTTTTTTTTTTTTTTTTTTTTTTTTTTAAACATTTGACTCTTGTGCACACTTGGGCTAATGCAGACATGGGATGATATAGCGTATGATAATGTTAAGCCCACATTATCCCTAGCTGGAAATCAAACCCATGTCCATCGGGGTGAAAGCCCAGTTCGCTATTAACTAGGCCACTGAGGCGGCTGCCACAATAGAAAGCAGCTGTTTACTGCCCAAATGTACAGCGAATCACTTGGATAATAAACATTTTAAATATAAAGTTATTTGTAATTTATGTTTCCAGCATGGGATGGGAATTCCTTCTGTAGGCATATTGCTTCACGAAGTTATCAAATTGATGTACCATGCAAGAGTTCGAGATCCAATCTTCTTCAGGATGGGTACATCCGGAGGCATAGGTCTGGAAGGAGGAACTGTTGTGATTTCAGAAGAAGCAATGGATGGACAACTACGCCCTTATTTTGAACTGGTTAGTGATTTATACTGGTGACCATTCACTGTGTTTAACAGTGAGTGACATGTTTAATAGTGACATATCTGTGTTTAACATTTATGTTTTAAAAATAGAGTCCGGAATGTAACGACTTACGAGTCGCGTGTGTAGCTTGGCTAAGCCGAATTTCATGGTGAATATTTTAAACGTGTAATTGTGCTCAGTGTTTGTGATGTATGTTTTATGTTTTGATTGACTTTGTGACGACCTCGACAGAGGGATTTAACATTTTGTATAACAGCCTGAAGATGAAACGATAGAGTTTCGAAACCGCGGTAGCCTTTATTAGGTGAGTTGATAGACCACTGATGGGAACAATAGGTCATAATCCTAATCATTTGAATATGTGGTCTGATGGCTGTTACAATAATGAAAAATATAAACTTCTCGCACACTATATGACAGGTCCTAATAGTGATGCTGTTGCTCAAAGCAGCACAAATATTCTAATGCAATTACAAAAATCATTTTAAGCTGTTAAATTTTACAGCAACATCTACCAGACAGATATTGAGTTCAGTCAAATATGAAATCTTTTATTAGTCATATTTGCTAATGACAAAACAGGAAAAATGGGATTGGTTGGTTGTTCATAGAAAAACCAACTTTCATTTTAATTTCATTATTGCAACATAGCCACATATTTAAGTAATTAAGATTATGACCTATTCTTCCCGTCAGTGGTCTATCTACTCACCTCGTAAAGGCTATCGCGGTTTCAAAACTCTATTGTTTCATCTTCAGGCCGTGATACAAAATGTTAAATCCCTCTGTTGAGGTCATCACAAAGTCAAACAAAACATTAAAAACATACATCACAAACACTGAGCACAATTACACGATTAAAATATGTACGATGAAATTTGGTTTGGCCAAACGATACGTGCTACTCTTACGTCGTTACATTCCGGACTGCGGAGTCTTCATCAGTAGTATCATGCCCATAAGTGTTATCAGTTAAACCAACAGCCTTTACGAGGTGAGTAGATAGACCACTGATGGGAAGAATAGATCATAATACTAATTACTTTAATTTTAAAATCAACTGTATTTAAATACATTATTTCATGTCTTAATCTTACATAATGTTATTAAAAAATGTTGACTGTGTTTTTTAAACATTTTATAAAGAAACAGTATTTCCTGATTAAAGTTTTTTGAATGAAGTGAGCTGAGGAGAGAGTTTCTTAAGTTATTTCATTGTTATTCTGTACTGGAGTAATGTATATGAACCATATGTTATATATTTATTTCATTTTATAAATTTGACTGTCATAAATATGTATATGTGAATTAATGTATGCGAATACAGTAGACTCTCGATAGTCCGACACGTTCTATAATCCGACAAAGCCTCTGTGGCAATATCTCACATGAGTGTAAGAGATAGCGCGACCATATTCATGGCTCGGAGGGGAAATGACTCATCTTTTCTGTCAAAACTTGAACCAAAATCAGTTGTTTGTTTATAGTTATTGAAAACAGTGTTACACTGTTCATTCTGTCTTGCATGTTTAATTCTAATTTAGTTTACGCAGTAATTTTATATAGTGTACCGATTGTGTGAACTGACTAAAAAGTAACATTTTCAAGATTTAAATTGTGTTTCTATCTTAATTTAAAAAATGTACGTGTGTAAAAAAGTGGTTTGTTGTTTGTAACCCATTTAAACAGTTTTTACCTCGTTTTACCCTTTCCTGAGTGGTTATTTAGCATTTTTATATTAATACCTTCAGTAGTCCATAATCTTCTATAATCCAACAAGGTCCTGGTCCCATATGTGTCGGATTATCGAGTGTCTACTGTACCTATGTATTATTTGCTGAAAGTATCACCTTGTCAACATTAGTGCACACCTTACTAATGCATGTGTGCCAAACATATGTCAGGAAAATCTCGTATCTAAGTGATAATTCAAAAGTTTATAAAATTTGTAATTTATCTTTTGCGTTTCAATCCAAATATCTTTAATAGGTTAACTCTGATAATTATCTGGCAGCTGCTCTGGTATATGTCCTTTGTTGGTTGTGCATTTTAAAAGTTGGTTATTTTAGCATTTTATTTCATTTTGTTTATTTATTTTTGATGAACACGATATGCCATGATGTTTTAGCAAATTCATGATTAGCCATTATTTCACATAGTAACAATCATGATTTTCATACTCATCAACATAGTTATTGAAGATAAATATCAGCATCTTTAATACCGATTTTTAAGTTTTTTGAAGGTTTTTTTATAATTTGTATAACAAAGGTTTTATAATTGTAACAAAAGGTTTCTTTCAATCGTCTGTTTTCAGCCCGTGCTTGGCAAAATGATCCAGAGGCCTGCTAAGCTGGATAAGATGCTTATCAGAGAGCTATGTGCATTAGCTAGTCCTGAAGATCCTTACAACACCATTGTTGGCAAGACTATGTGCACAACCGACTTCTATGAAGGTATGTGTGTAAGTGTTAAACAGCATAGAGCATTATTCCAAAGGATCATGTAGTTCGCACAGAATTATCAAAGCAGTATAATTGTATGACTAATACTAATAAAAATATTTTGGCACAATACCACACAGTCACAGTTGAAATAGCATTGTCCAGCAGTGACAAAAGTTGGGTATTTGCACTCGTGATTCAAAGCTACCTTTAACGCTTTTATTAGTTGCAATTTTTTTTTGTTTTTTTTTGTAACGTCTGATTATTGTGCACACTTGGGCTAATGCAGACGATGGGATGATTTATAGTGTATGAAAATGCCAAGCCCGGCCGGGAATCGAACCCGGGTCCTCGGGGTGAAAGCCCAGTATAATGTTGTGTGTTGTCTGGATCAAATCTTTAATCGATTTTTTAACCACTTATTCTTATCATATTTGGCTGAAAGTTGGTGTCTGTGAAAGACAGCCAGATAGAAAATAAGTTAAAACAAATTAAAAAATATTTTTAAAACGCTTTAAAAGACACCATTTTATTTAAATGGACTGAAAATATAAATTAAGCTGACAATTTAAAATATACTAAAAAAGTGAGAATAATTTTTTTCCAGTAGGCACTGGGACCTGGGTAATATAAAATTATTAAGGCTAATTAGAAAAACATGGAAAGTGTTTATTTATAATTTTTTTTAGTAAATATTATTTTATGTTATATTTTTAATGTTTAAAAAATTACTTTCGTCATGCCAGTGAGATAACTGCATTATTTTTTATCCGATGATTACATTTACATGTTAATTATTTTCCTGATGTTAGATACAGCAGCTGGTTTGTTTGTTTTCTGCGCACCATGATGTAGGACTCATGAAAACAAACCAGCTGTCTGATATAACAGAATCACAAATAATCTTATACATATTACTTACTTCTTCCTACGGGCTTCCGGCTTCAGGTATAGCCGATGGCCCGGTGTCCATGGTAGGCAAGGAAAGTGAGTGTCCAGAATTTCGTCCCCTTTAAAATCTCTTCCACTCCTGTCACCTTCGTTCTAAGAATGTCTCTATGCAGGACTGGATACCGGCAGCCAAAAAGAATATGCTGCAGATCTTCCTCACCATGCTCACACAGCCGGCACTCCGGAGAATCTGCAAAGTTGAATCTACACAGGTAGCTCTGCGTAACCAGGTGACCAGTACAAGCTCTAGCACCAAAGGTGGCGATTCTCCTTGGGATGTTCCTGTAAATGTCATACTCAGCCGGAGCCGGCTGGATCCTCTGAAGACTGCGACCGGTGTTTCCGCTTTTCCATTTATCGATCCAAAACTCTTTAAATTTTCTGTCACTTGCACTCCTACAGTGCAGTAGGGATGCGATCTTCCTGTTCACCGGGCTCAAAACAGATGACTCTCTCGCTATTTTATCTGCCTCTTCATTACCTTTAATTCCGCAGTGTGCGGGAACCCATTGGAGGGTCACATCCTTTCCCATTTTATGCAGTATAGTGAGCATCACATACATATTCAAATACATTTAAAACTAATCTCATTTTTTAATTGTTTAGGCCAAGGAAGATTAGACGGTGCTTTCTGCGATTTCACTGAAGCTGACAAAATGGAATTTCTTGAAAAGCTACACAAATCAGGCGTAAGCAACATAGAAATGGAATCGCTAGCGTTCGCTGCGCTTAACTCACCATGCTGGCATAAAGTCAGCAGTGATATGCGTAACATTTATTGATAGGTTAAAAGGAGATCAGGTAGGCACAAATACTCTTAAAACTTTGTTGATTTTATCAGTTTACAGTGTTTCAAAAACATTTTCTAATGCACGCAGAATGCTGTAAATATTAACAAGTGAGGAGCATACAGGAGTGTGTGGCAGCTCTTGTTTTGTACTTGGATAAGAAAAAACAAGGATACCGTATTTATAAAAACTTTTAAATTTATTATAATTTAGCTAAATGGTTATGTGTAATCATTTAAACATTGTTGGGTTTGATTTGGAGGTCATAACAAATATATCATTTGGTGTGTGTGTGTGTGTGTCTGTGTGTGTGTGTGTGTGTGTGTGTGTGTGTGTGTGTGTGTGTGTGTGTGTGTGTGTGTGTGTGTGTGTGTGTGTGTGTGTGTGTGTGTGTGTGTGTGTGTGTGTGTGTGTGTGTGTGTGTGTGTGTATAGAATCTAAGGATATTTTTCAGATTTACGAGTATGACAAAGGAAGAAGTACCACATTCAGAGTTCATAAGCATTACTTTTTTTTACCAATTTCTGAATAATTTATTTATCTGAATTTTCAGAGTGGGGCATGGTTTAAATTTTCGAAGGTTTTATAAAGCAATAATTGAAATTTGATTAGTACAGTGTTTTGCAACCATAACCCTAATTACTAAACTGCTGTATTAAAACCAGCTTATTATTGTAAATAAACTTGTTTTCAAATGAAACAGGTAAGTGATTGTTTGAAATATTAAGGCGCATAAGATAAAAAGGTATATGCTATAAAAGTAAGGCTTTTTCATAATAATATTGACATTTATTTTTGTTCAAATCTTTTATGGAAGAGCAAAACCTTTTATTTCATCCTTATGAGCATTTACACTATTTTATTCTTATGGCCCAAAATATGAATTGATATACGTGAATTTTGTCATGGCATAAATTTATGTACCTAAAATAAACACAATACTATTTCAGTTTAATTGAATAATAGTGATTTTTAATAATACTGTATTTTATTAAAATATTACAGGACCCTGTTTTAGAGTATCGAGTAGCAAAAATGTATATTTCTTGGCGAAAACCATAAATCGTATAATATTGTAAATAGAAATATATTAAAATGAAATGATCTATTAGCAAAGTGTATACAAATCTGGAGCAGGCAAGGTTTGATGATTAGACAGCTCAAATTGGACGGTGTCCATGTGATTTTTCCCTCTCAATATTCACTTTTAGATTTTAGGTTATGGCTGATCAGGCAAATCTTTGTGATACATTATGGATCATCAACAGAAGATACTGCCCTCATCAGCACAGAACTTTCCATGATTAACCCAAATATCCGATGGACAGAAGTGGAAATTACAAAACAAATTTTTATATACTGACACACAAGCAATATAAATAAATAAAAACGTTCCAAGAATAACACCAAGTACATTTGAATGTTTTGACTGGGCCTTTGTGTACGGTGCGTTTTGAAGAATGCCATTATTTATTTTTAATTTCTTTGGATACATTATATCCATCTGTTTTTTCCTAACTATGTCAATTTTCTTTTAGTAACAAACAAAAATTATTAATTTCTGAATATTTAAAAAAAATTTGTTTTTCTCTTTTTGCCTACTTTTAGTTTGAACACTGCACATTCAGATGTTCTGAAAGGTCAGTACTCCTTAAAGGATTAATCATATTTTGCCTACTGTGAATCGTTTTCTACGAATTCCGTGGTGCTATGTTCTATGGAGAATCAAGGCCTTCTGCATTTGTTTATCCTACTAAACACTCCTTCTGTGCAAACTCGGCCGTCTTTTTTGTGGTCACTCCTCATTCTTCTTTCTTCAATCTTCTACACATAACCTGTTACTATTAATATTCTTATCTTCATTACAGATTCACACACCCAAAGAAGTATTAGATGAATGGCAGATGCGGCCACAGACTCTAGTCTCAAGGTACATAAAGCGTTATCTTCAAATGCGAGGCCGGATCGGTTACGACAGCCTTTCTTCAGGCTCCATGTGCGTCAAAAGTCCACGGCGATTTAAACTTGTACAGCAAGAATCCGAGAGCTACGACTAAATAATATTTTAAATTTTATTCAATGTGATATTAAGTTTAAAGGGTTAAAATTTTATGCTAGGCTGGTCGGCAGAATTTTACTTGCTTTGTTCTGTTATTTGTGGAAAGAACGGTTTCAGCCTGGTTACATAGGCTGCTTCCAGTAATTTATTAAAACCAATCCTGTAAAGCATATTCGATAACCTCAAAACTATAGTATTTTAAATAATATTGAGATGTGCCGAACGAACCTAAACAACTGATTTTGGAAATAAATTCTTTGTTGTACAGTCATCTCATCCTGATTATCCAACTGTACGAAATTTTTTGGCTTGAGAGCTACGTATGATCCAATAATATCCAGCACAATGTAAAAATCAATTCAAAACCATCCATTCATATAAATGATCACAACAACGTTAACTAATTAATAAAAAGTACAATAAACTATGAAGTTACGTGCAACATTTACTATATGTACATTATATTAATTACTAAATAATGTATTGTAAGTAAGTGTGTGTGTGTGTGTGTGTGTGTGTGTGTGTGTGTGTGTGTGTGTGTGTGTGTGTGTGTGTGTGTGTATAGGTGTATTTTTTTTTGTTATCAGTTTATTACACTTGTTACTTAGTAGTATAATTTACTTAGTTAATACATATTATTTATTGTTTCTTTGTAGTATGATGTTTTGTTCTGAACTGTGTTATAAGTTTACTCAAAAAGGACTTGTTTGTGAGTGATTAATTAAAATGTCAATGTGCTGATTTTTTATTGTCAAAACAACTTTTTTTGTTAGACATAATAAATGACATCACAAAGCACTGTATTGTGTCAACACAGTGAATATTTGCAACAGTAAAGAAACAAAGTGCAACAAACTGAACAGTGCCAATTAGATTTTGAACTACACCTTTCAAACAATATTATGATCTTCCAACACCAGGTAAGTAGGAAGAGGATTGTGAAGGCAGTTTTTTATTTGTAAGAGAATGAGTCACTAGACATTTTAACAACTAGCTGCAAGTAGCAAAAGAAACACAACTGTATTCATAGTTTATGAAAATGTCACTTTAAACTGTGAAATTGTTATATTGCTGTTTTGCACAAAAAAATGCTGTTTATCAAAAATCAGCTGTGAATAATCCTCAATGTATATGATCTAATTACAAATAATCAGGAGTTGACTGTAATAATTTTGAGGTTATGTATTTTTATTATCTAGCTAACAGGGTAATATTTTTTTAATGATACTTTTTTTTTCTTTAATGTACACTGGAAGAATGTTCTTTTAATTGTTTTTGCCTAAATGGTGTTTAGTAAAAATATTCTAATAGTTATGCCGACTAGTCTAATATTGTATTTTATGGTGATTAGGCCAGGCCTCTTTGTTTTAATATAAAAGACATATGTTATACATTTAGTTTCACAAATAGATTTTTGTTGAAACTAGGTTTGTCTGTGACTCAAAGTATTGGAATAGTTTATTTAATAAAATTATATTTAAGTGTATTATTTAATTTTTTTACATATATGTTTTTTTTAATGTAAATTTTATAAAAGACAGAGTACAAAGTTCTTTCGGAAATCAAACAAAGGCAAGGTTAAAAACCACCAGTGCCAGTCCTGGTTGACTTGAACAATAATTTATAAACAAGTTTCAATTAATAACAAAGTTTGTTTTAACTTTTAGGATCAAAAACAATTTAAGTGAATTCTTTTTTTTTTTAGAAAAATATATTTTCTACTAAATTCTAATAAGTTAACTCCGAATTTTGATTTATGAAAAATGGAGAAATTCCCAGTTAAAAATATAATGCAAATATTTTATAATAAATGCATATGAGTTAGGGTAGGCAAACAATCCAAAACGAAAAAGATATGAGTTCAAAAAAACTATATTGTGAAGATTTTCTCGTGCAAACTGGCGCTGATGTAATTTTTAATTTTCAACCCCAATTTTCTATCAGTATTTACAGGAAAAATACCTCAACATATCAACAGTTATTTGTAACAAAAACTTTTCAAAACAATTTTTTAATGTTACAAATTTTTAAATATATTTTATACGTGTATACATATTTTGTTACATACAAAACTTGTATTTTACTGTTTAACACGCATTGTAGTTTGTTTTAATATAAATTGACAATTGTATAACAAAAATACATAGTAGAGGCACTGTTGCATTAATTGTTTGTTTCATTTTATTACTGTATGATGTAAAGAAAAATACCAAACTTGAAAACTTGACTTTGCCTTGGAACTGTTGCTTCTTGTCCTTGGTTATTGTTTTGGCTGTTTTGTCCATGAGCATAGTGTCAATGATTTGTAGTTCTGTTGTCTTTCTCTGTTTCTCTAAACCAAAATGGTTTGGCTCTTTTATTGCGAAAGTAGTCAAATATTTTTTTGGTTAGTCTATTTTTATCCATTCGGAGGATGTGCCCATAAAAATCAATTCTCCTTTTTCTTATTGTGTCTGATAGTGTTTCAGTTTTTTGGTAAAGAGTTTCATTCCTGATATGGACTAATTGGTTGTTAGGGAATTTGGGGCCTAAGATTTTTCGTAATATCTTTCTTTCTTTGATCTCCAACCTTTCAAGTGGGCCCTGGGTTGTGAGAGATAATGTTTCAGCTGCATATAAGGCTTCCGGTTTAATTACAATATGATAATGACTTATCTTTGTATTCCAGGAGAGGGACTTCTTGTTGTACATACAACACATGTCTTCGGTAAGTTGGAAGGCTAATTCAACTTTATTTCTCCTAGATTCCATAGCTTTTTTCTCTAGGGCGTTCCAGCTGATCCATTCCCCCAAGATATTTAAATTCTTTGACTATCTCAATGTATTGTTCTCCTCTTGAAGCTTTTCTGGTGGTTTTTGTATGTTTGTCAATATTTTAGTCTTTTCAAATGAAACTTTGAGACCCATTTTTAACGCTTGCTTCTGGAGTTCAAGCGTCTGTTCCTTAGCTTCTTCCAATGTCTCAGCTAGTAAGGCCATGTCATCCTCAAAAGCCAAACAATTTACCTTAATGCCTTTGTTATATTATAATCTGTTTTACTAGTTTTTTTATTTTTAAAAATGTTTTAAGCCAATTTGTTTATTCAGCATTGGGCCAGAGGTTAAAGATTACTGTTCTAGAGTCTAATAAAGTGATAAATAAAATATTGACCAACAGTATTACGTATGGCACAAAAAGTAATATTGCTTGAGCTTGTATCTGTATGCAAGGCTAGCCTGTTTTATTTACAATGGTAATTGGTGCTATGGTTGTCTCTCTACATAATTTCCTTTAAAATTGTCCTTTAAAATTTTTCTGCAATTATTTGTCATTGCAAATTTTAAATTGCAGATGCTGCTATACGAAAACTTTTCCACTAACCCATTATTTTGTTTTTAACAGAATAATATTTATGTTACTGCTTTAACCTAGCTTTCATATTTGTTTTCAAATTAATTATTATAATTTTAAAAGCAAAAAAAGGCACAGATCGGAGGAATTTATTTGAAAACTGTTGGATTGCAAAAGTTAAACACTCTATTGTATAAAGATAACAAAATATAAAGAAATAATTGATTTAACTTTGTTGCTGATAAATAAACTAAAAGCACACAAATGTTTATGTGTGACAGTGCACAAAATTTATAATTTCAACAATGTCTAAGTATTAATAAAAGTTTACCAAGTTTTATAAAAAAAATATCATAAAGTTTAAAATGAAAAAATATTTATAGATTTTATTGTCATGTATTATTCTTTTTCAATGTTTGGTTTTTTCTACATCATTCTTCTTAGAACATTGTTTATTATGACGCTGTAATAAAACTATAAATTTATAAGCTGTGTATTGTTTAATACTGTTAATATTTATTGCTTAGATCATAACTAAGTACTTGTAAATTTATTAGATTTGTTAGAAGTTTCCGTTCTTACAATGTAAGCTTATGGAATTTGTTCAGCCTAATTGTTAATGTAGGTAAACTTACTAGACTATTATATAGGTATAGATCATGTTTTTATTAGTGTACGATGTTTGAAGTATATATTATATTGGTTGTAAAAGAAGTGTTTATTATAAAATTGTTAAATTAAAATTGTCAAGCATTCACTGCCACAAAAAAATTTATAATTTCGTTCAGAAATTCATCTTTAAGCTATAAAATTGTTGAACTTCATTTTGATAATATTATTTATACCGATTGCAATTTTGACAATATTTATAATGGTTAAAATAATGTTTTGCTTTTAATGATTCATGTTTTTAGTAAATATCTAATTAATTGGTTTAGCAAAATAAATGCTCAATTAACTTGAATTTCATTGTTTCCTTGATAACTTCAAAATAAACAGGAAACAAAGTTAGAAAAAATAAATTCAAAAGTTTAAATTTATTTTTATAAATTTAGGAGCAAACATTATATGAGCTTTATCATAGGGTAGAAACCCATATAACTACTGTATGTTTCTACCAGTGGCAAGGAGGACAGTTAGATATACTAAAACTAGCACATCCATCTCAACAGCTGTCTGTAAAATAATGTCCTCAAAAATGCCTTAAAATAATTTTTTTTTATATATTTATATTCAGGAAGATTCCATACAACTTTTAAAATTTGATCTTCAGACTGTGTGTCATGAAATTTTTAAACATGATATGGAAAGGATCAGTCGATTAAAATAAAATAACACTAACCCGCTTGGCATGGAACCCTATTGTTTTTCAGAATTCACAAAAAATAGCAGCGGCTAAAGGAAAATTACAGGTGGGTGAAAATTTTGAATCCATATATGCCATTGGAGTTGAAGAACTTGAGGTTTTTGAGGTCAAAAACCTAGACATTTTGGAATTTTTGGCTTGAATCTGAATATGACACTAAAGGTGAAACATGTAGGACACTTTATGCCGAATCTCAGTATATCACTTAAGTTGTAAATTTTTAAAATTTAGGCTATTAAACCCTTTAGACAGCTTTGTTTCTGGTTCAGTTTCATTTTTCTTTGTTGTAGTAATTTTGTAATTTACAATTTATACTTTACATTTTCTATATCTTATTAAACGTTGTTGATTTCTGCTTGAAAAGTATACTACAAAGAATACAATATGGAATGTATACACATTTCATAAAATTTCTTGTTGTGTTGTATTTCTTTGTAAGTACTTTAATCATTTTTTTTTTTTTTTTAAGCCCTCAATGGAGCACATTTAGTTAATTTTGGTTCTTTTGGGCTTTCGACTTTGGTTCTTTTAAGTTTTTGAGATTCTCCCAATACTTTTTCAGTCTTATAGATCTCTGTAGTCTAACTTCCTCTGAGTAAAAGGCAACTCTTTTTTGTTCCTTCTTTAAATTTTAATCTAGTATTTCTATTCCTAAGGATTGGTTTTTCCCTTCCTTCTGTCAGACGTTCCTCCGTTATCCCTAATTATTTTAGGTCCTGTTCCACTTCCTTAAGCCACTCATTCTTTACTTTCATCTTGAGTTGGTAATTTAGGAGTTTCTTCATCAGTCTTTCTTCTGGTAGCCTTAATAGGTGTCCATAAAAAGCCAGTCTCCTCTTTCTAATATTATCTAACAGATGTTCATTATCCTGATAGATGACTGAACTTGGCAGCAGTCTGTATGTTCCTTCTACCATGTGTTTTTGGTGATAATATTCCACTTTTTGAAGCTCCTCTGTTTGGTTTCGGCTTTTTAGATTAAATAAAGTTTCCGCGGCATAAGTCACTTCCAGTCTTGTGACCGTATTATAATGTTTGATTTTAACTTTATGGAAAGCGACTTTTTCTTATACGTTCCCCAAGTTAACTTTAGGGCCTTCTTTAAATTTTCGTTCTATTTTTTAATGCCAGTTTTTCGGCTATGTTTCTAGTGATACTTTATCTCAAATACTTAAAATTATCCACTATCTTTATTCGTTCGCCTTCTATTTGTATAGGCTTTTATTCCGACTTTTTAATTATCATTAATTATCCGACTTTAATCATTTTATTAATTAATGCTTTGTTTCACTACGGTGGAACCAGACCAGTTAAAAACTTTTCGGTTCATAAACATTTAATAGTTCAGAATGTTTTTTCACTGTTACTAATCAAAAATATATTATTATTTACAGTTTTGTAAATTGCAGTCACAAGCACAGAGTATAAATTTAATCTAATAAATGTATTTAATATTCCTTAAAGACATTATAAATATGTTCTTTTACTTTGAAGGTTGCAACATAAATAATTCTGAACTGTGGCATTCAACCCTCTTATCTTCTGGTCTATAAAACATTATTATTACAACAAATCCAGTGATTACTACTTAATAATGTCACGCCTTGCCACTGGTTTTTACTACAGTTTATATTAATATATGTATGTTTATGCTTTATATTAAAATACAATGCCGTGAATGTATAAACAAAAAACACTTGTATAAATGTCCTTGACATACGTTTTTAAAACATACTTTATTTATACGTGCTAACATTTTATTCTCATTATTGTTAGCAATCCACAACTGTATGAAAACAAAATGTAAGCAGATTTTTCCCATTATCTTTGGTAAAATTAATGTGCCTGTATTTTATATCCAATATGCAGGCTCATATTTAGGAATGTGCCATTCTGTGCATGAGCACAGGGCTGCCATATTCGAGGGGGCAGTGAAGTTAATTTTTTTTAGGTATCAATATAACTGCAACAATTTATGAAATGAAATTAATATGCAGTGTTTTTCATTTAAGTTGTTATTAGCAGTATATAATGCTGAGGAAAAAACTGACATATTCATATGTCCTGGCTACAGCTGTCTGACATCTTTCTGTGCTCTTCAGAAGATAATGTCAACTGGTATGTTTTAATTGTTCAAACTGACCAAATGAAAATGTAGCCTAACAATACCCAAGTGGTATAAAAACAAATCTTTACAAATAAGGGTAAAGTTGGCTGTTTTGACAGTTTTAGGACCCATACATCTCAAGTCATTAATTGGTAAACATGAACACTTCACAACACAAGCAAAGTGAGAAAAGATATTTTGAAACAAGGGGTATATCATAAATTATTATTTTTATGAATAGACACCGATTTAGAAAGAAATAATATAAAAGAAGAAGAAACGCTGAACAGAGAGATTTTTAGAAAGAGGATATTGAGTATGGAGGGATTCCAAGGAATCCCTCCCTGGTGTGCAGAAGAAACCTGGTGTGAGGTGATACGAAGACAGAAAGAAGCTGCATAGTGAAAGGATGAGGGAACGGAAGAGAAAACAGCTAAGTGTGGAGAATTGAAATTGTCACATGGTCCCTAGCAGGCCTCATCGAAAGAAGAAGAAGAATAGACACTGAATTCGATGAAAGAAGAACTCAGGAGACTAAAAATCACAGATGAGGACTGTCAGGACAGAAACCAATTTAGGGAAAGACTTTCAAATATAAAGGTCTTTATGGAAGAAAGGAAGGAGTGCAGAGGAAAGAAGGGTGAAGCACTCTGAGGGAATGAAGGAAAGATAGAGGAAGAGGAAGGAAATGAAGTGATATTTGCATGGTCCTTAGTTTGGCCAGAGAAGAAGAAAAAGACATGGTATTCCATGGGAATATTAACTATGAATTAAATATATTTAACTATGTAACCCATTGCCCTCTACCCTTTCCTACCTACGTGGAAGGATTTACCGTATAAATAATAATTAGACTGTAAATATTTATGGAATTTAATCATAACTTAAGTGAAATTATGAAATATAAAAAACTACATGAACAGTTGATTAAGAATTATAAAATGCATTTTTGAAGACCGACTACATCCTACATCTAAATGAATAATAAAAATGAAATAATTGCACCATTTAAAACTAAAATGTTACAGTACACTGGCATCATATGTTTATGACTATTTTTTATATAATGTACTCAATTAGTTTATCTATGAAATCACAGTTGGTTTCCTTGTTTGAGATGTAAGTTGTGTAGGGGGTTGCAAATTACTTAGTACAGGGTCAAACAATAACTAAATGTGGGCCTGGTCAATACATGCAAGAATTAGTGGGCACTGTAGAGCTTTGTTAATGTTACAAAGACCTGAATATTGGGTATGTTATTCTTGAAAGATTCCAGGAAAAATTGTTATTAACACCAAGTTGAAACAATAATCTCTTATCGCTTAGAAAATAACTAGTGATTTTTTATTACTTTAAAAAATATTAATAATGTTAAATTACCAGTTGCTATTTTGAGGCAATAACTGAGTTGAAATATAGAAAAAAATGTTCTGTGTTAGAGCTGAACATTTTTTTAATCAGTCTTGGCTTGCGACTTAAAACTAAGAAAGGCTCCAGCATGGCAATACAACAACTTTTAATAATGTGAAAATTGTTCAAAAAAAGACTTATAGATAATATTTAAAGACATTAATTTTTTAAAGTCAGTAACACCCTTAACTGTATCATATATGTTCTTATAACTAAGTATGTAAAACATAAAAAAACATTTTGAACTTTACACCCACAAAACCAATTGATCGAGTAACTCATAGAGCACTTACAATGTTGACTGAAACTATTTTTATTTTTAAAACTTTTTTGAACTTGTGTTATATTGATCTTGGCCGCCATGAAATTAATTTCGGAATTGTCTGTTTGTATTAATATATTTTGGATGAAATTAATTTTTCTTATGCATACAAAAAAAACTATAGTTATTAATATACTGTGATACTGAACACAAAATATAACGTAACATTAACCAAAACATTGCATTTCATATAGCGTTTAAATATAAAAATAATTTCATGGTGAAATTCAATTTCATCGCTGGAATTTTTAAATTTAAAAACAATCATTAATGAAAAAAAAGTCTTATAAAATTAACAACATTAGCGCAATACTGAAAACTAACACAAAATAATAAACTAAAAAAAAGTACCTCAAAAGTAAAGTGAAGCAAATGATTACATCATAGAACAAAGAATAATTTTTAGCATCCGACGATTTGACCAAATAACTGTAAATGAATGACTTCGGACTTGAAAAACAGATGTTACAGTGTAGGTTACTAAACCCAATGTGTGTATACCCTTTCACCGAATTGTTGTCTGCCAACTGATAACCCTTCCTCCTTCGCAGGGTGATGAGAACTCTGGGTAACCCAAACACTTATAAATATCATTCAATATGTTCTAGAAATGCTAAATGCAAATCTTGGTTGAATTTCAGAATGTTACTGCTTCCTTTCATGTAAATCGCTGCGGAAGTTTCAGAATAACAATACTGTAAAACTGCCCTATACTCATCAAGTGGTTAATACAGTATGTATTAGCTAAATTATTCAAAGAGAAGACAAAAGGAAATTAGAGCAATATTCAGGGTTAAATTCTAAACATTTAGCATTATTAATGAAGCCATAGAGTTCATGTCACTTCTTTAGGTGCCTACCACAAAATATTATTGTTATATTAATATTATATTAAGTGTTGATATTTTGTTTATTTAAAAAAAAGTGCTGATATATACTTATTTATGAACTTTGCATTTCTATACTTAACTGTAGGAAGTTCTGTTCAAAATGTATGAGTAATATATAATCCTTAAATCACCTGTACACATATACGTGTACAAATTCTTTACAATAAAGAACATACATTAAAAACCTGCTTAATCTGAATGTTCATCAATTCAAACTGGTAACAATCCCTGTTGGTTGATCTATCAACACAGAGTTCTACGGTTTTGACTAAAAATTTAAATATGTTGTGCTCAGTTATCATTTTTAAGGTCGTTGTAATTGAATAATAGTAAGGTTTCACATTTTTGGTGGTGTTCATGTATTTAGCTAACATATGTAATTTGACCTATAACAATAATTTTATTTTCAAATTCAACTAAATGTTGTTTGAAATGTTATTAAAAATAAGAAGAAAATAATATTGTGTATTTTATATATATATGTAAAGTCTGTTGGAACAAGCACATTGATGTAATACAAGTTGTTTAAAACTGAAATATTCCTTTATGGCAATGCTTGAGTAACTGTTTTCATGCCTATAAATATATTATTGTTGATAACTTTTATCATTTTTGGGTGTGTTTTTTTATCCTTACTTCTACAATTAATTTTATGTAAGAAATTATTTTGCTTGGCTTGTATTGCTTTATGAGCTCAAGTTGGAATTAAACTTAATTTGGAGTGGCCTAGTTGATAGCGTACTGGGCTTTCACCCCGAGGACCCGGATTCGATTCCCAGCAAGGGCTTGGCATTTTCATACGCTATAAATCATCCCATCATCTGCATTAGTCTAAGTGTGCACAATAGTCGGGACGTTAAACACACAAAAAAAGTGTTTTTTACATGAATGTCTTTTTCTGTGCACATTGTTGTGAAGACTAAATGATCTGCCTAATTTCAATGAAATTTGGTACCATGTAGGTTTGCTATATCTCGGGACCATTTTTAATTTTGCAAAACAATTTTTAACTCTTATATTGGTTAAAAACCTTTTAAAAGTTTGATTTTCCCGAAGTCAAACCTAATAATATCTAACAGGTTTTGCTTAACGTTGATGTACCCCAAAATCCGATTATGAAGCTTTGAAAAACTGAAAGATCCGAATTTGTCAAAATCAGATTTGTTATTCATTTTGATCATTTATCAAGATATATAACAGTGGAGAAAATTTGAAACAAACTGGATTTTCGGAGAAATATTGTAAAATGTGAGAAAGATTGTGTAGAAATTGTGAGAAAAAGTTGTTTCTTAACGATTTATTTTTTTAGATTTTTTAAGGTGAAAAGCACATTGAGGCTATTATTGCCTCCCTGAATGTAAATGTGAGTGTAAAGTGTTAAAGTCGTAAGTGTAAGTGTTTGTTAGACTCGGGTATAGTCAGACGTTAAGCACAAAAAAAAAAAAAAATAGACTCGGGTACCGCGAGAGACGTCTAAATCCTCTCAATAGATGCAAATAGTCTGCACCCCCGTGCGGGTTTTTTTTTAATACCGGATAACGAATATACAGTATTTTTCAAAATCTATTTATCACGATCTCACAATTCCAAATGTTCAATAAATATACTTGAATCTTGAATCTTTCATGTATATATATATATATATATATATATATATATATATATATATATATATATATATATATATATATATATATAGAGAGAGAGAGAGAGAGAGAGAGAGAGAGAGTCTATATAGTCATATAGACTTCAGGTTGTCTCCATTGCTTGATGTTCAATTTGAAAAAGTAAGATTCATGGTTCTCCCCGAGCCAGAATTGAGCGTTAAAACCATGCTGACATTTTATATAGTATTATTTCTCAAAAATATCTTTGAAATAATATAATATTGTACAAAAATTTAGCTGAATAATTTACAATGTTTGATCATTAAAATAATCTGTCTCAGTTTCTATGGTAACTAGTAAAACATTTAAATATAACTACTGCATAAAGAATTTCTGCGTATAATATCTCCTTACCAATTCTATAACAAATAATATTTTGAAGGCTACAAGCTACAATAACATCTGCAGTACTGTACATCTGCAATTCTGCATTGATGCATTGTCTTGCAACTTCAAAATAGGCGCATTTCAATTAGCAATTTGTTTTGTTTTTTCTAGAAAGTCCTATATTATAATAAATAATAGTATAGTTAATTATCTAATCGTATTTGATTAAAGAAGTGTTTTATAATTTTTGAAAGTGCAAATAGGAGACAGAGTAAAAGAAAATGATTCATGAAAGTACTGAATGTCTAAATCCTAACCTTACTTCTTTCAAAGAAAAAACTCTTTTGACGAAGTTTGATATACCAATAGATCATTTAAGCTACGAATATATAGAAGAATGTAATTCTGTTAAACAACTGGAGTTAATAATAAGAATTTTAAGGTAAGATTTCGAATTCTATTTTTAGAATTGAGCTGACTAGCTGACATATTTATGTTAACAAAAATATCTACAGGAATTGTCATGCCATGATTGTCTAATCTGTCAGGAAATGCAGCTGATTTTGATTAGATTTAAGTTTTTTGATTTTCTCATTATAGATTTGACTTGTTAGATAATTGCTTGTACTGATCATGTGTGAGATAATTTAAGTTATTTGTAGCACAATAAAGTATAGTTTTTATTTAGCAAACCAATTTGGAAAGATTTTAATTGTTTTGCTAAATCATTTTGTAGGACACATTAGAGTAGGCCTATTTTCTAGGCCATTAGAATTCTAGGCATATTTTCTAGACCTTTTAAGATAAAAGGGATTGAGGTTTAATATATCTCACAAATTTATTTCTTTACTAATGTTTGACTCATTTTTAGGTTTAACTATAGACTATTGTTTTATATAACCTATTAAATATAAAAACATGAGAAACCTAAACACAAAGCACCATCACTATAAATATATTTTTAGAAGATTGCTTTTTTTTAAACTATGGACTATTAGGACTATATAATTATTGAATTGTTTTTTTAATGTTAGTTGGCTTATAAGTTCAAAATATAGGCCTAACTGAATAATGTTTTATATTGTATTGATTTATAAAGTGCATGGTACTAGAAAAAAAAATTGGAAGAATTAGGAATTGCAAATTGGAGATCAGTGTAATTGCAAATCTCAGATAGTTAAATTTTTCCTTAAAACATTATTTATTGTGAATTTTGATGCTCTCCTTTGACAGTTCTATTAATAAATTATAATTGTTTCTTATTTGCTGTACTGTGTACTACTTACTACTTTAAACTTGCCATGACTTTGTGATAATTATATTGTTTTGATATGTACAACAATTTTATAAATAGGTAATTTTTCTCTTGTGTAATTTTATTAGTTAATATATTTTGCTTAGGAATAATTCTTGTTTTTCCATGGTGTAATTTATATTTGAGGAACAAATACATTTTCATTTCATTTCTTCATTAAAATTTTGGGTGGCTTAGTTGATAGCTTTCACCCGGAGGACCCGGGTTCGATTCCTGGCCAGAGCTTGGCATTTTCATACGCTATAAATCATCCCATCGTCTGCATTAGCCCAAGTGTTCACAATAGTCGGACGTTAAACACCAAAAAAAAAAAACAAATTTTGGAAATTTAGATGTGTATAGTAGATTGTATAATAACTATAGTTTTTTAATTTTAAAATTGTTAATGGTGGAATATTAATGTTGTTATAAGCCTATTGTTTTATTCAGATATTTACCATAATTTGAGTATATGAAAACAATACACTATGTTTTCTTTATGCACAAATAATGGCAAATGTCCAAATAAATAATAATAAACCATGTTGGGTTGATTTGAAGCATTTGTTTTATTATTAATAATGGACTAACATTGTTAAAGTTGACTGTTTCTTGTTTTAAAAACAAATAAATTAACAACCCTTTAAAGACAAAAATGAATATACCGTAGTCTACATACCTTGAATAAGTTGTGCCTTCCAGTAACTTACTTTTTTATGTGCAGTAATTACTTTGTGCACTTATATTGTTACTCCAACTCTTTAAACATGCCAGTCTATTGTTAGTAGGCAAAAATAAATAATATATCTGAACATGGAAAACGTTGCTTGTGACTACTAAATAGTAAACAATCTAACTTTTTATTCGAGAGCACACAATATTTATGTTTACTTTTTTGTTACTTCTGGTATGGGCTACTTACAGAAAATTATGTGATTTAGCCTAAAAGCTTTCTTTAAAAAAATGAAAAAGTTAATCAGTAAAGCTCCAAAGCCGATAGCCTATTCCAGTTTTAAAACAAAATTTCAATACAAACTTGTTCTATTTCCCATCCATTTTGCTAAATCAAAAATCTGTTGAAAACCGAAAACACATCTTCACTTATCAGAATGAACACCTCTACTGAACAAAGATATCAATCGTGGCAATATATTCAAAATGTTTCAAGGACAAAACATGCTCCTTCTTTCACAGTCATGAGAAAACCTTCTTTTGAGCAGCCACTGTCACTTGCTTTAAAACTTTATAGGTACATGTTACATGAAACAGATTTTATGGTTTGCTAATGCAGTGAATATATTTAAAAAAATTAAACGTGCACACACACGCGTGCACGTGCGCGTGCGCACACACACACACAAAGTTTGCTATAAAAAATTAGGCTAATTTAATAGTGAAAAAGTCATTAATAGTTAAAAAGTGAATGCCTACAACTTTTTTTAATTCTGCTTTCAACAAATAAAATAATTACTAAAATATTATGAGATTTTATTAAAAAAAAATTAAGACGTAAATATTCAAAGGATTTAACTTTTGCAGCTATGGGTAAAACCTTCAATTTCAAGCCCCTCTTCCCAGTATTTCTGATACTGGAAGCTGCACCAGTGCCAATATCCTTATTACAGTCGTCTAGGCTAAAGAATTACTATTGGATGTCTTTATATAACCACTAATATAAAGATTTTATAATGTAATTCAGGTCTGGTGAAGAAGGTTACTATCCAGATTTAATAAAAAAAGCAGAAGAAAAGTTGAAATTAGTTAGTCCTAATAATCGACTTCTAACTATTGAGAAACCAGCTTTAACCAAATATACAATGGAACAAGATGATTGGAATGGAACAATACATGATTTAAAGGTAAGTACAAATTTTAGAAATTTTAAATTATAAAATGTTAATTTTTTTCAGTAATTAATTTTTTGTACTGAAAGGCTGTCAAATGAAATTAACTAGTAAAATCAACTTAGTTAATCTACAGGTGCACGGTGTTTGAAAAATAACTCCCTAATTTTAATTTGCCCTAGAATATGTACAAAGAACTAACATACACTGTTATAGTTTGTGGTATTTAAGTCATCACCTGTTCAAGTTTTGCTCTTATAAATGTGTGAATTCAGTTCCTGCAGTTGGTAGGCCTGTGTGATCTTGAGAATAATAGCGACATCACTCAGTCCAGGAATTCAGTGACGTGCAATGGCTACTCCAAATGTTTTAAATTTGCATTTTGATGAAAATCATACAAATGATGTTGAAACTCTTTTGAACACTGTTTTGATCAAAGTTCTGCACTTTATAAAAAAAAAGGGCTTGGTTTGGTTGCCTTGATATTAAACTTCAAAAGCAGAATTGCTACAAGCGTTGTACTCAAGAACCATTGTACCAGTGGTTCTGCACACTGTCAAAATATCAAATATTTTATTTAGGCACATTACTGAAACTGCAAGATGTTAACATGAGATTGAATTCTGATTGTTAACTGATTGAATAACATGAGAAATGTTTTTTTGAAATGGGCCAAATGTCCGCACATGAAAGTTGAAGTTCGTTACAAAACCACTTGTTTAAACAGAACACCTTACGAAGTTATTTTATTAAATTTTTTAAAAATTTGAATTAAAAATTAAATTTTATAATTGTACATTGATTTTACATAAATTGTGACGATAAATTTATCTACAGCCTACCTCATTACGCTGATTTTTAAAATTTTGTACACTTGTTGAGTCACTCTAGACTGCCCACTACGCACTGTTTAAAGAAAGAACTTGAATGGTTTCATGCTTATCTAAATGACTGCTAGATTGGCCCGATTGTTAACTTTGGAATTAGGTTGAACGCTACAAATTTCACCATTATATTTACACGTAAAACTAGGAAGTTCTTTTTCAAAAACCTGTACCATTTAAGTATAATTTTAAATATTCTGATTTTTTTTTTAAAGAAAATATTTGAATATTTGTGTGTTGACATTTTGTATCTGTCCATACAATAGTTTTGAGCAAAACCCTTCAGAGTTTTAACACTTAATAAAACCATCGTTTTTGCTGATATTAGAAAGCTTTGTATTATTTTTTGGCCTCATGGGACCACTTTAGTCTAAATTTCAGTTCTTCCTAACATTGGGACAGCCCAATGTTACAGAATGTTACAGAATTTTTCTCTCCAATAATCCCTCATTCGATCAGATCGTTGCTTCCTCATGGCATCTGTGATCATTACCTTCTTGTGTCTCTTCGGTTTATCCACTTTAAATTTATTAGTTTTAAGAATGCATGTTATTTTACATTTTTTTTCTGTTGCATCATTCATTTTCAGTCCTATTTCACTGAGGTCTCTGAGGACTTGTGTGATGTATATTCCCTGTGTTTTCCTGTTGATGCTTCTTATTACCAGTTGTCTCAGGATTCTGTCCTCCGGCATTCTTAATATGTGAAAGAAGTGGGAAATTCTTCGTTTTTTCATTACACTGAGAACTGGGTCGATATATTTGTATACTGTTTCATTGGTGGCTATTCTCCAGGTCCCGTCTTTCCGGTTGTTGAGACACGTTCTGATGTTCCTTCTCTCTGTCTTAAGCAGCGGTTCCGTCCTGTTATTGTTTTTGATTTGGAAGAGAGTTTCACTGGCATATAATGTTTCTGGGAGTACCACTGATTTGTAGTGGAGTATTTTTCTTTTTTATTGACAGGCATTTTTTCTTGTACGTTGGCCAAGTTAGTATCTGGGCTTTTTTAAGAGACGAGGCTATAACTGCTCTGATAGCAGTGCCAACTAATACAGAGCCAGTGATGGGAAAAAAATGAAATTTTGGTTTTAACAGCACTTATTATTATAATAAACTAATAAAAATTTATTTACAGTAATACATACAGTAGAAGAAGAACCACTTGCTTCTAGTTAATTTTCAGGATGTTTTAACAGCATATATTATTACAATAAAAACTATACAAAAATTGCTTTCAGTAACACACAATGACAATTTGCTTCTAGTTAATTTTCAGGACTACCTTGTAGTACTCTTGTTCTAAATAACATGTATGGAAATGGTGCTTTTAAGTCCTTTTTACTAAGTTCTGATATTTGTAAAACGTCTGAACTTTTGGCCTAATAGATAAGGAGTTACTATGGGGTTTTCTTCAAGTTGGTGATACGTTTGAAACCGTTGTTTCACATCTTCTTTTGGGTGTGACTGTATTTTATGTTACCACAATTCAACTGTTCCAAGGGGTCATGACTGGTTTTGTATAAAATTGTGTACAATGTTTTATTAAACAACACACTTGTAATTTGTGTAAGGTATAACTTTATAGATTAATAATTTTGCTCTGTTCGCATAGTTTTTAAAATCTTTTGGTATCATTAGATATTTTTTTAAAAAGAATTATGAATATTTATTGGTTTCAATGATCTTGTTAGACTTATTTAAGAATAAAACTCATTTTTCCAGAATACTTTTTAGTTTGGCTGTGTACGTTAACTACCTGTACACATGAATAACCTGGCAAGGAATGTATCATTATTCTTTTCTGTTACTTCAGTTTCATTGACAAGTATTTCTAGACTCTTTTTAAACTCTCTCCTGCTTTGCCAGCCATTTGCCAGTCCATATCAGTAAACCTTTTTTGTTCTGGTATTGTAAGGTTAGGTTAAAAAGTTTTAAGTTTTCTAAAACAAAAACGATAACTTATGTTAGCATGGGGCGTTGTTATAACAGTTTGCAGATTAAATAATAGTACAGGAACATCTTTTCCTTTTTCTTCTGGCTAACTTCTCACATAATCGTTTAGAGTTGATGGCGTTCATACTCAATTTGCAGTTCCTCTGTTAACGTTTCAGTTTGTCTTGCTGTGTTGTTCTATTTGCGCAAGTCACAGCGGTCAGTTTTAGGGATGTGAAACCCTAAGTTTGGCTTATCTTAAAAAATGATGACATGATTCTTCACTGGAGCTGTCATTTTGTTACGGTGGAGTAAAGATATCAGAATCACATTTGCTAAATAAATCTGATAGATGTTCGGATTCTGTGTCAATCGTTATGCCAAAATAAGCAAAACAGTTTGCGAGCAAGACTGTCACAAAAATTATTAATTAAACACGTAACCATAACTGCACATGCTAACTTGCAGTTGTCTTCAATAAAACTTTATTATCACTGAATCAGCTGGTCTGCTTGTATAACCGCTAATAACAGGTGGGTACCGTAGTCACAGCTTTGTCAAACCAAAGGGTGATAAAATAAGTGAGCATAAATAAGTGATAAAATAAATAATACAGTGTGTAATTGTTGTAGTATGCTGTTTCTCAACAAAATGCATCCAGAATGAGTTTAGTATGTCGATCTTTATAATAAGTGTACTTCTGTAGAAATATCTTAATTTGAGAACAAATTTCGAGTTACAACCTTGTCAAACCAAACTCGTGTATTTATAAATTTTACAGGTTTGGACAGATAAAATGAAATTGAAGGATAATGAGCTGACAGAAGCAAACAATAACGACAGCGAAATAGAAAACTTAAAATATCCTCCTGTTCGAAAAGATGCAATGAAACAGATACCAGCACCAACAAATTCCGTAAGTCTTCTGTTCAGCAGTAGGCTGTCATTATTAAATTTTTTATTTAATCTTAAATGGGACACACAAATATGGTACATAATTTAATAATATCGCTAAATTTTTCTTCGATTACAGAATTTTTATTTTTTTTTTTGTTTAATAATTGTTAGGTTATAAAAATTTATTTTTTCTTAATATAGGCTAAATTGTTGATTTCAACTGACAGAGGAAACCATTTCACGTCTATGAAAACAAAACTTTTTCGAGATAGTTTAGCAAATGTTTACGAACACAAAGATAACCTTAAAAGTTTATGAATATTGTTAATAAGAATGAAGAAGTTAGCATCTGTTGTGGGAATAATAATATTGTGTGTAAATATCACAAGTATTATAAGTCTGCACATTTCTCATACAGTCCTCATGGTTTGTGTTAAAGAAAGCATTATAAAGGTGTGCATTATAATATAAATAATAAAGTAACCTACAGCTATTTTGTTAATCTTTTATCTGACTTAATCATTAAAACACTGTGGATGTCAAAATGGCAGGACATTCAGTGCACACCTGTTTGTGGAGTTTTGTAATTTATTTCTGGGCATGAATTGTAACTTTCAAACCAGATTTGAGTAATAACTATTTCGCTTTATCTCACCGTATTGCTTATTACGTTCTTGTACCTACAGAAAATGTACACTAATTTTTTGTTTTTTTTTTCTTGTGTTTAACGCCTTACTATTGCGCACACTTGGGCTAATGCAGACTATAAATGTACACTAAATTCAGTGGTATCAAGTCAAGTACAGTAACTAATAAAAGTTTAGTCAAATGGCACAGATACCATTCTGTAGTTTTATGAGTACAAATAATAATAATAATGATGATTTACTACTAAACATGCCAGACTTTTTTTTTTTTTTAATTTAAGCACTCATTGGAGCACACACAGTCAATTTAATTAAGTCTTTTGGTTTTTTTGCGTTCTTCCCAGTATTTTTCTAATCTTATTGATCTCTGAAGTCTGAGTTCTTCCGAATATACTACAAATATGCCAGACTTTATATATATATTTTTCTTTTCTTTTTTTTTTTTTTTTTTTTTTTGGTCTGACTATTGTGCACACTGCAGATGATGGGCTGATTTATAGCATATGAAAATGAGAAGCCCTGACTGGGAATTGAACCGGATCCTCGGGGTGAAAGCCTACTACACTATCAACTAGGCTACTGTGGCGGCTATGTATATATATAGTGCAAATCTGCTATAATTATTAAATGATTTTTAAGATAAGTAATTGTTTATGATCTGCAATTTACAAAAAACTCTTTACAAATTAAAATATATTGTTTATTTTTGATTTTTGATTCCTAACAACAGTGTTAAAAAGTACATGTTAAAGTCAGGAAAAGAAGAAAAGTTAAAGTATTAATTCCACGCTTAGGGTACTATATTAGTTCAGTTAGGTTATGTCTGGAAATACTTATGCATGAGTATGGCTTCTGATTCATTTTCATTTCCTAACAAACAAATTAACATGTTTACAAAGTCGGAAAACTATTTCTATGCATATTTTGTTAACTTATCAAGACTTGCTAACCTAAAAAGTGTGGTATGTGTGTAAATAAAATAGATTTGTCACTTTTTCTTGTTTTCCCAACTTCTTAAGTGTGTCAGTCTCTTGTTAGTAAAAAAAACAATTATAAATTCAGCCAGGTGATCTACGAATTGATATTTTGAGTTGCTGTAGCAGGGCACTGTAACACGCACTTCGTCATCCATGTGTGTTGAATATTGTGAGGTATAATAACTGTCCTGATAACTTTCTTTCATTAGCTTGTCATCCTTGAACATTAAACATGTTTGTCTGTTTATGGGAAGCAAAAAACAAACAATATAAATATGGAAAAAGTTGCTTGCGACTGCCATAATAATAAATAATTACTAATATTAAAAAATATTTAACCAATTGCGATAATAGTTAAATCTTTTCAATTTTGTTATAAATAATATGTTCCCAGGAAGTAAAGTTAAAAAATAAAACCATTGCAAGCACAGACTATAAAAATTGGGACAAATATGACGCAGATACGGAAGTATTGAAAATGGATTTGGAAGAAGAGAAAAAATTACAGCAAAAAAAAAGTGAAAAGGAAAATAAGAAAGAAGATGACAGCTCAAGAATAAACGACCTCGTTCAGCAGTCAGGTATGTATGACAGAATCAAAGCCTTTATGTTAGGCTAACTTATGAACGTTTAAACCCTCTCAGTAGGTGCAGCTAGTCTGAACCCTCTTGCGGGAATAACTATATCTATAATATTATATAAAGAGGTGGAGTTGTTTCTTATATGGTCATATTTCTGGAGTTCTGGCTGATTTTTTAAATTTTTATGTTGTTTGAAAGCTTTTATCGTGTAGATTCTTAAAAAATTATGAAATTTTATGTTTCCTACCGGAAAACTGGAAAACCAGTAACTCTTTAATAGTTGAAGATATCGAAATAGAACCCTTTTTAATTGATTTCTTTATGATGTATTTTTTTTCAAAAAAAAAAAAAAAAAGCTTAAATCCCCAAAATTTTGTAGTACACTTTTTTAAATAGAAAGCATAAAGAAAACATGCTGTCGTGATCATGAACTCCATGTGCCACCAAAATCTCTTCCACTACACTAAGCTGTTAGCTGAGAGCACACACATCACACACTGTTAGCCTATTGATCATTTGTGGGTAATAGGTGTTTATTAAAAAGGTGTTTTTTTTTTGTACATTGTATTGAACTGAATGTAACGTTTGACTATTGTGCACACTTGGGCTAATGCAGATGATGGGATGATTTATAGCGTATGAAAATGCCAAGCCCTGGGAATCGAACCCGGGTCCTCAGGATGTAAGCCTAGTACGCTATCAACTAGGCCAACGAGTCGGCTAGTTTTGGTTACAAGCAATTGGAGAAGGGGAATCTTGGTTCTCGCGAAAAGTGGAAACTAAATGTACTGTTCTCACCAAAACCTGCTACAGTTGAAATACTTTAGATGAAAATTAAAAGCCATCCTTTACATAACAGTAACAAACCCAATGGTTGCCTCAAAATAGAGGATCTTGGTATAGTAAAGTGTAAATTCTCTTCAAGTGCTTGGAAGAGAATATAGGGAAATTTTTTAGGTTTGTAAAGATGTAAAGATGTTAGGTTTGTAATAGAAGATGATAAGATACTTCTATTACTATAAGATATAAGAAGAAGATAAGATACTTCTATTACTATAAGATATAAGAAGAAGATGATAAGATACTTCTATTACTATAAGATATAAGAAGAAGATGATAAGATACTTTACTACTATAAAAAGTTTATAAATTGAGAGAACGAAATGGAATATGATTAGGATTATGACCTATTATTCCTGTCAGTGGTCTATCAACTCACCTCATAAAGGCTACCGCGGTTTCGAAACTTTATAGTTTCATCTTCAGGCCGTTATACAAAATGTTAAATCCCTCTGTCGAAGTCGTCACAAAGTCAAACAAAACATACATCACAAACACTAAGCACAATTACACTTTTAAAATATTCACCATGAAATTCGGTTTGGCCAAGCTACACACGCGACTTGTACGTCGTTACATTCTGGACTGCGGAGCCTCCATCATTAGTAGCGCTCCCATCATTGTTATCAGTTACGTTGCGTCTGTTGGTTTTTGTTACTTACTCCAATCACTTATCCTTAGAGCCATTTCATATATTAAATTTGATTTAAATGAAAGTTTTTCATTGAGGATGTTGTGGGGGGGGGTCTGATTTTTTGCTCTTGTAAATCTCAAACTCTTCAATCGCATCCATGTAACTACTTTTATGACACAAATGTAATATTTCCATATTGGTATGGATGTCTTCGAATTTGTGGTTTTTGTCCATAAGATGTTCTGCGAAAGCCGAGTTTGTCGATAATGCACTTCTGGGTATGTGCTCTTTAAATCTTTTCTTAAAAGAGCGAGATGTCTGACCAATATAGAAGGAGCTTAGGCAATCACTACATTTCATTTTGTATATGCCAGTTTTTTCAAAGTTATCTTCACTTGTATTTGCAACTGGCTTCTTTGATAGACCACTGACGGGAATAATAGGTCATAATCCTAATCATTTGAATATGTGGTCTGGTGGCTATGTTACAATAATGAAATGGAATAGGCTAACTGGAAGGACAAATGGAGGCGCAAGATAAAATGGCTTTTGAATTGGTAGCTGTAGTGCTAGGAGGTAAGATTATATTTTCAAAAACAACAAATAAAACCGGAAATAAAAAAGCATATTGTTGTAACATATCCCATTTTGCTAATAGAGATATTTTTTTCATGATGTCAGAACATAAAATAGTCATTTTAGTCAACACGGCTTTGCTTCTTTTTCAGAACATTTATCTGAAGTAGAAAAGAAGTATATGGCTGAACAAGAGAAAAATAGAGGTAACGAGTACTTCAACGAGAAGGACTATAATGAAGCAATCAAGTATTACACCTCAAGTATTGCCATTCTACCAACTGCAGTTGCCCACAACAACAGGGCTATGTGTTGTAAGTAGTGTTATTACATAATGGTATTCAAATGAATACTGTCGGAAAACTTGTGTCAAGAATTGTTATGGAGAATCAGTAATTGAAAATGTCTGTGCTTGTTTCAGATCTGAAGATGTGCAAGTATACAGCGGCTTTAGAAGACACAAATATTGTAATCAAAATGGATCCTAAAAACGTAAAAGCGTATTTCAGACGAGGTCTTGCTCTGCAACATAAAAACAAATTCGAAGAGGCAAGTTAACATTATTCAGACATATGACATAACATATATTTTACTTTCTTTAAACCCATCTGTCTTATTATTAGTGATACCAGAACATTACGATTCATATCTCTAAGTTGTGGGGATACATACTAGTGTTACTTGATTTGTTTTCGCTTTATTAAAAGATTTATTTGTTATTTTAGGCTTTGGCCGATATGGAAAAGGTGTTAGAACAACAACCTAATCATGCGATTGCAAGGCATATAGCCAATGATCTGAGAGAACAGTGTCGTTCTATGCCCAGAAAAATAAGGTAACTATTGATTCAGGTAACTGTTGTACACTGTAAACTGTAAATAAGGTAACTGTTGGGTACAGTAAATGTCGCCTTTGGTGACATAAAGCACCATTTATTTCTGCTTATATTGTTCAAGCGACAACTATTTATTACTTATTGTGAAGTTCTAGATGCATTTTAAGACACACCAATTTTAAAATCTCAACAAAAAATTAGTTTTGTGAAAAAATTAATGAGAACTTTGAATCAAATCAGACTAACACACACACACACACACACACACACACACACGCACACGCACACGCACACGTACACATACACATACACATACACATACACATACACAAACACAAACACAAATACACACACACACACAATGTTCATTATTTTATTAATTTTTGTTGTTATTTTAAGGCATAAAACAAATTGAGGCTATTATCGCCTCCCTAAATGTGAGTGTAGAGTGTTAAAGTCGTAAGTGTAAGTGTGTGTTAGACTCGGCTACTTCGAGGGACGTCTAAATCATCTCAATAGGTGCAGCTAGTCTGCACCTCCCTGTGGGTGTTAACTATTTTAATCACCAGTGCCTAGTTTTATCATTATAGAATACTATAGTATGTTCAAATGAAAATTCACTAAAAGTCTGCAACCTGAAAATTACTGAAAATTGTAGATTCAAAAAATCTATTACGGTTAAGCATATATATCAAAGACAAAAAAAACATGCCTATGTTTTATCATCTCCCCATACCCAGGTTAAATTTCAAATACCTGAAATATAGCCTACCAAGTGAGAATAGTGTGATGTTCAGTGAACCTTCGACTGTTATTAAAACTATATTACGTTGAAATTAATTATATGAAATAAAATGTTTCTAGTCAAAATTTTTTACTAAACTTGTGGAGAAAGTATAGTAGAGAACAGCAATTTGTTTTGATAGAAATGTCTGACAATTTAGACAGTTTTGCATCAGTTTGACAGTTGGCAAAACTGTATGTCAGTGTTTGTATAATGTCAAATGTTTGTATAATCCTTACACCCTAGCTTATCTTATTTGCATTATAGACTAGTCAGCTTGATTTTAAACGCCGATCATTGAACACAAATCAACACGAAGTAAGTATAGCGAATAACAAGTAGCCTACTGGTACTGTATATAGTTATTTGCCATAACTTGCGTTTTACACTCATTCTGTTGATTTAAATTTTATGGTTAGAGATTATTTTTTGGGATCTCAGGAATGTACAACCTGCTGATGTGAAGAAAATTCAAAAAATTCTGTTATTGAACCAAAAATAAAAATCATGTATCATGTTTTCTCTTCTTTTTTTTATTCTAATTATGATAATTTGTACCAAAGACAAATTAAGATAGCTAGTTTTTTTAAAAAGAAAACCTAAAACTTATTATAGCCTATCAGCTGTTCAATGAAATCAGCTGATCGTTACAAATTAATATAAATGACAAATTAAGAAAGCTAGTTTTTAACAACATAACCTAAAACTTATTATAACCTGTCAGCTATTCAGAGAAATCAGCTGATCGTTATGAATTAATATAAAACAACTGATCTTTTAATGTAACTACTAGAATTAAATTAATGATTCATTTCATATATTTATATTGGTCAAAATTCTTTGTAGTGTAATAGTTATGGACGGGAGCATCATGCAAGGTCCCTGGTTCGATCCCAGGGGAAAGTGCAGAACATTTTCAATTATAATTAATTTAATATTAAACTTGCAATACACAAGATATACTATTATATAAGGTCCCTGGTTCGATCCCAGGGGAAAGTGCAGAACATTTTCAATTATAATTAATTTAATATTAAACTTGCAATACACAAGATATACTATTATATATCAATATACATTTTTCGCGCAAAATCTATCGCAGCCATTCATAAAACACGATACACGTTAAAACTGTGCTGAATGTTTTATAAATTGTCTGTTTCTGTAAAATAAAATACAAAGTGTATTTCATAAACTTGCGGTTTTTTAATCATTCATTTATATTCAGTGGAATGGGTTTTCAGCTAATTGTACTGTATTGTATTGCCTAATGAATCATAACAATCTGTGTTTGTTTTGATTTGCGTGTACATACAAAAATTATTTTATTGAGCCAACTCGTACTTAAAAGTTAGCTGTTTTTGTTTTCTCAAAGTTTATCTCACTGAATATTGCACTGATTGTTATTTTGGATAGATTTTTTTTTTTTAATGGCCGACTATTGTGCACACGGGCTAATTCAGACGATGGGATGATTTATATCGTATGAAAATGCCAAGCCCTGGCTGGGAATCGAACCCGGGTCCTCGGGGTGAAAGCCCAGTACGCTATCAACTAAGCCACCGAGGTGTGTGTTAAAAAATGAGTTTGTAGCCCTGGCTGGGAATCGAACCCGGGTCCTCAGGGTGAAAGCCCAGTACGCTATTAACTAAGCCACCGAGGTGTGTGTTAAAAAATGAGTTTGTAAAATTTTTTTCAACACAAGAAAATATACTGTGTGTAGTAGTTACAGGTTTTAATTTTTATATTCAAAGAAAAAAAATTGCTTATTAAGAATGTAGTGCCATAATATCAGCTACGATTTGCATTAATATTTGAAAGTAATATTTCTATTTGCTATTAATACTGTCACATATACAATTCGGTTTGTTGTAGATTATTATTTGAAGATAAGGACTCGAGTGGAGCAAGAAGAAAGAAGATCATCTCAGTTTCAGAAGAAGAGTACAATTCGAATCCAGATTTGCAACGAGGGATCGAAGTAAATGAATGGGGATTACCAAAGATCATGTGCAACTGTAACGGAGTTCCGTCATTCTTGAGACTTCCTGCACACCCACCGAAGATAGCTGAACATGTTTTAGTGAGAGATCCAAATAAGATTTCAAATGTCGTTAACGAAAGTACGGAAAATAAAATCGTAGAACTGGATAGGAAAGAGAACAATGGTAATTATTATTCAGGCGATGAGAAAACTGATCGACCTAAAAGGTTGAAAATAATGGAAATCGATAATATAGAAGACGAATGTTGCGATGATAGAAAACATAAATTGAATAAACCTGATTTTAGTATTGTGGATATGAGGGGAAAAGTAGGAGTGCCATCTGCAAATGATTACTACAAGTCAGGTGCGATACCAAAAAATAAAGTATTAAATGGAGATTTGAATGATAAACAAGGCAGTGAAAAATCAAACTTACAGAATAATGATTATACTAAATCAGGTGCAATTCCGAAAACTAAAATGGTAAATGGAGATTGTTATGTACATAGTAAAGTTGTAAAAACCAATAGTAATATGGCATCGAAAGAGCTGAGCGACAATGCGGAGTCAGATAAAAGGTATAGGAAACCGTTGAGTGTAGCAAGTAAATATAAGTTTAGAGACCATAGTGATTGCAAAGATGTACCTGAATTAGAAGAAGTGAACGAGGGAGACAGTGTTTCGTCTAATGGAAGTATTAAAATATCTTCTTTCCAGTTTAATTCATTGTGGATATCACGACATCCCAGTGATTTGAATATGCAGGCAGATTTCCTCCGCAGAGTGAAACCATCAGAACTAACTACATGTAAGTAATATAACTTGGTCATTAATATTCTTATAAAGTGTGACAATTAAATTCCCAACTTTTTTCCGCGTAATATTAATTGAAATCAAAATGAAGTTTGTACATTATTGTTTTGTTAAAATTTCGTTGTTAATTTCGAGTGTTTTTATTTGATTATTATTCAGCATATATACAGGTACAGAGGAGCTGCCTCGGTGGCCTAGTTGATAGCATACTGGGCTTTCACCCCGAGGACCCGAGTTCGATTCCCGGCCAGGGCTTGGAATTTTCATACGCTATAAATCATCCCATCGTCTGCATTAGCCCAAGTGTGCACAATAGTCGGACTTGGACTAATGTGCACGATAGGATGATTCCAAGCCCTGGCCGGGAATCGAATCCAGCTCCTGAGGGTGAAAGCCCAGTACGCTATCAACTAGGCCACCGAGGCGGCTTTTAAAGATTTTATTGAATACAGTGATCACCAGTTGTAATGCTTATTTTAGGGACTGTCCGTCTGAAAATCTGCATCTGGATAACACTTCCAAAAAATCTGCGGGTTTATCTGGATATGTAAAGTATTTTGTTCTGTATCATATGTCTGAATCCCATAGTGGGTGCTTGAACGTTCCCTGAACTCAGAAAATCACACAGTAGCTGTAGCACTTTTCCTGATAATGTTGGCAATGTAAAGTGGTGTCGCATCATGTTAGCTCGGACCAGCTACTGCCTCTACAGCTTGACTGTCGACTCTATAGTCAAGTAGATATTAAATTAGTTTTGAGCTACGCGGGATTTTACGATACCTAGTGAATGTTAGATTATTTATTCCTGTTAACTAGTTTAAGGTGTTCCTTTTTTCGGATTTGTTATTTTCTTTATACAGTTTTTTCTTCTTAGTAATGTTATTTAGTTTGTAGAGTTAAGTTGTTTTGCTTACTTTATGCAATAATTCTGTGTAGGCGATAATAGCCTCAACGTGCTTTTCGCCTTAAAAAAGTAAACAAAATCAAGTAAATATTTATTCGATGTGAATAGATTATAAAGAGTAAACGTTAGTAGTTCTCTGATTGAAAAACTGACCTGAGTCACTTGCCTTTTGTAATTTATTTGCTTGGTGAATGGTCACTTAATTTCCAAATTTCTTCAGCTCCTATATTTTTTTAATGTTTTTTAAGCACATTAAGGCTATTATTGCCTCCCTAAATGTAAGTGTGAGTGTAAAGGGTTAAAGTCGTAAGTGTAGTGTTGTAAGTGTGTGTGTTAGACTCGGGTACCGCGAGGGACGTCTAAATCCTCTCAATAGGTGCAGCTAGTCTGCACCCCCCTGCGGGGCATATATATATATATATATATATATATATATATATATGTTTTGAGCTTTTTAAATTATTTACTGAGCTTATAGAATGTTAAATTTATATGAATATGCATATATTTATGCAATCATCCACCATCTAAAAAAAGAAAATGCTGATTAAAAACAGTGCTAAATAATCAGTTTGCATTTTTAGTAGACAATGAGTTCCGGATTCAAGGTTGGGATTATCATTGCATTTTCGTTGATACTCAGTGTTTATCGGGCTACCAGCATAAATTTTTTAGACCATACATATCTTTTTATTTCCATTCAAAATAAATTTATTAAACTCTTAAATAATAATAAGATTCCGTCTATAGAAGAACTACATATTACTAAATATATAATGTTTCATTACATTTGCTTGGGCTCTGTCTATTGCACCTCAGCTAGTAAGATGAGGAATAAAGACGTTATACTGCCTCAGCATAGAAAAGCAAATTTTTTTTTTTTTTTTGGTGTTTAACATCTGACTATTGTTCATACTTGGGCTAATGCAGACGATGGGATGATTTATAGCTTGTGAAAATGCCAAGGCCTGACTGGGAATTGAACCCGGGTCCTCGGGGTGAAAGCCCAATACGCTATCAGCTAGGCTACCGAGGCGGCTGAGCAATATTTAAAAGAAATAGTTTATACTGCTGTAAAATACTTTGTTTACCTAATGAATATAAAAACCTTACAGTTTCTAACAAAACTAAAAAGACAATGATTCTGGAGTATGTTAGATATAAACTGTATAACTCGCAACACAGTGATTGTTGAATTTTTTCTTTTTTTATTATTAATTTAGAAGAAATTGATGTATTCTAATTTAATGTTTCTATGTAGCGCTTAAACAAGAGCTTCTTTAGTTTTTAGTTTATAAGCCAGTTTTGTAAGTTTAGCTCCTGAGCACAGTGAAGTTTTTCTTCACTATTTCAGGAATATGTATCTCTACGGTGAGATGTATTTTATGCTAATAAATAAATAAATAAATACAAATAAAAATCATTCTTGCAACTAATTTTGTTCTATTAATGCTTTTACAAATTGCTGTCTCTATTGCAGTAATTGGTAATCAACTGGAAGATAAAATGTTACTGTCCATCGTCCAATGCTTGAAGCTCAAGTTTGACGCAAGTGTGGAAAAAGAGTTGATCCGAGACTATCTGAGAGCTTTAACTAATTGCGAGAGGTTTCATGTCATTGTCTCATTCTTAGCTTCCAAAGACATTAATGGTATGTATAAAATAAGCGTTAGTTTATAAGCTGATTTTGTAGTTTTGAATTTGTAGTTAGACCCTTGGTTAATGGACACCCAAATATCGGAAATAAAGTCCATATTTGTAGCGTTGTTCGGAAGTCGAAAAATTTGTAGCATGAAAAGAACGATATTCAATGAAAAAAATTCAAACAATGCATTTTAAAGAAAAACAATGAATTAACCCTTTGGTCAGTAAAAACGTCATATGAAATCTTTAAAGCCGAGATCAGAGTGAGTTGCATAATAAACATCAAATTTGTCACAAAGGAGTAGAATTTTTTTTTATTAATTGAAACTCATTTATTTTATTGTAAAAACATGTAAAAATGAAAATAATTTGATTTAGACTATATTTTCTTTGTGTTTAAATCCTCAAAACATAATATGCTATACACACAGTGCAAACGCTACATCGTAAACATTCAAAGGAAGTGTCTTTTCTTTTTTATTCCTTGTTTTCATGTTGTTACAAACATAACACTTCCTGTGAATTTTCTTTTCCGTTTACTACTTGTTGGTTGAGGGCGGATGAAATGACATACAGTGAGCTGCAACAGATGTATGTCGGTATTCGTGTGTGTGAATGTGTGTCGAGGAACCTGATTTTTTTTATTCGTGTAATATAGCCTACATCTTGGTGGAGTTCAGTGTTGTAAGTCATTGTACAAAGAATGAATACATTTGTTTACAGTAAAAAGTACAAACAATTTTACATAAATTAATATTTAAGTTTTTAATGAAAATTCTAGTTTTAACCATAGTAGAATCTTTTTTTTTTGAGATTTTTATTGACACCAGGGGTGCAAAAACTTTCAGACTACACAAAATTTTTCCCAAACATTTCAGACGATCGAAAATTTCTCACATCAGTGGCATGTCTAAAGGAAGAAACAGCCCTTGTGATTTCAGTTTTTTGTTATTTTTTGGTTCAGAATAATATTTAGAACAATTCTAGCATAATGTATAAGTTTTTGAGTAAAACGACCATTTAACATAGCTTCAAATGCACCATGCATTTTTTCGTTTTTTTCATGTACGACCTGTTGTAACGCATTAGCATCATTATCAAATTATTACACAAATTTAATAGTTACCCATTATGTTAACGACAGTTAACATAAAATTTACTGGTCTACCCATTGCCATAAGTTACAGTTATGATAATGGATGGACGATTAATTTTTTTGGAATTAAAAAAAAAATTAGGGAATAGTCACAGTCATACATAGAATTTTTTGGTGAAAATGGGAATATTTTGAGTACTGGGAAATTTCTCTGCTTTAAAAATTTCCTAGTAAAAATCCTTTCTTTCAATTGATACACCATTTTAAATTAAATTTCTCAATTGTTTTTTTTCCAAAAAAAAAATCTTTTTTATTTACAAAATTGTTCTTGCTTGCTTACTTTCTAAAAAATTTTCTTTATTATTTCCCCACAAAATTTTTGTGCGCTCTTTTTCAAAATTTTCCCAGGATTGTGGTTCCCACATTTTTTTGACACCAATTTTGAAATGGGATTGAAGAAATTTTGTGACTATTAGAAAATTCCAATTGCCGTAACAAGTGAAACTAAGTAAAACAAAGAAAATAAATTTGTGGAAATACTGTGTTTTATTCATTTAAAGTAAGGTTTTAAACGTGCAATTTTGTTTGTCTATTACATATTTTTAGCAACAATCTAAAGTGTACAAAGTAGCTTCTTCCTTCCGTAGAAGTTTGTAAAGAAAAATTATTTAAAATTTAGTATCTTTGCCTTTACAGCACCAATTATCTAACCTTCACCCATTTCCTTCAGTCTTCAAGCCGCTTTTCCATACTTTGTTCTGCAACTTCTCCACGTAGTTCTATATCTGCTGCCTTTACCTCTCCTATTTCCAACACTTGCTTCATGTTTCTTTCATTCTACATGGGAATGACAACACAACTTCAGGTGTGCGCCTTCAAGCTTTTCTCATCGGAGCCTATGAGAGAGTATTCTGTTTTTTATATGTATATTTTTATTTCAGTTGTCAGAGAACTGATTGAGAAATTGAAGCCTGATGAATTTATATCTCAGTTAACAAAGGATTTTCGTTTGTAAAAGACGACCATCGCCTACTTTTAAACATTCGTGTAGAGTAGCCACACAAAACTGTTGCTGTTTATTACATGTCCACACCAATAGAATGTTTTATTCAGTTGTTTATATTATTAAATAAATTATGTGATTTAAACCATTTATATGATTGCATTAAATATTTACAGAATAAAAATACTAATGTTTGTGTACTGTTCTCACGATTTATCCATTATTTCCTTAATTATTTATCGAAATGCAATTGCGAAACGCAAACACATTAATGTTGATCAGTAATAAAAAAATGCATGATACGGTAAAGTGCATTTATTTCCTTATAACTTCATTACTTTGCAGATTAATCGTACTAGGTGTTCCTTCAACACTATTGTTGGTTCTTAGACAGATTTACCAGTATGAAATACTTTACTCATACCAACGTAGGGAGGGCTATGTACAAAGTAACTTATGTGAAGTTACATAAACTGAAAGTAAGTTATATCTCACCACAGTCCATTTATAGTACACTCTAGTTCATTCACACACTCACGAGGCAACAGACCACTTTATCTAATGCTGAGCAGTGGCAGTACTCCACCTTAATGTTTTCTGTGTTCCCTAATACAGGAAGATGTTTGCCTGCATTTTCTTCAGTAGCTGGTCAGTAAACTCTCAAGGAAAACTGGTTAAAATATTTTTTGGTTTTAGATTATAGAGTCTAGAGGATACAACCCCAGGCACTGATCAACTGACCTATTTTACAACTAAAATTTCTTAAACCTAATTCAGCAGGTTGGTGCCCTTAGTAAGTTCCAGCAACGCACTGATTAGATCACTCTGCTGAAGATCCCTAGGGTCTTCTACAAAAAATTCCTAGCCTCCTAGTAGCAAGAGCCTCACAATCATGAATAATGTCACTTGCAGTTTCCTCTTCCTGCATAACCTACACCCGGTTACTCCATGGTACATACCTAACCTGTTCAAGTGCACTCTCAGACCACAGTGCCTTGTAATAAGTCCCATTATCTTCCTGAGTTGTGCTCTGCCAGGGCATCTGCTGCCTTTTTGAGTCCTTGAAAAGAAACTTTACTTAAGAGATGTTTACTATGGGACTGCCCATGAAGGTTATCCCATCTTACCGTGTGTTCATTAGAGATCCACCTATTAATAGCAGACTTTGCCGGACAGATCAAAGTCCGCCAGTCGGTCTGCCTCCTCATTGCCCTGGAAACCAGTGAAGAGTTACCCGGTTGCCCAGGGACCAGTTTGGACTGAATTGTAGGACCTGCAAGTGCTTTTATTGCTGCCTGACTATTGGCATGAATATGAATGCATACTTTTTTGAAGGCCCATTTTAAGTTCTCCAGAACACATTCATTAAAGGCCATTACTTCAGCCTGGAATACTGTTTGCATGCTGGCCCAGGGCTATAACTTTCTTCAACTCTAGTCTCAGGCCGTATACCCTAGCACCAGTGCCTGTATTTGTCTTAGAGTCATCCGTATACCATACCAGGTCTAGTGTTTCCCAGCACACGATCTTCGCCCTCAAAAATCATCTTGACATAGATTCTGTTAGGAGTACGGGGTCCTTCGAATAATTTTCTATCGGTGGTTCATTATAAAAATTACCTTTAATCATTTGATATGTTCTACCTTACAAATATTGTGGGTGGCAACCCCAAGAATGAACACTACTGTCTTATGTGAAATAAAACGTTCCCCAAAATATATATTAATCCTTTTAAACCAAAATAATAAAAGGGGGAATAAGTGTACGTTAAATAATCGTCTACTTACTTTTATCGCCGATTTGCCACTTCTCGGCACCGCCCAGTTGGAACAGAAAAGCCACACAGTCTTCACAGAAAAGTCACCCGGAGTAAACTGACTTTCCGGCCCCGCCGGAATCGACTGTCCACGCCCTACCTCTTCCCCATGCTTTTGTTTCAACTGCTGTTCTACATACCGTGTTGCTTATTGCAACAGGCAGTACATCAGCAGTTTAAGTAATTTCGCCTATGTTTCTTTTTTGTCAATAGTGTTCATTCTTTGGCTGTGACCTCATTATCATATTCAAAACCAGCAACCAAAAACTAATATTTTTCTAAATCCTAACAATACCGGTTCTTTGTAGGACGTTGTCCTCAACGTGTAAAACCAGGTCTTCTATAATTAGTTTGGGTTTACATTTGTGGATAGTCTGTGCGGGGTAGGGAAAGTGCAAGGGTTTGTTTTATTACATATATCCTAATAGCTAAGTATAATATTACTAATGTTAACCCT
Source organism: Callitettix versicolor (assembly GCA_022606455.1). NCBI lineage: Eukaryota > Metazoa > Arthropoda > Insecta > Hemiptera > Cercopidae > Callitettix > Callitettix versicolor. The sequence goes on from CM040190.1 coordinate 9,488,893, forward strand.
GAAATCCATGTGATAAGGAGTATTGGTAGGAGGGAAGTGCAGTCCATCACTTCTAACCATGTTTTCGGTAGTTCAACTGCGTTTAAGGCATCCCCTTCTATGTGGTTATGGATAAACATAGCTGGGGTAGTTAAAGTCCAGTTCTTATCCAGGATATGTGCTACTTTCAGGAACTTAGGATGGTCTTGTGATACAAATGGTTTGATTACTAGGGATGTCAGTGTGGTCCAGGAAATGGGAACAATGTGGTTTATGTTGACGTCTAAGGATGTTCTACTGTCACATGGGAACTGTTTCTCTATCAAGATAGTATCACCTTCTTGTAAGGAACAATGACAAGGAATTTTTACTTCGATTGTTCCTGGGACGTCATGCTGTGAAATAGGAGTGGGTTTCGTGCCGTTGCAGACTATGTGGGTGTTGGGTGTAGGATTTGTGATGGCAAAAAGATCCCCAATTATCTCCGTGATTATGGGGTTCTTGCCACTGGGAGTGCAGTGAAAAGTGCATTGTTGTGCTATAGCATGCAGATCTCCCCCTCTCATTAATTGTACGCGCACCCTTCAGATATCGACCCGATATCCTGTGTCGAGGTAAGAAACATAGTCCCGTGCTTCCAGGTTGACAATTATCCAGTTGCTTTCCAGATATCGTTCTGACACTTGTCCCGTCCGTGGCAACGATTGTCGGGTGTAGAGTATGCAGGTGTGGTTCTCCCAACGTAAGGGTACTGGAAGGTAATGAAAGAGCTGCCATGTCGTGGATCGATGCTGAATCGGCACTTTTACTGTTGTCAGGATGGAGTGGGGTGTAATGATGCACGACGAAATGGGTAGGTGATAGTAAAGGTGTATGTTGTCCTTAGGAATGGCTAAGGACATTTGATCTCGGATCAGGCGGAGTTTTAGGTGTTTTAAGTCTGCAAGCAACAAATTTACAGGTACTGAGGTGGGTGTAATCACATGGTTTCTACAATTTGTTCTTATAGTATCTATCATATCAATTAAGGTATTATAATATATTTGCTTTTCTTGGTGCAACACATAATGTACTAAAGTCTTATATACACCAACTGTAGAAACGTGCGTAGCTTCCTCAAGGGTTTTTTGAAATGTTGTCAAAGTATCGTGTACGTCCTGCAGCACTCTTGACACGTTTGCAGTGTATCCCTTGAGTGATGTCGTCGTGGTTACTAAATCCTGATGGTCATCCCTGATAACTGTCTGGACCATGTTTATGTGTTTGTTGACAGCCTCTTCATTTGTAGTCAGGACGTGTAGCTCGTTGTCAGTTTCTGTGCCACAACACCAATGGAAAATATCGCCGATGCTGTCAATAGCCCGTGTTGCCCTTCGTTGTCCTGTAGTGGTCCAGTTGAATCCAGCCGCCACTTTATGTTGTACGTCATCCGTGCTGTCCATTGTATTTTGGTCAGGAACTCTGCTCAGCCTTAATCCATAACACACCATACGTCTAATGATCCCAGTAAAAATGTACTTCATCAAGCCATGTCTGAAATCCCCATGTTTTTTTTACTCATATTAAAAAAGAAGAATTTATCAATTTATATTAGATTTAGAACCTAATCAGCTGATTAATAGGCAGTCCCTCTCCACTAAGCCCATTCGTAGTATGTCGCTCAAGGTTGTGCATTGGAGCTGCTCAGTTGGTGTACGAACTGTTCAAACAATCTCTCTCGGGCTAAAATTAAAAACCTAATGAACTTTTTTGTTTTTATGTATTGTGAAAACCTCAAGTGCTATGTCATTTCTTCCATCAGGCTGGGCCCAACCAAGCATCAAAGATTTCAGCTGTCATGAATGTATGTTTGTGAAAAAGGCATTGTGATTTACGTTAATGAGTCAGATAATTAAATTTTTCTTCAAGTACAGTCCACTTTTTATAACCAGTAATGTCCAATGTGCTTTGTAAAATGATTGCTAAACACAAACACTTTTGTGACTATGGAGCAAAGGTTACAAACCTTGGATCATTTAATAAAGGCGAATCCCTATGTAATGATTTTTAATATAGGTAATATATGATTTTAAATTGATATATGGACGTGAAACATGTTATTTGTACATACAAAGTATGCTTTAGTTTATTAGGTAAGTATCTTTTTTATAACTTATTTTTGTACATAGCCCTTCTGTGTGCAGCGAATAAGTATTACTGGCATTTATTTATTTGGTTCTGTTTTTGGTTCTGTGTTTATAAAGTCTGGACCCAAAGTGGCCGTTTAGAGTGAGTTTACTATAGTCAGCGAACTTTCTTCTGCTCATTACACTACAGCAAGCTGTATTGTTGATTGTGTTTTGTTCGTAATGTTTTAAAATGTGTGCTGCATTTCAAAATCTTATCAGTTAAAGTGTGATAAATTGTACGTTTCTTGTTAGTGAAAATACTAAACCATTATGTCGTCGTTATCGATCATTGTGACCGTTTAAAATGGTTGAGGAAATCAATAAGTTTTGAAAAGATTTCTATTTCACTGTAAAGGAATTCTTGTTTCAATTCCCTGAAAATGTCACAGAGCTTACTGTCAAAGTTTTAGTTCAGAAGTTAAGTGCAAGACGGTTCTTAAAATTTTGTCAGAACTCAAGCCTAGCAGCACAACACTTACAATGTAAAACTTCAAACAGGTGTGAAGGTAAAGTCGCAGATGACAATGGAATTTGTAAGCTTGTACATTATGATAAATGCCTGAACTTGAATGATTTTTACTGTTTACTTATCACTACAACTCTTTCCATATTGAGATATGTTATCATTTGTGCTTGCTAACAACAGATTAACATGTTAAAAAGAGCTGGAACAAAAATCTCTGGATAAAAGTGCAGGTTAGGGTTGGCTGGTTGGAATCAGTAGCAATGCCGCTGTGCAGTAATTATGGCAAAGCATTTTTGTGCAATGATTGTAAGCTTATGCTAACTAAATTTATCATTTTTTTCTAAAAATGAACAACTTTCACAAAATTTCTTGATGATCACGATGTTTTACCAGATAAAAACATTCCTTATTACCTGCTACCAACGATTTTCATGGACAAGTGCTATAAGTCGTCTACTTGAGCTACTGATACGGTTTAAAAGCCTCTCGTTGAAAAGTTTTTAAATTAAAAGTGCCTAAAAAGATCTTAGGCTATGTTATGATAAAGATTTAAAAGGTTTGTTAAAAACTGATGAAAAAATCCCATTCATTATTTGACCACTAGCGACACGATGCCAAAACTCTGGATACAAAATTGTCCGTGTTAAATTTATATACGGAAATGGCACACTCTAGCGAGTAAGGCTTGAACTATGAAAATATAACGTTTTTTCTATCACCATCTGTTGATTGATATATTTTACCTACTGACTGTTCCCTTGCTTAAAAATGACAAATCTGTATACAGAACATTCACCTACAATGTAAATGCGGTTTCAAACCAAAAAACATCCAACAATAAATTTTATTAAAGCATTTTGGTTTTGCAACATATAATCCAAATACCATTCACTAACTCGTCATGAAATATGTGTAACTATAAAGCCTAAAAAGTTAGAATTTAGTAAATATGTCAGTCTAGGTCAAGGTTGTCTCAGTCCCATAAGGCACATGTAACCAGCAATGGCGTGGCTGTCACGTCACACTCCGACCTAAGCTGCCGCTAAGGCCTGGCAAAATAATGGGTAGACAAACAAGCAATGTTCATATTTTGCATTTTAATTTGTAGAAATTCATTTCGTTCATGTCCTTATTAATTCTTTTTTCATTAGTATTAAATTATATTAATCTTATAAGTAATTCACTAAAATTGTCTCATTCTATAGCATATTAAAGATCATATTTCTTGTTTAGTTATTGAAACTTGTAAGTTAATTTACAATAAATTATAATACATATAGGAAAATGTATATGAAATGTAATTATAGTCAAGTTCAAATTAAAGATTACTAAAGTATTTTGAATAAATAAACACCCCAGCTCAAATCACATTTAATGGAATTTGAATTTTTTAACTGAATTCATCATTGTATCATGTTTACAATATATTTAATTTAAATATTTTTTTTGTATGAACATTTTATTTTTACTATGATTTGAAGTTTAAAAATACAAATTTAATTCACAATATTCTTATACTTTTGACAATTTTTCTATCAACAGTGTCGGCGTTCTTCCTTTTGTTGACAAGGTCTTCATTGAGGAATTTCATCCTGATAAAGGTTCTTTGTTTAATAAAAGATCTTACATCTTTCGGCACTTCAGAATATTTTTTACTATCGTGTGGTTAGTTTTTCAACAACACCTGAAAGATGAAATACTTTGTTCTTAGGCCTAGATCTTTTGAAATTGTATACTGAACTGAGAAAGTAATTTGTAAAATACTCATCACTGTTTATCTCAATACTTTGACCATTGTTTTCTTCATGTACTTGAACTACTGTTACTCGTAAAAATTTAACTACAATGGTTTCTGTGTCATCTTCAGGGTTGTTTGCTAACAAATCGGCCATATGTGTGGTGCGTCAGCGAACATATGCACCTCATCCTCAGTAGAGGTAATAAAAAAATGCTTTTGAGTGCTTATTTCAAGCTTCTTCCACAAACCAACATTTCCTCCGCCCATATCACTTACACAAGCTTTTACTGTGTAACCCGTTTCCTTCAGTTTTCCAATAATTGTTTCATGGGTTTCCTTCGTTACTTTGGTGTCAAAGTTTACATAAAGTGGCTGTTTCCACTTTGAAAACAATCCACGAGCAGAAATAACTTGCATGTTTGAGTGTGGACCTACAATTTGATCATTCTTCTGGTCATACTCAAATATTTTTTTTACTTTTATTTCATCAAACTGGAGTACTGCAACACTTCATCACTTGATCTAACTGTAAACAATGGAATCACTTGATCTAAACTGGAAAAGAAAACTTGGATCAGCTTCAACACATTTCAAACAGAGCACAGCTAGGTGAATACCTAGCTTCGCACATTACAAACAATGGTGGTAGGTCGTAGCGTGATGTCATGCGCGCTTGACTGAGACATCCTTCTGTATACTAGCCTTGGGTCTAGGTACCCATTAAAGAACAGTTTTTTCTAAAATTCCACCCATCAAGAATTACAATGGTGGTAAAAACAAATAGGGTTTTACTTCATAAATTTGACCCTCCCATGTTAAAACTTATTTTGTTAGGACAGTAGTATTTTTTGACACTGTCCTCTGATTTTTCTCTATGCTACAGTTGTGCTCCATTCAAAGACACCAGTTGAATAATTCAACACTATTAATTCTAAATTTATGTATGCAGTTCATTGCATAATGCAGCTTTGAATAGAGAAATTGAAAAATAAATAACATTAAATTTGTTGTTAGAGTGTGTATTTAAACTGAAAATACATCAGGTACTCATTACGCTCAGAGCTTAGTTTAACATAATAATAGAGACAGGATACTAATACTTGATAGATCTACATCTAAAAATTAAGTATGATCATTTCAAAGCAGAATTAATAAAACATTATCTTGTTTATGTCTATGGAGTTTATCTGTTTTTGGTTACATTGATAACATCTCAAAGTTCCTGTTTTAATAATCTTAAACTGGAAAAAAACCTTTCAAAGCTTAGTTTAGTAATTGGAAAGTCAAGAGAATCTGTACACTTTGTACATTAACAAGTTAAGAAGCACACTTTAGGCAAGAGTTGCACTCCTTGTTATTGCAAGGTTGATATATTGGGCTCTCCTCTCTGGTTGTCGTCAGACAAATTTGGTTCTGTAAAACAATTGCTACTGTTTTGCACTGATATTCTGTTTTGACGCCGAATATCTAGTTACAATAATTAACATGGCCATATATCAGCAAATAAAGTTTTTCACCAAACTTTCCATTAAGTTCTGGAAGAATCACCATTATTTTGAGAGCAAGGGCTCTTTTAATACCGAAACACTTAAGGTCAAACTGTGCTAAATGTAAGTCAACATTTACGCGGGAGAAATCTGTTTTGCATTGTATTGGTAAGTACATCTATGACACAATGTTAATATCCTATTCTAAAACCATCTTTTGTTGTGATTATTTTTTTCACGAGCAACTTCTCTGGGTATTTTTTTCATATCTACTGCTATGCTTCATTTAACTTAGTTTCTATGCAAAATTTCAGCTCTTTCATCCAAGTTTCTTGTCAATAATGATATAAATGTTTTTCTTTCAGCTTATTTCATAAAACTTGTAACAAACTTCTTTTGAGTTTTAAGTGCGGTTTCGATTAGCCACCATGCTAATTGGTTACTTGCACTGACGTTGCTCCTGCTACTTGTACTGTCCTTGGTGGTTTTTTATTCAGAAATCAAAAGAAAAAGAGAAATACAGGCTGCATTGACAGCTCCTCTCATGATTACCACAGATTTTAATATTTCAAGAAGGCTTAGGTCTAGGTTCTTATTGCTTGGTGAATTATAAACAAACAAAAAATTATTTTCTGTGAGATCTATATTTACCATTTCTGATGTTTTTTTTTCAGATTTTAATTTTTTTCAAAATATGAATACAAGAGTATTCTTAATTATGACTAGAATATCACTAGCAAACTGTCTAGCTTTCCAGAGGAAACACTTTGAGTAATCCTAGGTATTGTAATATTGCACGATATTTACCACACAAGTATATATGTCTCTTCAACTTAAAACATTTTAATTCTGTCATTTTCTATGAAAGCATATGACTTTAATTGAAGGTTTTAGTCTTACTTTTGGGCTGTTTAACTCTAAAAAAAACTATTTTATTATTTTTTTTTTTATTTATTGCTGGTATATTTATTTATTAATGGTATACAGATGGCTCCAAGATAGGCCCTGGTGCTGGAGTGCACAGCCTGAGACCGGGGTTACAGAAAGTTATTACCCTGGGAAAGAATACAACAGTATTCCAGGCTGAAGTGATGGCCGTCAATGACTGTGTTTGGGAGAACTTGTATTTTTTCAAGAAGGCACGTATTTATAGTCATACCGATAGTCAGGCAGCAATAAAAGCACTTGCGGGTCCTGTAATACATTTCAAGCTGGTCTGGGAGAGTCGGAAGAACCTTGATGCTCTGTCCCTGGGTAACTCTTCACTGGGTTCCTTGCCATAGGGGAGTTGAGGGTAATGAAGAGGCAGACCGACTGACTGGACTTGGATCTGCATCTGAATTTATCAGTCTTGAGCCGGGTTAAGGGATTTCCCTATCGTTGGCCAGGTCCGCCATTAACAGGTGGATTACAAGTAAACATCTGGTACGATGGGACAATCTTCATGGGCATTCCCATAATAAACGTCTCTTAAGTAAAGTTCCTTTTGGAGGACTTAAGGGGAAGCAGATATCCTGGGCAGAGCACAACTCAGGAGGATCATAGGGCTCATAACAGGGCACTGTGGTTTGAGGGTGCATATGAACAGGATAGTTCATTTATGATTGTGAGGCTCTTGCTAGTAGGAGGTTTTAGTTTCCAAGACCCTAGGGATCTTCAGCAGAGTGAGCTAGTCAATGAGTTGCTGGAACTTATTAGGGGCACAAATCTGCTGAACCTAGGCATTTTAAGAGGTTTAGTTGTACAATAGGTCAGTCGATTGCAGTGCCTGGGGTTGAATTATCCCTTCCTTTAGTATGTAATCTTAATCTTACTCAAACAGTAAATTATTCAGTAACATATACAAATCTTTTTAACACTTCATTTTCTTAATATGACTGGTTGTAATTACAGACCAGACTTATGGTTTTGAATCACAAATACAGAACTCCTCTAGTTTGTAAAGCACGTGCAACCACTTCATCTGAACCAAAAACTTTACAATAAAAATTCAGTTAGTTAAGAACTGAAAAAAATGTACAGAGCAAATGACCTAATTGCATGTACAACTAAAGTTTAAAAGTACTTGAAAGTTACAAGTACAGATATTACTAAAAATAAAAATATACAGGGTTGTTTAAAACAATTAGGTCAAAAAAATGTGGCAACTTTCCAAAAACTGTTTCAGATTATCAGTTGTTATTACTCAACTAACCTGAAAAAAAGTTAATTATGTGCAAAGGCTAAAGGAAGTTAGGCCAATGTTATAAGGTCAAGTTCTTGAGTTTACCACAAATGACATTTACTGGATGATGTTGGCTAGTTTACTAGTAGTTTTGCTATTGATGTATTAGTGTTCTACTGTAATGCTACATTCGGCATTTGCACTTAGTACGCCACACAAGTTCATTTCTGTAATATGCATTCTTTTATAGCAAGTATTGTATGAAATGTATAAGAAAAAATATATTTAAAAATGAGTAATATGTAATATTTAGCTTACATGTATAAAAAACTTATAGGCCTACTTAATGTATGTATCCAAGGCTTAATATAATATTCTGCAAACCAAACTGGTTCCGACTACTGTGGTTTTACTGTATATTTTCAAGTTAGGTAAGTACAATTATTGGTTATATGTGTTATGATTTGGAGGTTTGATGAACTTGGTGGTAGCTGTCTTTCTACTACGAAGGTTATGTTGCAATTAGGAGAGCATAATGCCATTATTGCAAGAGGTGTGATCAGTTTTTATCTATAATTCTTACATCACCTTATTCATTCTCGTGTAAAGACATTATTGAAGTTGTCAGTAAGAAGACATGGTGGAAATCTCTCTACCAGGATAAGTGTTGGTCCCTTGCCATTACTATAGTAAAAATATGCACTGCAATTTTCTCTACTGAGGCCAATTCTAGGAATCTCTCTATAGCAGGGAAACGTGCACTTCCTACTCTTCTACTCTATTTCTCACTAAGCCACCATATCATTTGAGTGTTAAAGGCAGTGCGTAGAGCGTCAACTGAATCAAGTGTTTTGTGACTAGTACATTTTACAAGTAGTGTATTATTTTTATATACAGTGTAATGGTGTCTAAACTGAGTTTTTTTTGTAGAAATAAAGGTTAGTTTTGGGACACATAAAATAAATTTGGGAACCGACTGATGACGTGACAACCAATCTTTGTTGTTTGAGGAGAATGCAAGTTCTACTGTAAATGGGATTTTCCCTGTCTTGTCCCGTGGTAGGTTAACAAGCCTTCCTAAAACAGACCCAAATTCGGCTCAGTTATTTTTTAAGCAGGTAGTCAGGTCTGTCATCCCTCAAGTGTCATATATTAGTCAGTTTTTGTTTTTCTATAAATAACATTATTTAATGGCATCTGCAGCTAAGTAAATTGCTTATTGTTACTCTATCCTATTTAATTAGGTGTCTTTCGTTAACAGCCATGATGACAAAAATCAAAGGCAGATATAGTAGTTGAATATATTTAATTGGTAATTTTCATTATGTAACTCACACTAGCCTGTCTAAATTGTGCTAGCTTAATTTTAAATTAGGCGCACCTAGTTTTTATTTTTTTTTTTTAGTTCGAGCTGCATTTGCTCCTGTTGGTTTTCCTTTACCGTTAACACTGATCCCTCTTCTCACTAGTCTAACTGGCATAAAGTATGGATGTTATATATACACACACACAAATACACATTTAATATATTCCTTAACTATTAGAATGACATTCACTGTTTTTTGTTCACGGAATCATCGTTCAAAGAATATATTGTTTGCTTGTGATAATTTGCGTTTTCAAGCAATTATATATTTTCAGTATATTTTGATCTTGGTAATTTTAGCCTTCTTTCCAAAGCCAGGGCTTGCAAAGACACCGTATACTTTCGTAATTCCAGGTATTCAATTTGTAAATCAAGAAGTTTAGTTTTTTTTGTAAAGACTTCGCTTTCTTCAATATGTCCAATATGTTTTCTTTTCAGATTTTTGGAGTCACCTAGAATAATTACACAAATTTAGTATCACCGTTATATTCATAATCAAAACTGCTATTTTTGATTTGTATTGTTCATCAACTACTATAAATAATTAGGTTTTACTTTCTACTTAGTTTCGTAATTTTACTAAATGGGTGTTTTAAAAGTTAAGATTTTAGTGGCAGTTGCGTAAACAAACTGGAAGATACAAACTCATAAGTAACTGAACTGCTAAATACAAAGTTTCTATTTGAGGAGTATAAATGTTAGATATACAAATACAGCTTAAATAGTCTTTGTAATCAGCTCACAGTACTTTCTAATAATTAACAACAATTTACGCTCATAATTTACTTTCATAAAAAATAAATTTTAATACTTTCCAAAAGTTTAATTAAAACTAGTTAGTCACATAGTTTTGAATAAACAAAGGAAGATAATTAACCTAGATTAAAAATTTTCAGAACTTTTACTGAAAAGATAGGATCATCCAAAGTAAAACTTCAAAATAACTTACTTCTTTGCGGTAAATCCAGTGGTAATATCTCTATTGATTTCCCTTCAACTATGTTCAAGTCATTATCTCGGTGTAAATAACTTGCACAAACAGTTTCAACATTGTCAAACCCAGTATTAATTTCCTCAATGCCAACTATATCCAATACTAATCTGTCAATAGCATTAAACTTTGATTCTGGATTTCCATTTGCACTTGTTGAGATCGCCATGTCTAATTTAGCCTGAAATCAAAGTCATTCTGAAAAACAACTGGACAGTAAAATTAAAAATATTCAAACTTCTTTATAAATAAAGGAAAAGTAAGTTGTTAAAAACCAATAACACAGGCTATTAAAACCTAGCTATTTCACCTGTTTTAATATTTTACAATGGCTGTATTTAGATTTGTTTATATTTGCTTGCTAACAACAGATTGACATGTTTAAACAGTCAAACCAACAGGTTAAGGAAGCAAAAACCTAAGGTTAGTATCGTATCTCAAACTAAAAACACTGAACTGAAAGTGTGAAGTGTAATTTTGTGAGTTTACTTGAGGCCTTGTTAAACTTGCAAACCTATTTGTAGAAAAGGAGTTTTATAATGAAACTTGAAGGGAGGGGAAATTCTTTGTTATAAGTGATTTTGCCGAAAATTATTCCTTCATGGTCCACAAAGAAGTTCAGTCTTCCATTGGACCAAGAGCCAAGCAACTCATCCCTTTTTAGTTTACTGCACAGATAACGACAAATCATCTAAATTATGGCATCATAGAATGTCTGACTGCCAATACTATAGCATTCAACCTTTTTAAAATGAACTGATAACTGTACTCAAAAAAACCATTGTTGATTTGAAAAAATTGCTATCACGTGAAAGTAGATAACATGTTTTTCACCACTAAATCAATAAAACATTTTTTTTAAAACTTACAACTAACACGGATGAGCATGAAAAACCTAACATAGTTGTGGATAAGAAATTGACATTTTGTGGCAAAATGTAGCCTTTTGGCTGCAACTTACATAAGTATGCTGGTTGAAATGAAACGTTTAATATTTCTTTATTTATAAGACCATTTATAACGCGACTGTAATGCTAACCTAAATAAATTGTAAACTTCACAAATAACAACTACCATTTTAACAAAATGAAGTTTTCACTATAAGAATTAGTAAAGTAATTACATTTTCAATGTCATAACATGCTTAAGCATTACCTCGGTTGGTAACTTTGAAGTAATAAATCTAGCATGCTTCATGCAATGATGTCATAATATACTTTTGTAACAAATAGCCAAAAATCATAAGTTATACAAATTATTTTTCACAGGTGAATTATTTATTTATAAATCTTTTAATTGAATAATGAAAGGAAAAAAAATACTACAAAAAATTATTGCTCATGTGCGTTATCATATTCTAATAGGTATTACTTAATATGTATTTGTTCTTGTAGTGAACATTGTTTAAATTGGTTTTTTACCCAAAAACCATGTCAATTAGGTTCTTTCACCCAACAACCATGTCAGTTTGGTCCTTAACAATTTCTTTTAAAAAAAGGTTTTTTTTATTATTTTAGCGATCAAAAACATGTTAGCTATTTTCACACAGTAGCAATTTTGAGGTTATGTGGGTCACTTATTCTAGATTTTTTTTATTATACTTCCTTGCTTTTATATTTTGGATTAATGCTTTAAATATATAATAAAGCGCTTTAGCAAAAAAAAAGACAAAAAATACTGAAAAACCCAACCTACACTGCATTTACCTTCAATTCTTACTTGTAATCATTAAATTTAGCGTTTGGTAAAATATTACATTAACTAATTGAGATATATTAAGTGCACATTTACCAAATTAGCTATTTAAACTTACTATTACACACATTATAGAACAAAAACTGCTATTACCAGTGTCCTTTTCTTCCAATTCGCCCACAAAGTATCTCTCACATACTGCCAAGGTTTACCACGAATAACTCCTAATGATTCTGCTAATTCACCAATTTCTCTCCAGCAATTATGTTTCATTTCTTTACTCAATATGTCCGAAACTGGAGAAAATAAAATTTCCTTTTCGTCTCTCATTTTTTGCAAAATTGCAATTTTGGCTGGTATACCCATTATAACATGAGCTTATTTATTTTTCATAAACAAACTATAACTGACACCTTGTATTAAATTGAATCATAATATTGTTTATATATAAGTAATATTATTTCTTTGTTAATATTTGATGGCATTTTTGACTTTATAGTAATAATATTTAATAAACACAAATTGCATTACTATCACTTCTCATTTGACATTTGTCGCTTAATTTCATCACTGATACACTACGACACTGAGCATTGATTCCAGTGGAGCATCAGCATATGCAGATTGCAGAGTGTGTCATCATTAAAAAATAATGCCATTATTTACTGAACTTTGTTCAAGGCATATGTAATATGTAACAAAAGTACATGAAGAAGATTATAGTTAAAATTTAGGTAATATTTTCATTTTCGTTTTGGGAAAATTACATACATACATAGAAAAGAAAAATATATTCTTTTTATATTAGGTGTTTTATATTTTGGTACATGTATACATACGAAGTACATGGCTACTTCAAACAAATCTAAAAAGCATTTTCTTTACTTATAACTAAATCCTCATAGCTTAAATATATCATTATTGAGTTGAGATGGTGTCGTTTATGTATGTTGAACATTTTTTTTTTAAAAAGTAGTCGATTCCGTTTAAAAAACTTTCGAAATGTTGGATAAAATCTTATTATTTGGGTAACTTACTGAATTTAAGATTTTTTCCATAATTTGAGTTCTTTACCGGTGGAAAACCAAATTTGTTTAGCAACTACTACAGCCTTGTTAAATTTTCGGTAGGTAACCGGTATTAAAAATAGGCAAATCTTATTAATTCTAGTTTATAGATTACAGTAATATGTACTTTGCACACATTTAATTATGTTCATTTAATTATTGGTGACAGGTTTTCATCTGGTAGCTAAGATGAATAAAACTTTAATAAAATAAATTTTAACATTGCTTAAAATTCACTTCAGACCTAAGACTAATTAACAATTCAATCACCATTTTTTTTTACTCACTAATGTAAATTTTGTTAATATAAACTGTTCTTTTTTTCAATTTCTTTCAATATTAGAATTTGTATGGTAAAAAGACAAGGAAGACTACTATTATTTGTTACTTTAATTTAAGAAATAATAAATTAGTTACCTATTTATGGAGCCTAAACAAATGTAATATGAAGGGAGGTAAATTATTAGCAGTCTAGGCTAAACTAGATATTACTGTTGTTTGTTGTTGTGTCGGTTAGGTTAGGCTATGTAGGGCAGTTTAGGTTTACATTTTTTTTACCTTCAATGTTATTTCATTTTAGCCTATAAAAAAATATTTCAATGTTATTTATTTATTGAAGATATTTTAAAACAAACCTAACCTGGTACAACCTTATGCAAGCTCTAATAAAATAATAACCTTAGTTGAAAATAAACTTCCAACTTATTAAAACTTTGCAATTTATAGTAATTATTAAACAAAACATATAATAACTATAAGAAGAAATATAATTATTGTTTAATTGATTATGTAAATATAATAAATGCAGGTATTTAATATAGAGCGACTCACCTCTTTAAAGTTTAACAATTATATAATTATAAACATTGTTGTATTTACAAAACATTTAATGTCAGAATATAAAATAAATCCTTCATTTATTTCAATTCAGTAATTATTTATTTTACATGACAGTTATTTTTCAATGCAGCCAAGAATTATTACAACAAAATCCCTGACAGATTTTTGCAAATAATATTATTATGAAAATCATCTACAAATTGAATTTCATCCTATTCTAATTACTTGTATCCCTGCTAATTTAATACAATTAATCATGGCTTATTCTATATGAATTAATTTTTAGCCAAATGACTTAATTTTTTAAATACACTGGAATCTGGGTGTAATGTGCTCAATTATAACGAGAAATCAGTAGTAACGAGTTAGTTTGGTTTTATATCTTTGTAATATTTAACTTGCTTTTAGTGAGGTAACAATTAATATTAGACTTTTATTTTCTTAAGGTACACAAAATACATAAGTTAATTTATGAAAAAGAAATATAGTACCTACAGAAGATGTAACTGTCCATTCTTAAATTCTATCAGGGAAACACAGTGCGGTAAATTACACCATCCTATGAACAGTGAATACACAATATAGCCTGTGACTGCCACATAAATTCTGCATTTTCATTTTATTGTAAAACTGTGTTTTATGAAGTAGTGATGTTTTTACACCAGATTCATTTTTTAATGAACAATGATGTCAGGCGTAAAAGAAAACACTGTCAATGAGTAATAAAATCAAAATTATCCAAGAACCTAGAACAAGGCTTATTGAATTCAGATATTTTTTAAAAAACATCGGTTTTCATCAACATCAGTTACAACAGTATAGAATAATTACAGAAACTAACAAGCTCATTTGAAAGAAATCACACACAGGTTTCATTCTTCTTCTTCTCTTCGTTTCACCCTCTTTGGGGTACGCTGAATTAATCATTTCTTGCGCGCTGTACTTTTCTTTGTTCCCAGTAGCTCTTCATTCTTTCCGATCTTCTAGGTTTCATTCATTATAACGTAAAATTTTTTTTTTTTTTTTGAACGCAAAACTTGTGTAACGTTTAATAATTTGTTACGTTTAAATTTTGTTAGCCTAAAGTCAAACACATAAATATTTTGCAATGTTGTGAAAAAAGCCTTTTTGGTAGACTTTATTTTAAAGTAATAGTTTATGACGACATACGAATTTATGTTTTACAATTGGCAACTCGGAATAAGTACTTGGTTTTAACCAGCATATTTGAATCATAATATATTTAACTAGCATATTCAGTTTGATTATTTGCTTGGATATAATTTTAACCAAGTTGCACTGTAAGGTTAATCTCTGGATTTACTCATATTATTTTACAATTTAGGCAAATCTATTTATGTAATTGGGTGACCTTGACCTCTATTACTGAGTTAGTATTAACACTTATGAAAAAGTTTTATGTAACCTTCTGCAGAGCATACATTGATCACTTTGTAGCCATTTTATTCTAGTTTGGTTGGTTTTCACTGCCAACATGTTTCACTTCCAGAATTGAATGCAGATTGCCAATGTAGATTCCAACAACTGCAACAATAACTTATATTGCCATGAAAACAATATTATTTTAGCTCTTATTAACTTAACTAATATTAAATTTATATATATTTAATTTAATTTATTGCAGAGGCTGAATAAATTAAAATCACAGTTTATTATTATATTTCACTCTCAGTTAACTAACACAGAGGACATTTTTAGTTCTGTTTTAATAGAGAAACTGAAACAATTTCAGCTCTGCTCCTGAACTAACCTAATTCAAAGTAACTTTGTTTCTCAGCTTAACAAGTTTTTTAATTTAACTTTTTATTTTAGGTGTGCAAAGAAGAAAATTACTATTCTGTCAAGAATAATCTCGTCAATCTACAGCCAAGTCATCGTCAACAATCAACTCGTCAGTCAATCAACATCAACAGTCATCACTACAGACTTCAGTCTTGGATTTTTACGTAGCAGTGGGGTGAGTGCTTGTTAGTGCCCGATATATCAGCTGACATTGACTTCCACATTACCTTTGCTCACTTCCCTCTGTGCTTGCTTTACAGAGGCTAGGCAGGTTTGTTTATTTTCAGAGCTGGAGAAGCCCACTGTAGATTTTGTATGTTTTGTTTTGCCTACCAGCTTCTGTTTCCTACTAACACAAAAGTATAATAGGAACTAGCATAACCCTAATGTATAGCTTAATGAAATGCAAGCTTAGTTTAGATAATATTATTTTATAATCAGTTTTATTATTTGTTTAGATGTCTCATGGTCGGCTGTAGTTTTCATAAAGCTTGTATTTTATTATACTCTACATTCAGTACAAGATTTTTTAAATGTTTTTGCCCCCAATTTTCATTTCTTTTTTCTTTTAAGAACTAACAAATTTAGATAAAGTTTGTTTTGTTAATTATTTATTAATATATCTGTTTTGTTATTCTTACTAAGACACTTTGGTTATTTGCTAATGTGTTATTAAATTTATAAGAAATTACATTTTTTAATAGTAACCAAAATTATTTATAATAATTTTCTTAAATAATAATTATTAATTTTAATGATAGTGAAAATTTTAATAATATTTTTATAAAATAATAATAAATTCACTATCAGACACAATAAGAAAAAGGAGAATTGATTTTTATGGGCACAGCCTCCGAATGGACAAAAATAGACTAACCAAAAAAATATTTGACTACTTTCGCAATAAAAGAGCCAAAACACTTTGGTTTAGAGAAACAGAGAAGGACATAACAGAACTACAAATCACCGACACTATGCTCATGGACAGAGCAGCCAAAACAATAACCAAGGTCAAGAAGCAACGGTTCCAAGGCAAAGTCAAATCTAAGCGAACGATCCAAATCTCTGACGAAGAAAGAAAAGCAAGATCACAACGAATGAAGCAATACTGGGCTACGAGGAAGGCACAGAACATTAAAAAGCGATTGATTTAGTGTACCCCAAAGTTGGATGAAACAAATAAAGAAGAAGAAGAATAAATTATTTTTTATTGATTTTTCTGATCAATTGTTTCCTAGTGCTCCCATTACTCTGCCTTCCAACAGCACCATGCTACATGTAGGCTACAGTAAAAGTAAGACAAGTCCCTAGTGTAACTACAACTACTGTTTACCATCTCCAATTCCAGGATTTCCAGAAGTGGGATGTGGAGTAGGGAGCACTTCTTGTGCCACTTGCTTGAACAATTCAAGTCCATAAACATTTCCTGGAAGTGCAGGTAAGAAAAGTAATATCTTCTTAGAAAAAATACAACTAATATATACAAGTGCAGGTATAAAATACCAATGCTAGAGCACTATTACATTAACTGATACTCTAATACACAATAATAGAAAAGTAGCACATTATACAAGTTCAATAAATTTCTTGTTTGTTAACAATGATGACAGCTCCACAATTGGGAGCACTGGTTGCACAGACCTAGAGCTACTAAACCCTACTCATATTCATGAGTGTACTCATTTTATGAGAAATGTCATTAGTTCATTGTCTTAGTGATTTGTTGTCATAGGTTAACTTGTATTATGGTTGTCATGGATTGCTTTAAGTGTAGGATTAATTTTGTTTTTTATTTCTTTATTCATCAGGTCTTGTTTAGTAATAGGGTAGTTTGTTACTGTTGTTATTGTTAATGTTGTTGTTGCCATTATTGTATTAGGGCTCATTGTATTGTATTGAACGAGCGAGAGCTGTTATTGTATTGAAGCTCATTTCCTTTGCTTTGTGTTATGGTTGTCATCTTTCATGTACAAGACTTGTGTTGAAATTTACATATGTTTCTTTGTGCTGATTGTCGCTTTACATTTATTGTTTAAGGGTCGTTTATTTTTGTTAGGTTGTTATGGTTTTAATACAAACCAATGCTTTTTTTATTTCGTTGATATTTAGTAAAACGGTAAAACAAATTATCATAAACAAAATGTGGACAAAATCATATTACAATAAAAAAAATATGTTCAAATTTTAGAAAGTAAAAATTTTATAATTTCATCACAACTTTAAATGAAATTATTTATTTCAGGCCTATTCCTTAAAAATCAATAAATTATATTTATACTTACAATATTCTTCTTTTAATATTCTTGTGGCTTTTCTCTGTAAAAAACAATGTGCATACAGTGAGAGCTTCTAATCCATTGCACCTACACGTAGCGCCATTGCTGTAACTTTGATAGATTTTGTTGTTGTTGTTATTTTAAGGTGTAAGGTGAAAAGCACATTGAGGCTATTATGTGGTTAAATGGACATTGTCAGACTGTCTCATTTCAACACATGTGTTTTCTGTAGATAATGGGGGTCTTCCTCGTAATGAATATTTGCATTAATAAATGTTCGCTATTATATTTACAATCAATGAAATAATAAAAGCTGAATTATAATTGACACTTACAAAAATAAACATAAGTATTTTAATGCACATTGCATAACAATAATCACATCACCTTAATTGTATTACTATAATTTCCAAGTTCAATGTTATAATTATGTAATTAATTTATACTCATGAAAACATAATTTTATAAGATAGTAGCTGATTCTGCAGCTAACATATGAACTGTCGCTGATTGTTTATGTCAAAACAGAAGTTACAGAAACACAAGTGTGTAACACCAAATGGTGCATTAAATTTAAACACATCCAAGAGACGTGAGCAGCAGAAATGCACAGTTTAATGTAGTATAACAGCAGAAGGTCACAAAATTTTCTCAAACTTTGGGTTATTATATAATTAATATTTAACATATAGGAAGAAATAAAACATACATATAAACCAATATGTAGCCTATTGATTATAGTGTCGACACTTTATAAAATCATGTCACTACTGGTATTAAATTTATTATTGCAGTCAGTGTTTCTAGATCAAAGGACTCAACATCTATTGACTATTTTTTATTATACAAATTACTGTACAGTTAAAACTTTCATTTTTTTTAGGGTAGGTCTGACTTCTCAAAATCAGTTCATCAGATCTTGTTAAAATTGTGATCTTGTATGAATATTCATAACTCAGCTCAATGTACTAAATTAGAAATTAAAAGAAATTAAAGTTCAAGAGTAAAAAAAAACCAAACCTGAAGGTTTTTATGTTTTGACACGATAACTTACTCTTGCAAATTTATTTGTGTGATTCAGACCTTCATTTGAAAATGAAAAAAAAATTAAAACTAAATAAATACATAACTAAAAATAAAATAAAAATAAAGAAATATAAAAATATTGTGAAAGTTTAGGCAGTGTTTATCGGGTTAATTCCTGATTCCAATGTTTTATTTAATTCATTGTATGATTTTATTTCCAGTGTGAAAGTAGACAAGTGAAACAGAAAAGTGAAGATGGTGTGAAAGCAGAAAGTGAAGACAGTGCGTACAAAGTCAACGTTGCAGCTAATTTATTTAATAAAATGTAAGTTTTAAAGTTCAAATACAAACTAGGCAGTTAGGTTTCTCATATTTCTTTCAACTAAAATTTCTTTATAATTCGTCTAAGCTGTAAAATTTAAGTATATTTTTATAGAGAAGTGTTTTAAGGAGATGAGTGCCACCCTTGTGCTTTTAACTGATATATTAATATTAATGAAAGTGATATTCCAAACCATGCTATATTTGAAACATACAGAATGCATATTAAATATCTTAATTTAAAACTTTTGTCTCCAAATCACAAAGACAATTAATAAATAATGTTTTAATTAAAAACTTCTTTATGTGACTTTAGTTAGTGACAGCATTAACATGCTTTTGGGATAATTTCTAACTTCAGAAATCACTTCTCTTATATAAAGTTTGTCTGTAAAAAGTAAAATAGAAACATTTACACATTGGGTGCCCAGCTAGGAACATTAATATCTTGTGAAAGGGAAACTCAGGAAAGCTTAAGATTTATTACAGACCACTGTGGTCTGAGGGTGCACGTGAACAGAATAGGAATGTACCATGGAATAATTGTGTAGAAATTATACAGGAAGAGGAAACTGCAGGCATATAATCTATGTGAAGCTCTTATATTATAATTACTTGGATTTATTTCTATTTGTTGTTTTTGTTATGTGCATATTATTATTATAACATATACTTTTCCATTTATTTCTTTTGATATGTCATATATTATTTATTAAAATATTAATTGTACATATTTTCGTGTAACCAACACATTTGTATCTCACAAAGTCTAATGGGTAACAAATTAGGATATGTTCACATTATATTATAATTACTTGGATTTATTTCTATTTGTTGTTTTTGTTATGTGCATATTACAATTATAACATATACTTTTCCATTTATTGCATTTGATACGTCATATGTTATTATTAAAATAATACTAAAAACGTAGTAAAAGATATTTCCTATAAAACCTTATCTGTTTGTGATAGGGTTCTTATCAACAATTAATTCAAGTTCTGCTTAAGTAGTGAACAGTTTGGTTGCAGCTAATATGAGTAGTAAGTATTTCATTATTAATTATATAAGTGCTGTTGTTTAAAATTTGTATGATGTAACTCTTAAAGAAATGCAATTATTATTTATAATGTCTATGTCCATGTCTAGATGAATATAATAAACATTATGTAGGTCTACATGTCTTTTCCCTTTTCCTGATCTAGAATGAAGCCTATCATAAAAAAAATGTAACCATTTTGCCTTTATTACACACACACACACACACACACACACACACACACACACCTGAATTTCTTAGTAAAACAGGTAGGGAGTGACTAAAGAATTTTATGTATCCACTCTTATAAGGTCACACTGAAATTCATTAATTTTTGTCTAGAAAAACATCACTATAAAAATGTCAGGTTTAAACTTTAATGTTAATATGAAAAATTAGAACACATTAGTTTCAATGTGTTTTTATTCGTTGAAATAATTGTATTATGTTTTGTTGTAAGGCATCTTCAGGTATAAAATTAAAATTACAATGTAGGACCTACACAATATATAAACACTTAAAGTTGGAACTGGTGTTAGTATATTCCTAAACATGTCTCACAGCAAATAAAATGTTATTTGAAACTAATAGTGTTTCAATATTTTCTGTTTTCATGGAGTTCTACTAGAATATTGAATTTGTGTATTGTGTTATATATTATGCTCATCACTACTGTTAATCTCTTTATTTGTTTCACCCAACTTTGGGGTACACTAAATCAATAACTTTTTAATGTTCTGTGCCTTCCTCGTAGCCCAGTATTGCTTTATTCTCTTGTGATCTTGCTTTTCTTTCTTCATCAGAGATTTGGATCGTTCGCTTCGACTTGATTTTGCCTTGGAACCGTTGCTTCTTGTCCTTTTTTATTGTTTTGGCTGTTCTGTCCATGAGCATAGTGTCAGTGATTTGTAGTTCTGTTATGTCTTTCTCTGTTTCTCTAAACCAAAGTGGTTTGGCTCTTTTACTGCGAAAGTAGTCAAATATTTTTTTGGTTAGTCTATTTTTGTCCATTCGGAGGATGTGCCCATAAAAATCAATTCTCCTTTTTCTTATTGTGTCTGATAGTGTTTCAGTTTTTTGGTAAAGAGTTTCATTACTGATGTGGAGTTTGTTACGGAATTTGGGGTCTAAGATTTTTTGTAATATCTTTCTTTCTTTGATCTCCAGCCTGGGTTGTGAGAGATTATGTTTCAGCTGCATATAAGGCTTCTGGTTTAATTACCGTATGATAATGCCTTATCTTTGTATTCCAGGAGAGGGACTTCTTGTTGTATGTGTCTTTGGTAAGCTGGAAGGCTAATTCAACTTTATTTCTCCTAGATTCCATAGCTTTTTTCTCTAGGGTGTTCCAGCTGATCCATTCCCCAAGGTATTTGAATTCTTTGACTATCTCAATGTATTGTTCTCCCACTTGAAGCTTTTTTCATGGTTTTTGTATGTTTGTCAATATTTTAGTCTTTTCAAATGAAACTTTATTTCGAGACACATTTTTAACGCTTGCTTCTGGAGTTCAAGGGTCTGTTCCTTAGCTTCTTCCAATGTCTCAGCTAGTAAGGCCATGTCATCAGCAAAAGCCAAACAATTTACCTTAATGCCTTTGTTCTTAGTTCCTAGTCTGATTCCACTATGCGTATTCACGTTCCACTCTCTAACTACTTTTTCTAGAGCACAATTAAATAACAATGGAGAGAGTCCATCTCCTTGTCGGACTCCTGTTTTAATCTCAAAAGGGGTGGAAAGTTCTCCCATGAATTGAATTTTGGAGAATGTATTAGTTAATGTGGTATAAATATTTATATATTCAACTTTTTTAAAATCCTATATATATATATATATATATATATATATATATATATATATATATATATATATGTATTTATATTGTATGCGCATTAAATAGTTCAGTCCCTCTCTTACTAATTTTATAATAATTTAATAATAATTACAACTGTGTATTGCAACTTCTTTATTGTTTAAAATAATATTGATAAAATAAATAAGTAAAATATTGATGATGTTTGTTTCACTAAAACTTACTGTTCAATGTGTAATTAATTGCTTTTATATGCATAATTAAAACATTTGCTATGAAAGGCTATATTTCAAGCATAACTCAAAGGACTGGTAATATTTTTATTATTTTACATACCTTTTCAGACTGTTAGGCCATAATGTTACTATTTTTTTTAATGTTGCATATAATAGAAATTTTATTATTTATTTCTTTTTAAGGAGTGTATTTTAATTTTGTTTTATTATCAACCTATCCATTAGAGGCACCTGACATTATCATGGGAAGTTTGGAGTGCAGTTTACTTTAAGTGTTCTACATTGCTAATTCAAAGCAATCCAACAAAATTATTAAACATTTTCATGGATGCTTCTTTTTTTGACGAAAGAACATATTCAGGGTTTTTCGATGAGTTCACTGCAATTCATCGTTTGTCAAACACTGTTTTCATTTTTCTAACATAAAGTCGTTAACAAAATTAATTTTAAGGCAGATTCTTTTTAACAATTACTATTTTTTCAGGTTTTCGTAGAGGGAGGCATCAAACCCCAGCTGGTTCTTTTCACAATCAATCGTCCTTTTCACAATCTTCTTTTCACCATGGAACCTCCTCTAATAGTAAGTAAACGCATCTAATGATCAAGCACAGAACCTTAAAAGTAAAAATTAGGCTAATTCAATAAGTTTTGTGCTATTGTACCGACTTCATCTAGTTTAGTTAATGAATTTCTTGGATAAATTCTATGTAGTTTTTGAAAATCAGTATGTATTTCCAAAATGAAGATCAACTACAAATACAACGGTCAGTTTGATTGATTTTTGTAGTTCACAATCATGAGAAGGTTTAAAATATTTTCTTGATTTATTTAGGCATTTGACTCAGTAAGTCATAAATTAAGGCTGCCTCGGTGGCCTAGTTGATAGTGTACTGGGCTTTCACCCCGAGGACGTGGGTTCGATTCCCGGCCAGGGCTTGGCATTTTCGTACGCTGTAAATCATCCCATCGTTTGCATTGCCCAAGTGTGTACAATAGTCGGACGTTAAAAAAAAAAAACAAATTTTTGCTGAGAAAGCTGTAGTCAATTATGGAGAGAGGACAGCCATTAGATTAGATTCAAAACTAGAGGAAGGGATAATACAACCCCAGGCACTGCAGTCAATGGATCTATTGTTCAACTAAACCACTTCAGTTCTAGTTCAGCAAATTGACGCCCTTACAAGTTCCAACAATCCACTGACTAGCTCATTCTGCTGAAGATCCCTAGGATCCTGGAAACCAAAAACCTAACCTCCTACTAACAAGAGTCACAACCATGAATTATGTATCTTGCAGTGTCCTCCTCATTCCTCCATAACCTATATGTGGTTTGTCTGTGGTACATACCTATCCTGTTCATGTGCACCCTCAGACCACAGTGCCCTGTAATGAGCCCCATGATCCTCCTGAGTTGTGCTATGCTCAAGATGTCTGCCACTCCTTTAAGCCCTCAATATGGAACCTTGTTTAAAACTCATTTGCCATGGGAATGCCTATGAAAATTATCCCATCTTGCTTATTAACAGTGTTGTTTATTAATCCACTTATTCACAACAGATCTGGTAAAAAAATCTCTAAAGCCTGCTTAGGTCCGATAAACTCAGATGTAGATCCCAGTCCAGCCAGTCGACCTGCCTCCTCCTTATCCTCAACCTCGGTATGCCCTGGAACTCAGTGAAAAAGAAGGGTAATCCTCTTCCTAGTAAAAGGAACCAGAGTACTTTTCCTGGGGTTAAACCCCAGGTTCTCCTGACTACACTAGTGACAGGGATCTCTTCACAAGATCTACCACTACATTTCCATGCCTTCCCCGGATTAGCACCACTAAATCGTCGGCATCTCTTTGGGGGGGGGGCATCCCTCTGATGAAAGAATATAAGAAAAACTAATAGAACTTGTAGTTGGTAAACGAAAATTACAGATTGTTTAGAACATTTACACTACGTAGTTTATATATTATGGAAACAATATTACATGCTAAATATATGCGCCATTCTACTTTGAATATATTTGTACATGGTTATGTGTACAGTAGTACCCGATTTGGAGACTACTTACAGTTAAGTCACTTACAGTTAAGTCAACACAAACTTCGTAAGTTCAAAAAATTTTTGATTAAAAAGAAGACATTTTTTTATTTATTATTATTTTTTTTATTTATTAGTATTTACAATCAGTCTACAGGACACTAAGTAAATTGTATGGCTAAAATAATAACATGAAAGCATGTACCCATTGATACATACAAATAATGAGTATTATATAAATAATAATAATAAAATATTGCTACATAATATTGTATCTGTTAGGTCAGCTATTAATTGTCAGGCAGGTTGCTAGGTATTCTCCTCTTGAGTCTTCGTGTTGTCAATTTCATCATTAAATTTTCAGTCAAAACATTTGGATGGGCTAATATTCGATGTCTGTAACTATTGTTATAAGTTTCAATTTCTTCTGTGATGGTCGGAATATTGAGTTGCTTGTGGATTATTTTTGGAGCTGTTAAGATTAAACGTAGTATCTTAGATTGGAATCTTTGTAAAATTGCAATATTTGCTGTGCAAGCAGAACCCCATAATTGTATCCCATACATCCATATTGGTTTCAGTATTTGTGCCCATTCAGCCAGTACATATTTCTGAGTTTAATACCAAGTTGTTTACGCTTAGTAAAAATATGTTTCTGCCAATTCAGACGTCTGTCCAAATGAATTCCCAGGTACTTCACTTCTGAGGTCTGCGGTATCAGTTTTATATTTAAGGATACTGCTGGACATGTATGCTTCCTTAATGTGAAGGTTATATGTTGACATTTAGCTTCATTAACTTTCATACGCCATTTTTCCATCCAAAGTTGAACTAGTTTCAAACTATGCTGCAATGTTTGAGAAGCTGTCTGAGGATCATTACTGGAGGCCATTATAGCAGTGTCATCTGCATATGTGGCAGTGATTACCCCTTGTGTCATGGGTAAATCATCAGTAAATATGAGGTATAAAACTGGTCCCAGTATGTTTCCTATCAATTTCATACTATCGCCATGTGCTGTAAATATTTGTACATTTATATATATATATATATATATATATATATTTTTTTTTGTTGTTGTTGTTATTTTAAGGCGAAAAGCACATTGAGGCACTTATATTGCCTGCCTAAATGTAAGTGTGAGTGTAAAGTGTTAAAGTCATAAGTGTAGTGTTGTAAATGTAAGTGTGTGTTAAGACTCGGGTACCGCGAGGGACGTCTAAATCCTCTCAATAGGTGCAGCTAGTCTGCACCCCCCCTGCGGGGCATATGATATATATATAAATATAAATATATTAAATGTAAATTAAATAGTTTATTCTCTCTCTTACTAATTTTGTAAATTATTTATTATTTTAAAAAATCTGCTTTGGTTTGATAATTTATAAACAATTTTGTAATAATTTAATAATAATTACTTACAACTGTGTTTTGCAACTTCTTTATTGTTTAAAATAATATTAATAAAATTAATAAGTAAAATATTATATTGTTCTAAGAATAGATTTACACTTTATGTATGAAATAACACTGAAATGAAAATGGAAAAATAGTTAACGCTTGAATTGATTTTGAAATTTTAATAATTTTAATTTCAACTGCGGTTTGAGAAAGTTATCTTCAACTTAGCTGTATTTATTGAGAAGTGATATCTTTTTTTAATGGTTTAATGTTGTTTATTTTTTTTTAGATACAGTGTATGGAGGTCCCTACCCTCATTATGGAGGTGGAAGTTATTCTTTTGCGCATTCAGCAAGAGGTAGTATTCCCTCCAATGCTGTTTACGTTGGCACTGATGCAAATGGTGGGAAACTCTTTGCTGGCAGAGCTTACCACGAAGGTGATCTTATCCCAGCAAAAGTGGCCCCTTCCTATGGAGGAGCTTTTGTAGCATGGGGTGGCGGTGAACATTTTAAGCCTGAATATGAAGTTAGTATTGTTGTATTAGTACGTAGCTGTTTAGAGTAAGTAGTGCCATAACTACTTTGTTCTGTTTAGGAACTACAAAAAGTTTCTATTATTTTCAAAAATCCAAAACACTACTTCGCATTGTTTTGCCCACTAAAAATAAACAAATTTATTTTCAAAGCAAGTACAAAGGCCAATAATGTCTGCAAACACATAATATTTTGTACAAACAGCTGTAGGACAGTGGGCAGTGCACTACAAGTCTGAGCTATATGCAGGTTCAAGTCTGTTACTGTACTTTTGGAATTTCCAGGTTTTATGCTTATCCCTATTGTCAGCCTGTTGAGAGTTGACAGCACAAAGCAGCTGAATCTGGGGGCCTGGCTTCAGCTCTTTTTAAAAGTTACAAAAACCAAAACACTACACGATTTATTAGTGTTATTGTTTATAATAATGTTAAATAATCTGAAATTTGTAAATGTAAATTAAAAACAAGTTCCAAATTGTAACTCAGGATACAGCTCATAAAAAAACCGAGCTTTTTCAGCAATTTGCCCTGAGGTATTTATTTTTATAGGAGGACATGAGGATAATTAATGCAAATCACTGGATTTTAAAATTTGTTTATACTGGATTTATAACTTCTGGTATACAATTTTGAATTTTAAGTTCGGCACTTGAGAATGAGAGTTGATATTAGCTCTCGAAACATAGTGTACTGTTATGGATACACACACACACACACACACACACAAATGTACATTACATGTAAATAATTACTTTGTTTCACTTGGAATTTTGTTTTTTGAAGCTCCACAAGAAATTAAAAAAAATTCGTAAATCAAACTCTCTTGCAAAAAAATTAGGTTAACACAGTCTCAATGCAGTCATATAAAGAGGTTGATATTTTTACCAAATTAGGAATCGGTTTAGACAAACTCTGCCACATGCTATAACCAGGTACAAAATTTAAAAGTTCATTGATTAGATATATTTGTAAACCTCATAATTAAAAAAATTTTCAAGATTATTATGGCAATTTTGTGATTTAAAAAAAATTTTGTTTGACTAAAAATGTCTGAAAACAAAAACTTAAAAATAATGGTTTATATACATATTGTACACAATTCATATCTACAAAAGCCAAAGTCACTCGCTAACTGATCACTGTATCTCAACAACAAGGCCTATGAAGTTGAAATTTTGTACAGTGGCTCCTTTTTTGGTTTAAATGTACAATAAGGCTGTGTTTTGGAAAAAATCACTTCTTTCTCTATCTTAAAAATTTGAGGTTTTTGTACAATCTGCCTGGTTTTTATTGGTAAATGACTACTGGTACAAGCAAAAGGCGTACTTTGTCTGCTTTTCACTAGGACACAGCTCAACAGATCCCAATGAAACCTTTATATGTGTAAATACAATTGTTCATAGGTTTTGGGCTATGTAAAATTGTCATATACTTATTGAAAGAAAACAGCGGTCATTAAAAATGCCTCACTTATTTTATAACAGGGTATTTTCAAGAGCTTTAAAACCAAACAGGTTGCTTTTACATTTTTTTCTTAATTTCTTCATAAATGGAAAATGTCAGTTTTGTCCCTTTTACACTGCAATATCATCTGCTGATGGATATCAATGGAAACATTTAAAATTTTTAAATACAATGGTTTGTAGATTTTAGGCTGTAATACGGCACAGGAACCTGACCAAGGGACTAAACATGTGATTTCAATATCTTCAACAAGTATTTCTAAAATCTTTTTAAATGTACTAGCAGGTGATTTCCTGCTTTGCGAGCCATTTTTTCTCTCTATGTAGCTCAGTAAACCCTTTTTGTTCTAGTATAGTAAGCCGTTAGGTTAAAAAGTTTAAGTTTTCTAAAATAAAAAAGCAAGTTACGTTAGCATTGCGACTTGTTATAACAATTTATAGATGAATGGTAGAACAGGGACATTCTTTTCTTTTTCCTCTTGCCTAACTTCTCGCATAATTGTTTAGAGAACTTGATGGATGCAAGAATATTCAATTTGCAGTTCTTCTGTTAAGGTTTCAGTTTTTATTGCTGTGTTGTACTTTTTGCATAAATCGCAGCGGTCAGTTTTTAGCTTTGTGAAAACCCAAATTTGGCAAACATCTCAAAATACTGAAATGTTTCTTCACTTTGTCATGGTGGAATAAAGTTATCAGAGTAACCTTCACTAAATAAATCTGATATAGATTCCGATTCTATGTCAATCATGATGTCGAAATAAGCGAAACAATTTATGAGCAAATACTATTAAAATAATTATTGCTTAAACACATACAAACATAACCTCACAAGTTTACTTGCAGTTTAGTCTCCAATCAACAATCATTGGATCAGCTGGTCTGCTTGTATAACTGATTAGAGGTTGGCATTTCTGCTATTTTTACAAAGAGGTTGGCGTTTCTGCTATTTTTACAAAACGTCAAGAAAGTGTTTGTTGAGGAAAAAAGTTGATTTTTAAAACAGTTGGAAAAAACAGGTTTAGTAAACTGAAACACAAAGTTGTATTAGCAGCTAAAACATAAAGCACATACGTTCAGTTTTCTAAGACTACTTTTTTATTCCCATTACCACCATGTCCTTAACTGTTTTTGGGTATAAAGCATTTAGACAGGAAAAAATAATCCGTACAAGTGCAGTAATAATTAAATTACATTATCAAAACGTAATAATTATGTAAGCCATTTTATGTACAAAATGCGATGAATTTCTAATAGAAGCATTCTTTTTTTTACTTAAAAATTAAATAGTCCTTCGCATATTCACCAAAATGCAAACGATTTAGAATATTTTTAGTTGATTAAAAAGTTATTGATTGATAATAAATATAAAAAAATATGTTTAAATAAAATTAGGCTCTGTATCTACAAAATGTGAGAGGTTGTTACTACAACTCGCAACAAAATAGAGATAAACGTTGACATTGACCAAACAGTTCTTACTTCACTACAAGCAACAAGCAACTTTGAAATAAAGAGAAAAAGCATAAAAGCAGGTAGAAGAAAAGCAGTTAGCAGGAAAACACTTAACAGGCAAACAGCAGGAAAACAGTTTTAGCGCTTGTGGCAATGTTAAGTGTGGTAGTACGGAAAGCCATTCCTTGTTTAACAAATCATAAACCAGTCGAAATCCAACTGCTTGTTTCCATTTGAAAAAGCAGTTTGTTTATCATTTATACAGAAAAGCAGTTTTTTTTGACAGTTTGGTGTTTTCTGCCCCACCACTGATAGTTACAGCTATGTAAATCTTCTAGTTGATCCAGAGTCAGATTATTATGTAATAAGTGCAGTTTAATTTTTGTAATAAGCATAGTTTTGTGGCCATATCTCAATTTAAGAAAAATTGTCAGTTACAACCTTGTCAAACCAATTTCTTGGAATGTCAAATTTTCATATGCCTTCCTGAAACCAAATTTTGAAGTTCAACTTTCAAATTAATCAACTTTAATTTTTATTTCCTGAAAAATACAATAGCAAAGCATGGGTACAGAACTTGTTATAAATACAAATATATACTAAGATATATACAGTGGAGGCTCAAAAAGCAACTGAAGCAATGCAGTTTGTTGAAATATGAAAGTATTTTTAAGGTTTTTAACATGATCAGGTCCTTCAGTCGACGCAAGCTGCATGGAAGTACGCAGAACGTGGCAGTGTTCCTCCAAAAGCATTACAATTCGGGGAGACAAAACAGTCAGAACACTTATACATGGGCCGAGCTCTACATAATGGTTTTTTAATACCTGGAAAAGTAAGGTCACTTTTATGTTTACTATTAAATTTATAATATTAGTTTGTAAGTCCTCTTTTTAAAGTATACTTTATTATTACAGTAGCTGCTGGTTAGTAGGATCACATTGAGGATTGTGCATAATATTTTTCAACGTTATAAGCAGCGATAGTATTAAGCGACAGATTGGGAAACATGATGCATGCTGAGGTAATTGGCATGGGCTAGTGTCAAGTTATGTTCTGCAACCTTGATACGCAAAACATATATATGCTGTAGGCTTTATTTATAATTAGGAACAGTATAATAGTGTATACACATTTATTTTTTCCCTATATATTGTGTATACATAAAAGCTAGCCTACCAAATGTAATTAACATTTATAGACAACTCAATTGTCTGTGATATAATGACTGGTATGGATATTACATATATAAATTAAATAACATAAAATAGCAGTTATTATGATCTGTCAAGTTTTTAAAAAAAATAATTTTTTTCTAAAATTAAAATCACTTTTCTTAAGCGACATTTTCAAACAGGGTACATAAATAGTGCCTTATATCATGACTATTAATTTATTTTACGTGCTAACTGTAATGTGACTCACACTATAAACATTAACTATATATAGATCCCCTGCACATGCTACAGTATAAACAATACTGTGTAAAAATTAATTTAAAAAAAGACAATGTGAATGTTGCAGCATTAGTATAAATCTGCTAATTGCTAATCAACAAATGAGACATGCCTTATTGAATGAAAAGGAAATGGAGAATAATAACAGTATGATAAGCCATACTGTACTTATCACATTGTCAGATAATGTGTACAATATTACCAGTCAGCAATAAAGCAGCTGTATTGTATTTTTTTTATAAGGCAAAAACACATTGAGGCTATTATTGCTTCCCTAAATGTAAGTGTGAGTGTAAAGTGTTTAAGTCGTAAGTGTAGTGTTGTAAGTTTGTGTGTATGTGTGTGTGTGTTAGACTTGGATACCATGAGGGACGTCTGAATCCTCTCAATAGGTGCAGCTAGTCTGCATCCCCTGCTAGGATAAGGATTATTATTGCACATAATTGGTCAACGGCATCACCGACTGCCATTTTGTTTGCTTACTCACGAAAATGTAGTCGGTCACTGCAATTCTATTGAAATATAATTATGTACAAAAAATCCTTTAAATTCGATGTTTAAAGACCATATTTAGATGTTACTAATGATCACTAATCAAGTAAGCTGTGAAACTTGCCATATTGATCATAATAACTCCAAAAATAATAATGTTAATTTAAAATTAGAGAATTTGTTCTTGGTGAATTTATCATTATAAGCATCTGATTGGATTAACCAGTGATGCAGTGACTATTGTTCTTACAACTTTTGAACTATCCAAATTATGTGTTTACATTGTTGACTGTATGTCTATGATTTATTGATATTGATGTCTTACTACTGAATATTGCTATATTTTATAACTTGATGTTTATCATACTTCACAGTAGGCCAAATTGAATACAGTCAACCCCGGATATTTTCAAAACTAAAAGGAAAAGTTAAAAAATTTGACACAATAATTCAAATATGCTACACTTAACATAATTTTGTACTGTTATTGAAGTAATATTACATTCAAGTCAGATAGCTGGGATTTTCAAACTACCACTGGAAATAGGGAATAACTAAATTGACCTATACCCCTTCTTCGTTATCCCTTTGGCCCCATAAATCCTGTGCAAAAAAACATACAAAATTCGTTATACAATTTTGTAAAGTTCATCATGAATAGTTAATTAAATATTGAATTACCACTGATTTTTTAACATTGTGTTAAACGTCTCCTTCTCTCACAATATAGAGGTTATGAATTTTGGCTTTTCGGATTTCTAAACATTAAATAAATAGTTTCTGGTCTGTTTTTACTTAACTTTATACAGTTTTGCTAACCTAATTGTGTGCTTACATTGGGTATACGTATGAGGATTTGTATGAGATACATGTATGATCATACAAGTCAAACTGTATACAGTATTTTGCTCATACAATTTGTGTGAGATGATGTATCGTGATTTGTCATTTAGACTTGTATCCTATACATGTACCATAATTGAAACATACCTTAAGAACAACAATATTCTATAGAAAGGTAGGCTGATTGATGTGGTTGCAATTTAATATCAATAACACACAAACTTATCTGTTCCAGGTTCATCCAAGCCATGGCTGCTTATATATTCCTTATGGAGGCAAGGAAATTCCTTACAAGGAATATGAGGTTCTTGTGCTCCTGTCATAAAAAACTAATTCAAATGTTTTAGCAGATAATTACCAGACCATACAAATAATGGACAAAAAAAGTGTAACTAGATGATTACGTTTATTGAATTATCCTGATGTATAAAATATTTTAATATTAGGCGTCCTTTAGTTTGACATCAATCAGATTGGCTTGCCGCGCAGATGCAAATTATATGGTTTCATCAAGTTACCAACAACAAGTGTTTGTTTTTATCTATCCAGTTTCCAATTCAGAGTTGCCATTTTGACAATTTCTTATACTTATTGAAAAAAAAACCGATTTTTATGGGAAAAATTGAAAAATGGTCCTGAGATACAAGCAAACCAGACCTACCTGGCAAATTTCATCAAAATCCTTTTTATATTCTTCTTTTCTGCTAGGATTATTGTCACTATGTTCAGTATAATAATGCCTTCCCTAGCTTCTTCAATTCTTTTTTTGATGCGTTTCGGAGAACCTCCATCTTCAAAAACTATTTCTATACTGGTCACCAATATTATGACTCGTCCTATTTATAACTTTCTAGCTCCACTTTGTACCCCTTCTCTATCTAATGTACACTTGTTAAACACAGGCACGTAAATAGAGGAGGGGTATGAGGTGGAGCTAGAAAGTTAGAAATAGGATGAGCCATAATACTGGTGACCAGTATAAATAGTTTTTGAAGATGGAGGTTCTCTGAAATGTGTCAAGGAAAGAATTGACGAAGCTAGGGAAGGCAGATTATTATACTGAACATAGTTCATCAAAATCAATTAATAAATTTAGTTTTCAGAAATTTACGTGCATACGCACACCCACACACATCCAAGAAATAACTGTATTTTGTCTAAGGAATCTGAAAATGAACAGCTTCACAAAATCTAAATACTGTTTTTTTTCATGATCACCAAATCACTACACAGTTCATAAAATTTATATGTAGTGAGTAAGTGAAATGTAGAGATATCAAATTAAAACAGTTAAGAATACCATGTATTTTTTAAGGGTGTTGGTGGTGAGTAGGTCTGGCACAAATTTATCACATTGTGTACTAAGTATTTTTTATATCATTTAAATATCTTGTAAATAGTACTTTAGTTCTAACAGATAATACTTTTCCTTTCATTTGAGGGTGACATAATTTGTAAGGCACATTTTTGTTTGCCCAATCATTTTCCTCTTTGACCTGGGCTTAGTGACAATCAGAATGCACATGATGAGTCAGGTTTCATTTTTGGAGTCGTTTGTTTTGCTAATGAAAATCTTCCGATGTTGGTAATCACGATATAATGAATATTAAATAAATATTCATCAGATAGTTGAATAAATAAAACTATAAATTTTCTGTTTAGTTATGTTTGAACGGTTTAAGAACTATTCAATTAATTTATTATTAAAAAAAACAGTGATAATCACTAATTTTTGTATAAATAAAAGACACTTTAATAATAAGACATTGCATTCATATTCTACTTCCCTTGTCATCAAGATCCTAGCCGCCTTGGTGGCCTAGTTGATAGCGTACTGGGCTTTCACCCTGAGGACCATTATACCCTAAGGATAATTATAAATTATCCCATTGTCTGCATTAGCCCAATTGTGCACAATAGTCGGACGTTAAAAAAAAAAAAAAATTATAAAGATCCTACAAAACTAGAATCCAATCCACTGTTTGCTTTTACCTACTACTCATATATTTTGAAATTTTTCTAAAACATTTTAAAAAAATATTAATTTTGAACCAACAAAAACATGTCATTCATTTTTTAAAAAGAGCTTTTACTGGGTATAAAACATGCATCTACTGCTTGACCCTTTTTAAAACACAATATATTTTTTTATGAATATTAACACATTGAAAAATAAACCAAAAATACAAAAAATTAAAAAAAAAAAATAAAAGCAAAAAAAAGGTTGAGGTTGATTACTAGTTTCCAAATATTTAATCTTATTCTTAAGGTTTGAAATAATTCATAACCTTCTAAGAATCTATAAAACAAGCAATGAATCAACATTTAGCAAGTGTTGATCCAACTGGGCAGGTTATCTGTTTAGACCTACAGATAAGGCTTGTCATACACAAACACTTATTAAGTGATAAAAGTTACCTGTTTCACAAGATAAGCAGGTGATTTCATCTGACACAGTTCTGTACACACCCAGTCTTCATTCAACATGGCAGCATTATTTATGAAATTTCTTCAACTTACATTTATAACATGTGGTAAGTACTATGTTTAAAATCATCCAGTACATGGAACACACAGTTTTTGTAGAAAGCAAACTTTCACACATATATTATTGTATATTTTAAATGGCTTATGAAATGAAATTAAGTTGCATTAAAAACATTCGTGAAATTATATTTTGGCATTTTACTGAACTATATTTTAATTTACTGTTTTATTATGTACAGTTTTCACTTGATCATATTACAAATTATATTAACAAATAATATTCCTATACGAACTTTTATCTAAATTCTTTGCCTTACCTTTTTTGAAATTCTGATTCCCCCATCATAATCAGCATTAAAACATATGTATACAGCATTTCAAACTTTAAAATTATACTGAAAATAAGAAAATGAACTCTGACTGCAGCTGCCAAAATTAATTTCTTAATTTTGAAAATTCAAAATGCCAGTTCATACATTTTTAAATTCTGATTATGATGGTGCAATCAAATTCCAAAAACATTAAAGACAAATTAGTTATGAATTTTGAAAGATTTAAAATGACTGTCATTTTAAAATTGATAGAGGTTTTCCTTATAGATAATAAACTTGTTCAAGCTCTTACCAAAATCGATTTTTGCATCTCAAGTTTGAATAAAATATAATAAAATTGTGAACGTGACAGTCCGCTGAGTCAAACTTGTTGAAGCTGTCAGAAAATCTATTTTAATGCTTTTTGCTTTCATTTATCAAAAACAATTCATTTATAATAACACTCAATGTGGTAAATGTTTGGAAATTCACTTCCATAATGGCAAAAAAACAAAAATATTTGTCTAAAAAAGGTATTCGTAAATTTTCATAGTACAATTTTGATACTAGGCCTATAATATATTATTAAGATAAATTGACTCATGTTAGTGTAGCAAATTAAAAAAAATGTAGTTTTATTTAATTTAAATGTACAACGAAATTTTTTCCATACAATAAATTGTTAACGTAATTTATTATGCATGTGATTTTTGTAGTTTAGAAATAATGTAGTTTAAAATGTTCGAGTGTTGGGACGTTTCAAATAAAATTTTTGAAAAGTGCATCTAATATTTTCAAAATGAAACCAGAAACCTTAAAGTCAACTAATCAAAATTTTTTAATACCAATACTCAGGCTGCTTCCGAGCTCATTTTTTTGTCTCACATTTAGGACACTTGCTGTCACACTGCCAACAGAAAGTATTCATTCAGTGCTACCAATATAAACTGTTGAGTGTGAAATACAAAGCTGCTGCACCTTGTATTTCAAGAATTGAATAAGTGCAAACCAATCAACCAATATAAACCTTGCCCCTAGACAGATTCCCTTTAGGTTGACAGTGTACCAAACTGGCATGGTTGTGGAGACACATACAGTGTTGTTAATACTGTTTTGAATGTTCTGTGGCTGTCATGATCAATAACGGTACTGACTAAGCAGAGTTTATATTGAATTTTGTTATAAACAAAACAACAAACTTGACACTGTACACCAATTAAATGTTGGTTTATGTTTGCAGTGATGATTTGCTTTAATCAAATCAAGGAAATTTTGAACAAGTTTGAATATTTTTAAGAGAGCAGTTCTAACATCGTTTTGTAAGCAAATGACAAAAACAGCCCAGAAAATCAACCTAGTTTTTTTCTAAATTAATCATATTTTGACCAGATATGGAGATTTATAACTTAAGCCAGTGTACCAAATATTAAATGAAATAAATTTACAGTTTGAGAGTAAACTGAAATAAGCAAAACAAACCCGGACGGCCATCTAGATTTATTCTTTATTTACTCCCAAACCATGAAATATATTTTATTTGAAATTTGGTAGGACACAATATGTTGAGTTCACATAGGATAAAATCTGATGAACTTATAGATTGTTCAGTTTTTTGTTGATAAGCTATAAGCTTGTTTGTATAAGGACTTGATTTCAGTAACATTAATTATTACTGAGATAAAAAATATGTATACCTAGGCCTATTCAAAACAGGCATTTTTTACGTATGCATGTCAAAAGTTTCAGAATTTATTTATATGTAATATTTTCAATGTTGTTATATTTTTTTTGATAAATCTGCATTTTTGTAACTTTAATCTATAGACCAAAAACACCCGGAACTGTAAGCAACAGGTTTACGGTACTATGCAAATTTTAGCTCCAATATCTTGTACCATTTTTGGATTAGAAGTGCCTAAATTACCCATTTTAAAACTTTTTTTTGAAGATAATAAGGTGGAAGGATTTCATTAAGGCGGATAAGATGAAATAGGGGCAGAATAAAAAAAAATAAATATTTTTTAAGCAAAGCTCTCAACTTTCTTACAGTGAGAACAGTTTTTAACATAAGAAAATAATTTTATATATATGAGGTGTGACTATTAAATAACGAGACTGACGTAAAAAAATTTATTTTCATTTTATACATAATTACTTACTATCGCCTTCAATATACACCCCTTGTCTATCCCTGCAACACTCCCATGCGAATTTTCAATTGCTGGAAACAGTGCTGGAAGTCATCTGTCAACTCCTTCAGGACCCTTGCCGCTTTCACTTTTATAGCTTCCACGGACTCAAATCTCTTTGAATGCAGATTTCACCTTAGGGAACAGATAAAAGTCACAATGGTGCAAGGTCTGATGAGTAAGGTGGATGTTCTAACACTGGGATGCTGTACTTGGCCAGGAATCTCTTGACAGATAACGCGGAATGAGCTGGTGCATTGTCTTGGTGGAAAACCCATGATTTATCCTTCCACATTTCGGGTCATTTTTCCTTAATCTTTCACGTAGTTTACCAAGTACCTCAAGGTAGTAGTATTGATTAATTGTTTGACTTTCAGGAACCCAGTGAAGGTACACAATCCCATGAATATTGTAAAAAACAATCATCATTGCTTTAAATTTTGACTTGATTAAGGTTTCCGGATCATACGTAAAAAACCACGATTCATCACATGTTAATATCCTTTCCAATAAATTTGGGTCATTTTCAATGGCATCCAAAGTGTCAGTACAAACATTTTGAGCTGCTTGTTGTTCAAATGTGAGAATTTTTGGCACCATTTTGGCACACATTTCGCATGTTCAAATTGTCACGTAAATTTGCCATACACATTCTTTATCAATGCCTACAGTTTCACCATTTGCACGAATAATTAATCGCTGGTCAGACCGAATCAAATTAGCAACTTTTTCGACATTGTCATCCGTTTTTGACGTTGAAGGGCGACCTGGCTGCAAATCATCTTCAACGTCTTGTCGGCCATCTTGAACACGCTTAAATCATTCAAAAACATGTCATTATCATTCGCCCATGATAAACATTCACTGCCATACACTTCTTTGAGTAAAATATAAGTTTCAGTAGCGGTTTTTCCAAGTTTGAAGTGAAATTTAACAACAATTCGTTGCTCTATTATTACACTAACCATTTTTTCTGGCAAAACAAAATAACACTAACGGAAATGAAGGTTATGACTAAACGGTGTTGGTTACACAAACGAGACTAACTGCATTCTGAAGAGAAAGTTTCACACTAAACAGCTGTCGGTCAATGGCTGTTGGCGCATGCGCACTTGTTCTGCCGCAGCGTCAGTCTCGTTATTTAATAGCCACACCTCGTATAACAAATAAATAAATAAGATTAACATAGTTATAACTTTTAAACAGCAAGAAAAACAAATTGGCTGACATTTTTAATCAGCCTAATTAATTTATGAACTGACCTTTGTAGTTTGAAATTGAATAAATGTGCACAAGTCTTAATAATACTTTTGTCCTATAAAAATGATTCAATAACAAACTGAATTTCAGTTCGAAGTCTGTATATGCTGAGTGAAGGTTAATAAAGAAATGGAATTTGATAAAATTTGGTGGTAGATGTAGTTTACTCATATTGCGAAAGAATCAAAAGCTTAATAATCAACAAAAAAACCTCAAATTGCTTAAAAGAGGATATAACGATTTCGATTAAATTTAGCCCATAAAAATCCAAAAATATATCAGGATCAGGTGAATGATAAGAAAATGT
This sequence comes from Callitettix versicolor, assembly GCA_022606455.1. Lineage (NCBI taxonomy): Eukaryota > Metazoa > Arthropoda > Insecta > Hemiptera > Cercopidae > Callitettix > Callitettix versicolor. The sequence continues at coordinate 9,527,592 of CM040190.1, forward strand.
AAACAATTATTTTTAAAATGTTTAAAGTTATTTTTTACCACCAATTATTATTATTTTTATATTACATATTTAATTAATATACTAAAAGTGCATGCAAAATATTTTCAGTTCTGATGACCATACTTGTAAATGAAGTTGAGGGTAGACGAAAAATTCTAAGGGGAAGAAAAACAATCACTCGAGCGTATTATAGTAAGTATTTCATATAAACTTAAATATTACTACGTATTAAGTAATATTACTACTGTTAGGATTTAGAAAAAATATTAGTTTTTGGTTGCTGGTTTTGAATATGATAATGAGGTCACAGCCAAAGAATGAACACTATTGACAAAAAGAAACATAGGCGAAATTACGAAACTGCTGATGTACTGCCTGTTGCAATAAGCAACACGGTATGTAGAACAGCAGTTGAAACAAAAGCATGGGGAAGAGGTAGGGCGTGGACAGTCGATTCCGGCGGGGCCGGAAAGTCAGTTTACTCCCGGTGACTTTTCTGTGAAGACTGTGTGGCTTTTCTGTTCCAACTGGGCGGTGCCGAGAAGTGGCAAATCGGCGCTAAAAGTAAGTAGATGATTATTTAGCGTACACTTCTTCCCCCTTTTATTATTTTGGTTTAAAAGGATTAATATATATTTTGGGGAACGTTTCATTTTACATAAGACAGTAGTGTTCATTCTTGGGGTTGCTACCCACAATATTTGTATTCACAAATTATCACAAGTTCTAGGTACACGTGCTATTACAAGTGTTGGTTTAGATTGTCCTACGAATAACAACTTGAACAAAAAACTGAGTATTTGTAAACTGTATACATTCAGAAAGTTTGCTGTTAGATGCTAATATATTGTGTAGCTATATGCTATACGTACATTAACTAAAATGGTACCTTTTTTTAGAAAAACAAAATTAAAGATGTCATCAGGAGACTAGAGTGACACAAATATTTAGATGTCCTCTTGCAATGGTTCACAGTTGTTCTCCACGTACAGTGCAACTTGTATTGCTTATACCATCTTCATCATCAAAAAATAAAGAAATTTTTATCTTTGTCCCCTTCTAAATTTACAACTCTGTCTCACGGAAGTGTTTCCTTTCCATCAACAACAGTCTATTATGTGTTCTGTTGTACTGTACTTGTTTAAAGATTTCTTTAAAGCCTTCAATATTTTTTCTTCAGAACCGAACATACTGCCAGCTTGGGCCAATGTAACACTGATCGGAGTTGGGATACTCGTAGTCGGAGCAGTGTTCTACTTCGGCATGAGAAAGTTTCTGCTTGGAACTTCAGGAGGGATTTTCACTTTAGATAATGAAGTTTGACAAAATGTGAAAATCAATCGTTATATAAAAAGACACTGTAAACAAGTAATTTCAGTATTTGTGTGTGTTTCATTTTTGTTTATTCTTTATGAATCTAATACTGATTGCTAAAATAAAAAAAAAATTAAATAAATCAATAATTTATATTACTGATCGAAAGTGGTGAACAAATAGGGTAATGCAGAAAAAGTGCACACAGGGTGAGGTATGGTGAATACAGTGACTTATTGACAAAATTAATTCAATATTTCCATTAGTTTAAGTTTTATGAGTTTGTTTTGTACACAGAAGTTTTATACGCAAATGTATTAAAGAGTAGTTATTGTTAAGTACGCCTGATATTTATTTTAAATAAATACCTGCATTAAGTCAACACCAAATTAACTATTAACTCTAGAAGACAGCTGTCTCGATGAGAGGTGACGAAATCGAGAAACTTACAGAATCGATCAACATCAAGTAAACAAACATTTAATAAAAAATCATTAAATATGTCAAAATCTTAATTTCACTATTGTAATGAGCATTACGATTCTTTCACACCGAGGACCCAGGTTCGATTCCCGGCCAGGGCTTGGCATTTTCATACACTATAAATCATCCCATCGTCTGCATTAGCCCAAGTGTGCACAATAGTCACATGTTAAACAAAAAAAAAAAAAACAAAAACAAAAAATGCATAAATTAATTAACCTTTCCTATTTTTAAAGTTCATTGAAAATATCAAAAAGAACTTTGATAACTATCGGGTTCATTTTTGGAATTTGAATTCCAGTTTTGACAAGACTGCTAGCATGAAAATTCATGCGTGAAATGTGTTGATAACCCGAGACATTATGCCTCATTATTTCAGAGGTAATGGTTATCAATGTCTGTTTAAGAAAATTTGAAGGTTTTTAATAAAACTTGAATTCAAGCACTTGCATTTTCAACGATAAAGTCCAAACTAGCCTGGGAATTTTGGGAGAACCCCAGTGCTTTGCTCGTGGAAAACCAGGTTACTTTACACTGGGTACCAAGGAACAAGGGGTTGAGGGTAATGACGAGACAAGTTGGTTAGACTGGGATCTGCATCTGAGTTATTGGACTGAAGCCAGTAGTAGGGGTTTCTCTGTGCGTAGCAAGAGATGGGATTTTCATAGAAGTATATTCCTCTATGCAGACTTAAAGAGTAGAAGGAATCCTAAGTATAGGGCAACCCAGGAGTCATGATGAACATTCATTATGGGACACTGTTATGTGAAGATGTATCTGAACACGATAGGAATACACCTAAAGAAACCATATATGGGCTATGCAAGAAGAGGAAAGTGCAAGTCACATAACTTAAGCTTATGAGGCTCTTGCCAGCACAGTGAAAATTAACATTGCAACTTGCTTCAATCTTGTGGTAGTTATTTTCTGTTCTCCCAGGTCAGAACATAATGTTTCACAACTAACATAAACGATCAATAGGATGACCTGTCACTTAAGTTTATAAACTGACACTGTTAAACTTTCAAGAAGTGTACAAACTTGTTTCGCTAAATTATTTTTTTACCAAATAAAAACAGACATAACAGTACAATATATAGGTATTAGAAATAAAGAGTGATTAAAACTTGAGATGGCCACAAGTCCGTTAATTGTTTTTATATTTTAAAATAACTTATTACAAATATTATGTACATTACGTTTGACAGTACTGCTAAACTGTTATCTATAGTGTCCAGGGTCTTGTTAAACCATAAAAATGTTTTTATATTAAAAAAAAAAAAACAATGAACCTGTGAAATATGCATAATTTAAAGTACACTGTTTTTGCTATTTGCTATCATAGTAAAATACAATTTCAGATTTTTGACAAGCCTTTTAAGTTACAGTTTTACAAAAAATAGTTTAGTTTTTGTATGAAAACGTGCAAATTGAACAAAACATTATATTTAACAATTAAATTATTATTTTGTAAAACACCAGTAGAATGGACTACCTACGATCGAACGGATTGTCTAATATTGTCTTGTCTGCAGTTTAATACATTTGCTTTTTATACTTCATATTTGAAACGTAAATAGATGAAAATGACTATTTACTGGTGGAATGCAGTATTAATGCTCAATTACAGATGGCATCTTCAGTACAAATGTCCACTGAATTATTTTATAAATTGCAGTTCTGATGGAAAGAATTTAAGTTAAGAAATCATTTCTGTATAAATAAGTTGAAGGGCATAATTAACTGTTATAGACTATTGAATTCCCAATGTGGATAAATACTTAATTTAAAAAGCCTTTTAGACTGTATAAAATAATGTAAAAGTAATTTTATTATAACAATACCAGTGCAAATATCTAGAAACTGGGTAAGTCTGGCCTGTCAAAACTATCTTTGAGACGTTCCTTGATGGGATAGTTTTCGACGTTTTACAGTATTCACACCTTCGTTTTATATACAGTGAAATTCATTTTACAAAAATCTTTAAACCAAACAAGAAACTTAACTAACCTTAACAAGTAGCAAAAATCTGTAATAAAAGTTTATAACAAAGCTGATCTGTGGTGGCGATGTGAAATATTGATGTTTCAAACAATATTTTTACCATTGTGTAATTATGTTGCCATAATGTAACTAAATGTAGAAACATTGGAAGGCATGTTCCGACTTTAATTTCCTAATGATTTCTGCGGCCTTATGAGAGATTATAATTTACCTTAGGTTCAGAATATTATGCTCTTCAGCTGCAACAAGGCTCAAATTATCATCCCACTGTTCTAGGTTAATATAAACACTTATCATGTTGTTATGTTTACGGTATATCATCCACGTTAGAAAATGTAATGTTTATCTAAGTTTTTATACTTAGTTGTTACTTTTTGGAAGACATTTTTTTAAATTATTAACTTTACCAGAGTTGTTTTGTTATTATTTCGTATTTTCTTTTTGTTTTTATGCTTATTTCCCAAAGAACATAAGCTCCCAACCAGTGCCATTATTATGAACACTTGTAACATAACGTATGTATGCTTCACCTGTTGCTATTTCCACATCCGAAGGCTTTTCCTAAAAAAAAAACAAAATGCTATGACAATTACTGATATTTAATGAAATGACAAATAAGTTCCCAACAGAACTAGAACTACCCAGGTGGTTGTACAAAGTGACACTTCACAATAATACGAGGTGTGTTCAGAAAGTAACGAGAATTTTAATTTTTTAAACAAAATATTTATTTATTCTTCTACATTGATGTTGTCGCCTTCAAAATAGTCCCCACTGGAGATTATGCACTTGCGCCAGCGCTTCTTCCAATCCTCGAAATACTTCTAAAACTCGATCTTTGAGATAACCTTTAGTTCTTTCAGCGATGCACTTTTAATGTCATCTACGGCTGTAAAACGACGGCCCTTTAAGGTTCTCCTTATTTTTGGAAATAGGAAAAAGTCACACGAAGCCATGTCGGGCAAATATGGAGGCTGGGGCATCATCGTTACAGTACTGTTTTTGGCCAAAAATTCATGAATAAGCAATGAAGGATAAATCTGGTGCATTATCGTGGTGCAAAAGCCATAAATTGTTTTTCCACAGATCCGGGTGTTTTTTTCAGATTGCTTCACGCAAACGGCATTGAACTTGCAGGTAGTACTCCTTTTTGACCGTTTCACCTGGTGGCAGGAATTCATGATGCACTATGCCATTAATATCGAAGAACACAGTGAGCATAACCCTCACGTTCGACCGCACTTGTCGAGCCTTTTTCATCTTGGCAAGCCAGAATGCCTCCACTGAGATGATTGATCCTTAGTTTCGACGTCATATCCGTAAACCCATGTTTCGCCACCTGTTATAATACATTTCAGTAATTCTGCATCGTCGTTGATTTCATTTAGTGACTCCTGAGCAACTTCCAATCGCCGCTGTTTTTGTTAAAAATTCAACAATTTCGGAACGAATTTTGCTGCCAAGCGTTTCATAAACAAAACATTGGAAACAATGTCATGACATGATCCAATCAATATGCCAACATCATCAGCGACCTCTCTAATTTTGATTCGGCGACTGCTCATAACCATTTCTTTCACTTTTTCCATGTTTTCATCAGTTGTTGATGTGCTGGGGTATCCAGGGCGTTTGTCATCTTTAACGTCTTTACGGCCTTCTTGGAAACGCTTATTCCACTCTTGCTTTACTCACCATAGACCTTTGTTAACATTTCACACACTTTGTTACACTTCATTTTTCACGCAAAATTTGATACAAATTCTTTGATCCATTTCTTTTAACAAACGAAAATTGTTAAGCTCATAAAAACACGTCTAACCTTAGTGGCTGTCACAGACAAAGTTAACAATGAAAACAGCTGAAAGTTTTATCATACTTCAAGGGCATAATAAAGTAACATAATAAAAAAAACATTTTATACCAACATAATAAAAAAAATGTTTAACAATCGGACTTTCCAAGACCGCAAAATTTAAAAATTCTCGTTACTTTCTGAACACACCTCTTAAATAGTTATACATACCTGGCCGCAGAATTGCCACCGCAACACTTCTTCATTTCCAGTCTCACCTATCTGCAGATAGTCTGAAGAGCAGGTCTCTGGAGAACCAATGTTAAAATCTGGAAGTAAAAGAAAAGTTAACTATTTTTAATCGATTTTCAACAATGATTCTAAGAAACAGTGCTTTTTTAGAGTTCCACTTTGTCAATGCTAAGTACCATAGGTACAAGTATCACACCTTTAAAACCTGTAAAAAAACACCTAATTTATTGTTTTTATTATGAATGTTGTTTACTTGTACAGTGATCATGGCACAAGGGAGTTGTCCTACTGTACTGAATACATTTAGTGTAATAAGACAGAATTGTATTTACTGGCTTATATTTTGCAATATTTATTGAATTTACAAACAAATATAAATAAAGTGTGTACTTTTCATACAACTGTTCTGTATTCTACTCAGACAGAATTTGTTTGTAATGTGAGACCTTTGTTAATGGAGTAAAGGGAAAACAAAAAAAGCAGATTAGGGTCTTGCATAACATGCGTTTTTAATATAAGCAATATTGTAATGTTTATTAAACATGTACTTTTAAATATAAGTTTTGATTAAAAAAAAAAAAAATTCGGGGAGAACTCTTGGACGCTTCCACTAGGAAGCGACCTCCCTCCTGACCCACTGGTAGTTTGTTCCTAATGGGACATCTCTTAACCCTAGAATGGACGGGCTGGGTCTGTGAGACCCAGACGTTTTAAAATTACATTAGATTAAAGGTCATTGGCGTTGCAGACTATTACTTCTCTCAGTACCTTCCTAAAAGAGTTTACAGAATGCACTACTGTTGCATGTTTTTCAATTCAGCTCTTAGTGTTTGAATATCTTGTGGGTCTGTCAGACCCAGCCCGTCCGCTCAAGTTACTTTTTCTGACACAGCAGGATTTGTGTTTTAGGACTGTTTTTAATTTTTACTTTTGTTCATTTTTATACTATTGACAAGTTTAAACAAGTATAAGTGCAGTGCTTTTGTTATTGACAAGAACTTGTCAAACAGAGCTTCAACCCTATTTGACCATGTGAGCTCAGCAAAACAACCTCCCACGAAAGATTCGGCTGTTAGCAACTAAATTTTCTGGATATGAAGCTCAACCTAAAGAGGACCCTGTTCCAGGACAGCGTGGAAGATGCTCCATGTGTAAAGACAGCAAAACAAAATACTTTTGCAAAGAGTGTAAAATTTGGTTATGTCTTAACCACAGTGAAATGTTGTGTAGCGATTGCTGTAAAAATTTAGTTATTTGTCCTCTCCAAAAACATATTATTTTTGTATTTTAATTAATTTTTAATATTTTTTCCTTAAAATCATTCTTTATATACTAGGTAAAATTAAACCCAATCAAAATTTAAAAATTCTTACCTTATTATGTTATTTTTAAAAAATCATGTAATTTTTTGTTAAAAATGTACAAGATTACTTAGTTTTTTTTATACCATTATTTGTGTGCAATATTATTTTGTTAAAATACTGTTATACTACTAAAAACACTTCTAGGTTTCATATAAAAACATTTTTTGATCAATAAAAATAATTTGAAATTATTTGTAGATTTTTTAATTCTTGGGTCTGTCAGACCCAGCCCGTCCACTTACATAACTTTTTTTTGCCTGTCTATTCTAAGGTTAACAAAAATGAATCTATGCCATAAATTATATTGTATTTTCATAAACTCCAATGGTTTGTACATCAAATTAATGTAGTAAATTTGAAATTAAAACAAATTACAGTTCACAAGTAAATCGAACGAAACTAAACACCAATAATATTATTATTGTTCACCATACGAGTAACTTTGATTTATACCACAGGGAAAACAAACAGAGATCGGCAATGGGAGTATGAACAATGTGTTAGCGGTTAAGAGATAGATTCTTAGGAGTACATAAAAGCTGGATTAGTGGTTACTTTGAACCTCATTGAGAGTATATGAGCTATGCCAGCGGCTATTTCGGGGTACTCTGAGTTTAATTTATGGCTAGTAATTGTTATCACAAAATGAGCTAATAATTGTTATCACAAACTGTCAAAATTTTACCAGTTCTAAACTATTCCAGTTTTCACTGTAAAGCCACCAAACTATCAAAATTGAGCTTATTTGGTTATACTTGTTTTTGAAAAGAAATAACCATAGTACAAGTATAGACTTTTGTACTTTCAACTTTCAATGATGTTAAGTGTTCATTCATAAAAGACCATGTACCTGTCGAAGCACAACCTTTTGTTATTTTGTCAAGATATTACTGACTTTACTATTATATTACGAATAGCATCCAAAAGTAGTGTAATATAAAAGTACATTTCAGCAATAAGCAAGTATTAATTATGGCAATAGCTTCTATTTTCCATGCAGAGTCAGCTGAAGTGAGCAGCTGTTAGAAATCCCATACCTCTAGCTCATATATTTTAATTCATCTACCCCCCTCCACACACACACAACTCTACAAAGCTTGGCTAACTATAAGGTATAAAGGAACCCGTGCTGATGGAGTGAATGATACCGGTCTAATAAGGCCTTTTCCCAGTGGTATCAAAAGGAGCCTTGGCAAGAAAGTAGTATTTGCCAAAAAATTAAAAAAGGGTTACAGTCATACCTCCTTTAGACGTGCCACTGATGTGAGAAAATGTTTGACCGTCCAAACTGAGTTTGGGAGAAATTCTGTATAGTCTGGAAGTGTTTGCACCCCTGGTGTCATTAACAATCTCAAAAAAAAATCTACTAAGGTTAAAACTAGAATTTTCATTAAAAAATTAAATATTAATTTATATAAATTTATTTTCATATTTTTATTGTAAAAATATGAATACATTCTTTGTGCAATGATTTATAACACTGAAACTCCTCCAAGAAATTATGACTACTACAGTGAACTTTCAATAGGTGTTATTGAATCAAAAGTATTTGATATCCATAATAATTCAGAATTAATAAATACAGTATTCGCCAGTTATCATGATCACACTGGGGATTGGATGTTCTGAATGTAAGTGGCAGATCAGAAAAACGACGCATGCTGGGGCAATTGGAATGGGCCAGTGTTGTGTTCCATGAGCACGGTCCGTAAACATAAACATGCCTATGTACTTTATTAATAATATATGTTAGACTTGGAATTTCAAATTGTTCATCCATGCTAGGCTTTGTCATTGACCTTGGTGAATTAGGGCTTTTCCAGTGCATGGATTGGCTGAAAAACCATGATTCACATGTTATTATCTTCTCTAAAAAGGAATAGTCACTTTCAATGTTGAAATTCTTTTTATATTCTTCTTCTTTTCTGCTAGGATTATTGTCACTGTGTTCAGTATAATGATCTGCCTTTCCTAGCTTCGTCAATTCTACTTTCGTTGACACGTTTCGGAGAACCTCCATCTTCAAAAAACAGTATAGATATAGTTTTTGAAGATGGAGGTTCTCCAAAACGCGTCAACGAAAGTAGAATTGACGAAGCTAGGGAAGGCAGATCATATATTGAACACAGTCACTTTCAATGTTGTTCAGAATGTCAGTACAGAGGGTCTTTCGAGTTTCCTTTTGATCAGCACTGAGGTTTTTCGGTACCAACTTTTAGTACACTTTGTTCATGTTGAAATTGTCAAGTAAAATTTGCTGAACAGTTTCTTTGTCAATGTTTATTAACTCATTAACTGCTCTTACACAAATGATGATTTTCTCGAATAATCTTATCAACTTTTTCAATGTTTTCATCAGTGCTTGCTGTTCGTGGCCAACCAAGACGTGGATCATCTCTCTTCCCTCTATAAATCTTTTAATCCACTAAAAAACTCGAGTCCGTGACAAACATTCATCACCATACACTTTTTGCAACAAATTTAATATTTATGTTGTGGATTTTCTGAGTTTAATGAGAAACTTCACATTAACACTTTGTTCGACATTAGCACTAAGCATTTTTCCGACGCAGAGCAAATACATGGTACTGTTCAAACGACTGCTGTGAGCAAACTAGATACTGTGCAATCATCAAAATGGTGGAGTAGGTAGAGGGAGCATTCAAGGTCAACACCCCACTATTGTCAACCATGCAGAATAAATATCACGGGCGTACAAAAATCAGTCCGGTTATTTTCTAGCCATGCTTCATATATAATCTGCTTACACATCTGAAATAATCCCGCCTTGCCATTATCGCACTGTTATGGGTAAGGGGTCCTTCAAACAATTTCCTACCGGTGGTTCATTAAAAGAATTACCTTCAATACTTTGAGATATGTTTCCTTACATTTACCTTGTTACAGTTACAGTTACAACTATGGTTGGTGGTAACCCCAAGAATGAACACTACTGCCTTATGTGAAATAAAACGTTCCCCAAAATATAATGTTTTCAAACCAATAGTAAAAGGGGAAAAAGTGTACGCCAATTATTGTCTACTCACTTTTACCGCCGATTTGCCACTTCTCAGCACCGCCTGGATGGAATGCTCTTCCGTAGATCGTGCCGACGCAAAGTCTTCGGGTCTTCACAGAAATGACCGTCACCCGGAATATCTGACGTTCCGGCCCCTCCGGAATCGACTGTTCCCTCCCCTACTTCTTCCCCGTGCTTTTATTTCAACTGCTGTTCTACATACCTTGTTGCTTATTGCAACAGGCAGTATGTCAGCAGTTTCGTAATTTTGCCTATGTTTTTTGTCAATAGTGTTCATTCTTTGGCTGTGACCTCATTATCATATTTAAGACTAGTAACTAAAAATTAATATTTTCTTAAATCCTAACAGCACAGTATGGCGATTTAATAGTGTATTAAATTTTAACCACAAACCTATAAAACTGAAGTGCAGTGAGTATTTGTAGGGAACAGAAACATCCCAGCGGCACTCTGAAGCATTCCTAAAAGTGTCTGGATAAAAAGGGCTAGTTAACGTTCCTTTACTCCCGAATAAACGACCTCCACAACCCTGACCTGAAAATTATTTCATACATTACATTTTTATACTTTTAAAAGGTCAATTAATATATAAAAAAAAACATTAACTATACTTTGTTGGCTATAGCTAAATTTGAATGGTAGCTTTTATCTACATTCTTCGCAAGCAGAAATTTTAACTTTCAGAACTTCTTTATAAACTTTTTTTGCAGCTTCAGTACACCTTGATTGAAAATATCATGCGGACTAACAGAGAAGGGTACAATGAAGTTGCAAAAAAAAGGCACCTGTAGACATCTGATGAGAATTCAGGGATATATGAGGTATGTCCAGAAAGTAAGTTCCGTTTCAATTTCTCTACGCTGCAGCGCTGCGATCGTACTTCCGCACATGCGCGGTAGACGCTCTGTATCAAGGAGAAGAAACATGCGCCATTTTGAGATCGCAGTCAGCCACGTACGCTTTGTTATGCTTGTTTACAATGTCGGTGTTGATTGAAAATCCCGCCACTTATGAAATCAGATCTGTAACTCGTTTTCTGAATGCTAGGAAAGTGAAACCAATTGAAATTTATCGGCAAATTTGCGAAGTTTACGGACAAAATGCGATGAGTGATTCAATGGTGAGAAGATGGGTCCGACAGTTCAATGAAGGACAAAGTGAAGTGCACGATGAAGAACGAAGTGGGCGTCCATCTTTGGTTACAGTATTGGTTCACGTGATTGATGACAAGATCCAGGAAAACCGCAAGTTTACAATTAGTGCTCTTGCTATGGAATTTCCCCAAATCTCATGATCACTAATTCATGAAATTGTTACCGAAAAACTGAAATTTCATAAACTTTGCTCACGTTGGGTACCAAAGATTCTTACTGAGCAACACAAAACAAACCGGATGGATAGTGCACTTCAGTTTTTGACCCATTATGATGAAGACGGCGAAGAATTTCTGATACAGATAGTCACAGGAGATGAAACTTGGGTTTCTTACGACACCCTTGACAGTAAGCGGCAATCAATGAAATGGAGGCACACTTCATCCCCAGCAAAGGTTAAACTGAAACAAATCTTCATACCTCGAAAAATGATGTGCACAGTGTTCTGGGACTGGAAAGGCATCTTACTCATTGATTTCTTACCGTGTGGTCAAACATTCAAAGCAGATGTTTATTGCGAGACACTTAGGAAATTGCGCCGCGCAATGCAGAATAAGCGCCGAGGATTGCTGTTAAAAGGTGTTGTTTTTCTTCACGACAACGCATGACCACACACTGCAAATGTGACGAAAAACCTCCTACAGGGATTTGGCTGGGTCGTGTTTGACTATCCTCCGTACAGCCCTGACTTCGCTCCTAGTGACTTTCATCTGTTCTTACATCTCAAGTCTTTCCTTGGCGGTCAACACTTCAACAATGACGAAGAGCTGAAAGAATATGTTTCCAACTGGTTGAAGACACAGGCGGCAAACTTCTATGAAGAAGGTATAGAAAAACTTGTGCCACGCTATGACAAATGCCTGCAAAATTTCGGTAGTTATGTGGAAAAGTAGTATAAGAGTTGTAGAATTTTGTGCAATAAATAATTTTTCTGTATCTGTATACAATTTAATTTTATTACCAAACGGAACTTACTTTCTGGACGTACCTCGTACAAACAAGACAATCTTTAGCTACCAGAGACTATCAGGCAAGTCATCAATCTGTAAAAAAACCTAATGGTTTCTTTATTTCCATGAAGTCAGGAAAATTGCACCATCAATGAAGATGTATTTATTCTTTATCAACTTTCTAACCTTTCTCACTGGCACCTTTTGATTGATCTTAATATATTCTGATTATAAATGTAACTTTGATTATAAATGTAACTTTGATTATAAATGTAACTTTGATTATAAATGTAACTTTGATTATAAATGATTTTTGGCAAATATTGTTTACTCAAACTACCTTGATCAGTTGCTGTATACAAGATGTCAAACATGCTCAGATAAAATGCAAAACTGGGAGGCTTGTATAAAATTAACATCTCGTCACCACTAGAGTACACAGGTTTTGGCCTACTTAAGCCACACAGTGTTCCAATTCTTTTATTTTCTATCAGAGGATCAGAGCCGTCAAAGATCTATAATCAAAATATCAATATTCAATTAAAGAAAACATTTGTTAATAACAATTCACTTTCTTTTTACAATACATTCTTGACAAAACTTTGTCGTAATATTATCAGATTGTCAATTCCAAAGGAGGTACATTCAAGTTAAATAGTTCAAAGATATCGTTTATTGAATAAAATGTTAGATACTAAAATTTAAATTTTAAGTAATAATAAAAATTCTAAAACTTGTTTCTCTTTTATAGATTTAACAATGATCATCAGACAGTAAATCTTTACTCAGTTATTGTTCAGAGTTAATGTATTGTGGTGTTATAACATTGTATACAAGAATGGAAAAGTGACAAACTTCTTTCTGTTACAAAAAAACCCAAAAGAAAAGGTCCAGTTCAGATTATGGTGGGCGCAGAGTTCTCAAGTTCATACGGGGTCGTGCTCTACTATGCCTAAACTTAAAATCAAATAAAACCTAACCTGCACACTGTTGGACGCACCACAAGTAGTAATACGGAAATGCGTAAAATAAAGCGAAATGGTGTTGTTCTTCTGGGGAGCTTTGATGTGAATTCTGCACGCAGACAAAGCCATCGCCACATATATTCTTCCATAAGGCTCTACCAAGTTTCGCTGGCAATCTGTGCAGTAAAATAAAGAATTATAACTACAGTGAAACTTCCCAACAACGGACTCTGATTGGACAATATAAAATATCCGTTGTTGCGAGAAATACAGTTAGGGTATACAGGCTAGCTCATTAAATAGATTTTTTATTTGGAAAACAGTACAAACCCTCATAACTGAACTCGGCATAGTGGACCATGTGTTTGTCTGTTTGGTTCCATACGCCTGTTGATGACTACATATAGACAATTCAGAGAAAGTGGGCAATTCCGTTTAGATTGTGAGACAGTTTAACATAATATAATATACAGAACAGTTGTGTAAGTAAAGAAATCTACTTGCATGAATTTACTTGCACAAAGAACATCTGGACCTACACTGTAGGCCTCATCTTTAACAAGTCAATAAAGTGCACTAATCTGTTTCTCCTCATTGCAGCCCTCAAGTGAATTATGATGAAACTTGCGCTGTGTGTATGTGCGAGCCCCCCACTGACTCGCCAGAGATTGTAGAGAGGTCGGTCCGCTGAACTCTCGGTGCCGATGCATGTGCTTTTCCACAGAGGAGAAGAACACCATCTTGTGTGTGCTGTCAGTTTTCTTTTTAAGTATGTGCCTTTAAGTTTTGGCTCCTAGGGGCGCTGGCTTGGGTATTGGGCCGAGAAGGGGGCCAAATGGCGTTTGGGGACTAGCGACGGTCGGGTTTTGGCTACAACTGTCAGTGTAGTGAACCCTGGATTATATTGTAGTGATTCCCTCATTTTCCTTTTCCTTAGTGATCGCATGATCAGTAGTTCTTTGAATTATGTTAAATTAAGTAAACCTTAAGTGCTCATATAAGCTGGCTCCCTATCTATGTGTGAATGGCTGACCTGCGAGGATCCAAAATGGCTAAAGATCCACCACCTCGATCCCGAACCCCAAAATATGCACCCTTTACGTTGCAAACTAAGTGAAAAACAAGTCTCATATAGTCTTTGGAGCACCTAAGTTTGGGGTGAAGTAAAGCAACTGTAGTTTGTTCTTTTTTTGATAATGTAACCAAATTGTAAGCATTGTTTATACACCATTTCCTTGCCAATCATATATGCAACATCTTTTTCGATCCCCTTTGCTACATGTCCTTTCCAAACTTGTTGTTTCCAGGAAGTGATCTACCATGCAAACATTGAATATTATGAAAAACCAAGAAATAGCTGATCTGTTATGTTCTGCTATCCGGTATTATGAAGTTCCAATGAGCCCATGTACTAGTGATGTAATGTCTGTGTCTGTTTTTGAGAATGGATACTTAGAAGTATCCATTAAATATTGTTTGTTGGTTTCAGTTGCTTACTTTGTGCCTGTTGAATTGGTGCAATGGACCGAATAACTAGTGGTAGTGTAATTAGACACTTGTGACAGTTGCTCTCCCGAATTTCAGCTACAATGAAACTTTTCAAAAGCAGGCAAAATAGGATGGTAACAAAAACGATCATTATTGAAAAGTGCCCACAGTTACACAACTTTCTCATGTTCAATTGTTTCTCCAATAAATCTCAGGGGGGACTGACCTAATTTCTAAAGATCGTTTCATTGAATTTTGCTCAAAATTTGCTGATAAGAAGCTTCATAACTAATAACAGTACCTACGCCAAATTTTAAATGAAACAAATTTTTGGTAAAACAAAGTAAACTGGAAAAACTCAACAGTTTTATTTTCAAATTGTAACTTCCTTTTATTTTAAAACTATCCTTTTATTTTAAAATATGCTACACACACACACACACACACACACACACACACACACACACACACACACACACACACACACACACACACACACACACACACACACACACACACACACACACACACACACACACACACACACACACACACACACACACACACACACACACACACACACACACACACACACACACACACACACACACACACACACACACACACACACACACACACACACACACACACACACACACACACACACACACACACACACACACACACACACACACACACACACACACACACACACACACACACACACACACACACACACACACACACACACACACACACACACACACACACACACACACACACACACACACACACACACACACACACACACACACACATATATAATTTGATTTTGACAACTTAGATAAATATTTGTTTAAATATAGTCAATAAATAACGAAACAAAATGTATGGGTTGCTGTAACTCAGCCTCAATAAATCCGTTGAATTTAATCTGTTATATTTGTTCAAACATTTATCAAAGTTGTTAAAATCTAATTTGAGAAAACTAATTTTTAAGCCAAAAGTTTTAAAAAATTAGAAAATGGTCTCTCTCTCTCTCATATACATGCACACACATACACACACACACACGCACACAAAACACTCAAGTTAAAACATTTTTTTTGTATCTAGAAGACTTAAAGAGTAAAGGTATATAAAAATAAAATCACAATCAATTTTCACATTAATGTAACATCACAGGTTCTAAGGTACTAAAGGTAACCTTATTCTAAGACTGTGGGTTAGATAGCTTACCATCATATCTGTATTCTAACTTGAATCCTTTTCCAGTTGTTTCAGAGTCACTGATAAGCCTAACCTGGAGCGAATTGGTAAAGCTGTAGTAATCACTCGCGCTATGGCCACACACAGTCATAGCCGATTCCTGTGTTACAATAAAAACGGACATGTAGTGAACAGTTTTAGAATGAATTACTAACCTTACAATCAAGGTTAGTAATTATATACCTCACTATATTATTATATCATTATAATATTATTTAATTAAATCTGACAGGTTTATATGATTCTTACAAGTAATTCTTAACCCAAGCCCAGACAATGAACGGGGCAGTTGTTTTTTTAACAATATTCATTTCGGAGAAAAAATATCACATAGGCAACTTAAACTTTCAATTATATGAGCTTAGGAATCTCACATACAAGTTGAACCAATATGAAATCATTTTCACCTGCTTTGTAAATCCCATGTTAACGATAACCCAACTATAATTAATTGGCTGTTCTCAATATCAGAATAAAATACCCAACAGTTTCAGGCAAGAGCGGTTTAATTAACCATCAACAGCAAGTGTTGATGGAAATACAAAAATCATACATCCATAATGCACTGCATATATCCTGCAGAGATCTTTGTGAAGTTCCGCATACAAATTAAATCTTATAAACTAATCATTACTTCCGAGATATTAATATACTTTTTCCAAAAATAATTCACCACATCATTAAAAAGTAGTGGTGACCTGTATTATGCCTCACAAGAAAATAATTATCTATTTTGCATAATTGTAAATTAGGTTATTAGAATTTTACATAATTGCGTTATAGAATAACTTCCTTATTTAATACACAGCCGCCTCGGTGGCCTAGTTGATAGTGTACTGAGCTTTCACCCCGAGGACCCGGGTTTGATTTCCGCCCAGGGCTTGGCATTTTCATACGCTATAAATCATCCCATTGTCTGCATTAGCCCAAGTGTGCACAATAGTCGGACGTTAAAAAAAAAAAAAAAAAATTAATACAGAAGATTATAACAATACATTGAGATAGTGAAAGAATTCAAATATCTTGGGGAATGGATCAGCTGGAACGCCCTAGAGAAAAAAGCTATGGAATCTAGGAGAAATAAAGTTGAATTAGCCTTCCAACTTACCAAGGACACATACAACAAGAAGTCCCTCTACTGGAATACAAAGATAAGGCATTATGATACGGTAATTAAACCAGAAGCCTTATATGCAGCTGAAACATTATCTCTCACAACCCAGGGCCCACTTGAAAGGCTGGAGATCAAAGAAAGATATTATGAAAAATCTTAGGCCCCAAATTCCGCAACAACCAATTACTCCACATCAGTAATGAAACTCTTTACCAAAAAACTGAAACACTATCAGACACAATAAGAAAAAGGAGAATTGATTTTTATAGGCACATCCTCCGAATGGACAAAAATAGACTAACCAAAAAAATATTTGACTACTTTTGCAGTAGAAGAGCCAAATCACTTTGGTTTAGAGAAACGGAGAAAGACATAACAGAACTGCAGATCACTGACACTATGCTCATGGACAGAACAGCCAAAACAATAACCAAGGACAAGAAGCAACGGTTTCAAGGCAAAGTCAAATCGAAGAGAACGATCCAAATCTCTGACGAAGAAAGAAAAGCAAGATCACAACAAATGAAGCAATACTGGGCTACGAGAAAGGCACAAAACATAAAAAAGTGATTGATTTAGTGTACCCCAAAGTTGGGTGAAATAAATAAAGACAAAAGATTATTTTCTTCAGACAAATTGTATATATAAATATTGTTTTGTTCATTGTTTTTGTTGGCAACCAATTAGAATGCAGTTATCCAAGTCACAAGTCCTTACGATACATCCGTCTCATTTAACTAATATTAAACATGGCCTATTGCATACAATAACTGCTAACTGTAAAATGTCTGAAATTATTCCCTGTACAATAAGTTGCAAAGACGAAAGTAAATTTAATGTGAAGTATGTTTGTACTATGCGTTTTTATATAATCCCACTGACTAATTAATTGTATTACAAAAATGTTGGATCAGTACAGGCCTGTTGGTCTGACCTGATGTCACAGCTAATATGGTCGGCCATGTTTGTTGTTTTCGTTTATATTTATCTCAAGTTGTGTTCTTGGCAATGTCATTAAACATAATTTCATTATTTATTTAGAATTATTATTATTTATTTAGTATTCACTTAAAAAACAAACAAGCATTACAATGTTCAACTTCTTTGTTGTGATTTTTATTAGTCTTTCCTGAAATTTTATTGATGGATCCAATACATTAGAATAAACCCAGTCCCAAGCTATTATTATTTCATACCTTGCTTTCAACTCAAATAGCGTGGTTAGATATACGAGGTGTGTTCGAAAAATAAGGTGACTGTAATTTCTCAAAAAATATTTATTCATATATATTTATTTTGTCTCTTTCAAAGTAATCCCCCTCAGATATAATACATTTGTGCCAGCACTTTTTCAAGTCTTCAAAGCACTTTTTGGTATGTGCTTGAGTTCTTTCAGCTATGCTGTCTTTAGTTCCTCAATTGTGGCTAACCTTCGTCCTTTCATGGGTCATTTGAGTTTTGGGAACAGAAAGAAGTTGCAGGGAGCCAAGTCCAGTGAATATGGTGGTTGAGGCATGATTACGGTGTAGGTTTTGGCCAAAAATCTACTAACAAGCAACAACACAACATGTTGTGAGCAGGTGCATTATCGTGATGCAAAAGCAACGAATTGTCTTTCAACAAATTAGGGTGTTTTTTCATATTGCATTTTTTAATACCGGCACATAATGTCAAGGTAATACTCCTTAATAACCGTACGACCTTGTGGCTAGAGCTTGTGATGCACTATGCCATTGTAATCGAAGAAAACGCGGAGCAAAACTTTAACATTTCACCGAACTTTGCATGCTTTTTTCGGTTTTGGCTCGTCTGACTGTTTCCATTGGGATGATTGGGCTTTGGTTTCGACTCCATAATCATACACCCATGTTTCGTTGCCAGTTATGATCCTTTCGAGCAACTCTGGATCATCATTCATGTCATTAAGCATTTCCTGAGAGATTGACATGCAACAATTTTTTTGGTCAAAATTCAGCAGTTTTGGAACAAAATTTGCTGACACACTTTTCATGCCCAAAATATCGGAAAAATTTCATGGCATAAGCCAACTGATATGCAAACATCTTCAACAACTTCTCTAATAGTGATTCGAAGATTACTCAAAACCATTTCCTTTACTTCTTTCACATTTTCGTCTGTTGCGTTCAGGGCGAGCTTCATCTTCAACATTTTCTCACCCATCTTGGAAAATTTTGTACTACTTATAAACATTTTTTTTACTTAGAGTACACTCACCATATGCCACTGTCAATATTTCAAGTGTTTCGGAGCACTTAATTCCATTTTTTACACAGAATTTGATGCAAAATCTTTGATTCATTTTTTTTGACAACAGGTAGCCGACACACGGAAAACAGTTCTAACCTTTATGTCTCTCATATACAAACAAAAAATGCTATATAGCAGAAACTGTGAACATACGTTAGGGATTACTGTACCAACATAAAACAAAAATATTAAAAATCAAACGTACCTAACCGGCGAAATTTGAAGTCACCTTATTTTTTGAACACACCTTATATTTTAAAATTTTAAGTACTTGTTTAGAATTTTAACTTGAAGAGAACAAAAAGCTAGTACGTTGCTTTAATAATTAAGTTCTTCACATGGTTCGTCAATCACAAATTACTTTAAAAAACAAAACAAACAAAACAGTGAGGTACACTATTATTGTAAGTACAAAAATCAATATTGTGGCTTTCTACAGACTTAGGAAGTCACACAGCAACTAATTTTAAATACAAATTCCTTGACCTTCAGTTTCACTCCACATCTTGGCAGAATTAATTATTACCTTTTTTTTATAATATTGCTAATTTAGAGATTAGGTAGTAAAGGACCCCGTATAGAACCATTGGATACTCGTGCATAACTTCATCAGATCTACTTCTGAAATCATCCAACTTAGCTGTTTGTGTAATCCAAAAAATAATTTCAGTAGTTCAATACTTCCCATCTTATGTCATTTCGATAACACTTAATCGTTAACCCATCAAGGGTATTTAACGCCAACCAACTTGCCAGTCATGGCCTGAAGGTGTCAAATAGGTTACAAAGCAACTAGTCAATAAGTCTCACTGCAAGTGAGCCCAACAACGAGTTGAAATAAAAACCAACAAGCTACTTTTATACTGTTTGTTACTTTTCAATTGTTGTTAATAAATATCATATAAGGACGTTTTTATCGTTCAAGATAATGCTGTAAAATAAAATACGAATTTTGGACATTTTTTAAAGATTATTGTAAAATACAATTTTAGTCTTGACATACTCTAAATTATAGGAATGTGTGCATGCGTAAAATAATTTACTACCTGTAAATTGTACGATTGACTTATTTTATTGTTGCATACTTACAGCTCTTCTTATGAATCCATTTATTACATATTGATGTTTCTTTTCTGGGTTCTGTTAAAACAATAATATAATAATAATAATAATATTGTTATATTATATTATAGTGGCCACAAAAACAACAACAACAACAAAAATAATAGCATTGATACAAAAATATATTAAACTTATCCAATGTAACTTAAGTATACTGCGAAAATGTAAAATTTTCTATGCCTTTTAAAATATTTTAGTAAATAATGCTATAAACAACAATTAAACTGTGTGATTTAATTTTAACAAACTTTAAGGAAGGTTATGTTACACTTTCTTTCTTCTGAACCATATTTGTTCAGAATTATTCTGGATTATTTGTTGTTATTATTTAATACAAACAAACTGTGAGATTATGTTTTTACATAATTCATTTTGAACCACAAAGTTTAGTCGGTAAAATTTGTTTAGTCTCTACATTTGTTTACATTTATGTTGTGTTTCTGCACTGAAATTTATTGAGGTTTACTAATAATTTACAAAGTAATGCATTTGGGAGAGTGACGTACATTTTATTAATGTCAAGGTTCTTTTTTTTTTTTTGGAGAAATGAAATCTGTTTCACTAACGGAGACTATATTTTCGCTTCAAAATATGAAAGAATAAAAGTAATTCATAAAAATAAATAAATAAAATAATAAACAGTATGAAACAGTATCATTCTCAATATTTCATTTCCATGTGTTTATGTATTAAAAAACATTAATGTAAAAATAAAACTGAAAATGAATAAGAATAGTCATGGTGAATTTCCTGTTGTTATTTTGTTGTATAACAACTGCTGCATTATTCACACACACACACACACACACACACACACACACACACACACACACACACACACACACACACACACACACACACACACACACACACACACACACACACACACACACACACACACACACACACACACACACACACACACACACACACACACACACACACACACACACTAAAACAATGTGTGTGTAAATACCACACACACACATGTACACATACACCACACAAACACATACACACACACAAACACACACACACACACACACACACACACACACACACACACACACACACACACACCACACATGTAAACATACACCACACAAACACACACACACACACACACACACACACACACACACACACACACACACACACACACACACACACACACACACACACACCACACACACACCCACATCCACACACACAACAAGTGATTATGAAACATGGAAAAGTGAGTAAATTAAAATTTTGAATTTTTGAAATGATTACAATATTTTTTCAATACTACAAAGTAGAAACAACAGAAATAACGTACAAGTGCTAAGTGAATTAGTTATTACTTACTACGATATCAAAGACCTCTAAGCGATCCTTCGAACAATTCAACGATTTCTCAATATCCAAAGAAATAAAGTGAATGTGAAGAGTGCTGTATGGGGCATTTGTAGCCAGGATCCAGCTACAGTTAAGGTTGTTGGGATAAAGCTGGCCCCAGTTTGGTGAAGTGAGGGTTCTGACTTCTCCGGGTGGAATTATCTGCCTAGTAACCCCACACAGAGCTGTCCACAAAAACACAACATAAATTTAACTCAATTATTTACAGAATACAACACTAAAAAAAATTTAATCTAATATAATTTTATTTCCTATTATGACTATGAATATTTGTGTTATAATTTAGTGTGCATGTAACTGTTGTACAGTAGCAGTTCAAGGAACAGACTTCGCAGTATAATTGCTTGGCTACTACCCCCTGATAGCGCTCAATGTATCCATAACCTTTTCCGCTAATTTAACAAGTAACCATATGTAACAATTCATAATTTAAATAGCAGGATAGGTTAGGAACACTCGAATATAAACAATGAACAAACTTAGGCTATTAACGTAAACAAACATAGGCGATGACATCATGATAAAAGGCTGATCTAAGCATATTTCACTTTATTAAAATAATCATTTAATCGACGAGGATAACTAAATTATATTATCAAACCAACACTTTAGGAACAAAAACAACATTATCATAGGCACTGAATGACCAAGTATAAAGCTAAGATAGGAACATGCTTATATAGGGACTAGACAAAGGGAAGACATACTGGACTACCATTATTACCGAGTGTATACATGGAAAGCAGAACTACGTAAACCAATTTTGGCACGAAACGAGAGAAATACAGATAAGCAACAAATTCTTAAATTATGCAAAATAAATGAAAAATCTACTCTTTAAAAATCATAAAATAAATAAATCAGTTTTGATGAATAATTATCCAAAATTACATCACAAAGTTAATTTCACCAAAAATACGGTACCTGGACATCCGGCTAGGCCATGACGTGACTTCGAATTACAAAGGCGGTAGATTTTTCTAGAAAACCATAAATTATTAGAAAAAAAGTGGGAAAAGAAGTTTCTAGAGAAAGCAAAGGACGCTTGTCATAAAAGTGGTGTCATTTGAGACGAGTCATTCCTTGATCATTGTAAGTCATTCCTCACTAACAAAAGTGCTAAAATTATGATTCAAAGTAATAATTTATTAAGTTCTGTGACCATATCAATTAATATTAGCTATGAGAATACACTTAAAGTAATAGTGAGTGTGATTCAAGGTAAATTTCAACAAATTTTGAATCTTTTTGTTGTTATTTTAAGGCGAAAAGCACGAAGTTTAACATCGCCTCCCTAAATGTAAGTGTGAGTGTAAAGTGTTAAAGTCGTAAGTGTAAGTGTATGTTAGACTCTGGTACCGTGAGAGAGATTTAAATCCTGTCAATAGGTGCAGCTAGTCTGCACCACCGTGCTGGTATCAAATTTTGGAAACAAATTGGGTGAGATCTGACAATTATTTTCAATGTGGATTAACGAGTTTTGATTTTTTAAATCAACCTGAGACAAAGCTGACATATTACATTTCTTTGATACAATTGTGATTTTATTATACCTACAACAAAATGTATTTAAATAATACAAGCTTTTTAATAATAATACATATAGTGAACATTTTAAATATCGGACTGTGAAATTTTAAACATCCATGCTAATTTTTTTTTTTTAATTTAAACAAACTTGAATGAGACCAGCACATTAAGCCCCCTCCCCTAGATTATTAATTTAATAAGACTTTTCAAAAGATTAAATCCTTTTATTGTGAACTTATTGTTATATATGTGATAAATATATGTGTATTGCCTCTTCATTTGACAAAAATCTCTGTCCTCTGAGTGCAATTTTTAGATGAGGGAACAAAAAGAAGTCACTTGGGGCTAGATCTGGTGAGTAAGGTGGATGGTCAAGCAGTTCAAACTGTAATTCGTGGATTTTCGCCATGGCAACAGGCTGAGGTGTTAGACGGTGCGTTGTCTTGGTGAAACAGGATTTTCTTTTTCTGCAAATGTGGCTGTTTTTCCGCAAGTTCTGACTTCAGCTTGTCAAGTAATGATGCATAGTATGCTCCTGTAATGGTTTTTTCTTTTTGAAGATAGTCGATTAAAATAACTCCATGACTATCCCAAAAAACAGTCGCCATCACTTTCCCAGCCGAAAAAATAGTTTTTGCTTTTTTTGGAGCCGGTTCCCCCTTGGCAGTCCACAGTTTGGACTGTATTTTTGTTTCGGGCGTATAATGGTGTATCCAAGTTTCATCTACAGTAATTAATCGGCGCCAAAACTTCGCCTAAACTGCGCCAACAGAGCATTGGAAATGTTCATTCGAACACGTTTTTGGTCTAACGTGAGCAAACGCCGCACCCAACGCGCGGACAGCTTTCTCATGCCTAAATGTTGATTTAATATGTGACAAACATGTTCTTTTGACATGTTCATAACGTCTGCTATCTCTCTCACTTTAATTCGGCGGTCATCTAGCACTATTTGGTGAACTTTGGCGATGTTTCCGTCGGTAGTTGCAGTTTTTGGACGTCCCGAACGTTCAGCGTCTCCCAAGCTCTTACGACTACGTTTAAATTCAGCTGTCCAAAATTTAACTGTGGTAAATGATGGTGCAGAGTCCCCATACACATGTTCCAACTCATCTTTGATTTGCGTTGGCGTATTGCCTTTCAAAAACAAATATTTAATGACAGCTCGATACTCGATTTTGTCCATTTTCATAAAAATACTCACATCAACTCACTCAAACGACTGTTATATAACAACTGCGCGTCCAAAATGGCTGAAACTTTGATGAGTAACTGTCAACAGATGAACAAAAAAATTCGAGTGCTGCCACCGACGAGTGCTGCTATCTTCACGTTGAGGTCGGAAACTTTTCAGACCACCCTCGTATAAAGTAGGACAAAGAAGAAAACAAATGTATCCAATGTCTTATGTCTGTACTGTATTAAGTCACACTAAATTATGAGCTTTTCAAGGACTGATTTTTTTAAAAACATTATTTTACAATATTTATGTTTGATGAATCAAAGTACAATGTGCTAAAATTTAATCATGAAAATTAAATACGTTTAATCTAAAATAAACATAAAGTAATGAAAACATACTAGAAAGTAAAAATAAAATTCCAAACTTTACGGAGCAAATAACAAAAAAAAGCTTCACCCTGTGGTCTGCACCTAAACTATGCTCAATGCTGAAAGTTATTCTTTTGTTTTGACATCTGCAAGAAGAAAGGAACAGGACTTTTTATTACAAATGAAATAATTTAATTTTACAGTGTGCTTGTACAATCATGCACCCGGTTCTTCAAAATCACCGCTAAAAGCAGAAAAACTCTTTAAAATCTGAACTTTAATCTTTTAAATCTATTGAAGCAGTAAAAAGGCAGCTTTGGCATTAACTGAAATCAGAAACAAAGACAAATTTGTAGCAATGTAAAGAAAAAGACTTGCGCAACAAACTAAATTTTGTTATACCTGTCCTCTTACATGACAATGCAATTCTAGACAATACTTTTTACGTTGAAAACAAGAACAACGTAATTTTGCTTATCACCCAATTATTGATTTGTTAGTTGATATTTTAAACAAGCAATTCAACCAAGAAACAAAATATGTAATTTCTACTGTTGGAAAATCATGGATTTGAATCTAAGTTCAAACCAGTAGAAAAGTGAAGATTTTGATATTTTCAGCAGCTGTTTTGATATAAATGCATATGAACTTAGCGGAGAGCTTATGATTTTGTAGAATTCTAGAGTCAAAATGAACAATATTTTGGTTAAATGGTTTTCAAACACATGCTATCACTTTATCACTACTTAAAATACAGTTTTAATACTTTTTTCATTCTTCAACATATCCCGTACAAAAATCTGTCATTTTGAACTGAGATATTACTAAAAATCTTATATTGTAAATCTGCCAAGATAAATTGTTCACCCTTGATACCTGCCAATGCCTGATAACACACAGACAAATTGCAACACTATTCCCAACCAACTTAGGCTTAACATATCCTTTTTATAACCTAAAACTGAAGATTTGTCGAACTTTTACTCACACAAGACAGGCTCCACAGTCAGATTAAAACCACGTTTATTTACAGCCGAGTCGCTGATAAATACCACAAGCATTACGTTTGTAACAGACATGATGCTGGGATATTTTGTGGAGCCACAGTAAGTGCCTATTTTATTAGAAGTGATGCTGTCACCATCGTAAATCTGCAACATGACAAGGTTAGGTAAATTACCTTGTATTTAATCATTTAATCTTTCAGGCGCCAACGTCCAACTTCACCAGACATTTGTTTTATATAACTCTAATTCCAGCATTCTTTAGCTCTGACATGTTTTTTTTTCAAAAATATATAAAAAACATCAAGCAGTTAACTATAAGCTGTTACATATAACCAAACAATAACAATACAATAACCAACAGCTATACTATTTTCTTGCTATATATTGTGTGTGTCCACTTGAAAATATTTACATAAAATATGTTCAGTTAGCTTCAAATATATCCAACAATTAAAAAAAACATTTAATTTTTATCCATGTAAAAAAGTGTGCGGTACTGAAAAGGTTAAAAAAACAAATTATGTAATAGAGATATACAAAGGCCATGTGTAGCATTCAAGCCCACATGCTAAGCTAGGAAAATAAATAGTCCTATTGTACTTTACATGGAAAATAAATATTAATTGTGGATCTTGCCGACAAGACAGAAGCAGATTTCCAAAAAGTAAGAAAAACAAAATAATTTTTTGACTCCTTGAAAATCTGTTTTCATCATCATAATCCAGTATTAAAATAAGAATAAATTAGCATTTTAAATTATACCGAAAATTTCAAACGCTAATTTTTGTAGAGTTTAACTTAGATTACAACAGTGAAACCAGATAAAAAAAGGTAAAAAGTTATGATTTTTTTTGTAAGAATTGGAAGGGCTGTTTATTTTTATACTGTTGAAACTGCTTTGAAGCAACTGTTTGAACTGCTTGAAACTTACTGAAATTGATTTTAGTGCCACATTTCAATCAAAACACACATACACAAGCACATATACAAGGTGTGTTCAGAAAGTAACGAGAATTTTAATTTTTTGAACAAAATATTTATTTATTCTTCTACATTGATGTTGTCGCTTTCAAAATACTCCCCATTGGAGATTATGCACTTGTGCCAGCGCTTCTTCCAATCCTTGAAACACTTCTCAAACTCGATCTTTAAGATAGCCTTTACATGCGCTTTTAATGTCATCTACAGCTGTAAAACGACGGCCCTTTAAGGTTCTCTTTATTTTTGGAAATAGGAAAAAGTCACACGGAGCCATGTCTGGCGAATATGGAGGCTGGGGCATCGTTACAGTACTGTTTTTGGTCAAAAATTCAAGAAACAAGCAATGAAGTGTGAGCTGGTGCATTATCGTGGTGCAAAAGCCATGAATTGTTTTTCCACAGATCTGGGCGTTTTTTTCGGATTGTTTCACGCAAATGGCGTTAGAATTGTAGGTAGTACTCCTTAATGACCATTTCCCCTGGTGGCAGGAATTCAAGATGCACTATGCCATTAATATTGAAGAACACAGTGAGCATAACCTTCACATTTGACCGCACTTATTGATCTTTTTTCGGTCTTGGTGAGCCAGAATGCCTCCACTGGGATGACTGAGCCTTAGTTTCGACGTCATATCCGTAAACCCATGTTTCGTCACCTGTTATAATACGTTTCAGTAATTCTGCACCATCGTTGACTTCATTTAGTGATTCCTGAGTAACTTCCATTCGCCGCTGTTTTTGTTCAAAATTCAACAATTTAGGAACGAATTTTGCTGCCACGTGTTTCATACACAAAACATTGGAAACAATGTCATGACATGATCCAATCGATATGCAAACATCATCAGCGACCTCTCTAATTGAGATTTGGCAATTGTTCATAACCATTTCTTTCACTTTTTCCACGTTTTTATTGGTTGTTGATGTGCTGGGGCATCCAGGGCGTTTGGTATCTTCAATGTCTTCACGACCTTCTTGGAAATGCTTCTACCACTCGTAAACTCTTGCTTTACTCATAGCAGACTCACCATAGGCCTTTGTTAACATTTCACACACTTTGTTACACTTTATTCAATTTTTCACGCAAAATTTGATACAAATTCTTTGATCCATTTCTTTTAACAAACGAAAATCGCCGAGCTCATAAAAACAAGTCTAACCTTAGTGGCTGTCACAGACAACGTCAACAAAGAAAACAGCTGAAAGTTTTATCATACTTCAAGGGCATGTATACCAACATAATAAAAAAAATGTTTGATAATCGGACTCTCCAAGCCCGCGAAATTTAAAAATTCTCTTTACTTTCTGAACACACCTCATATGTGTTACAAAATCAATTTTAAGAACTTGTAAGGAATACGAAGCAAAATTATCATTTGATATACTATTTTTATTTATTATATTAAATATTTAAATATATTAAATATTAAATATTTAGTGTTGCAGTATTTGTTCATAAAAAAACATGAAGATAGTCCATTTACCTAAATATACACTAACAAAAGTAGTTGAGTAATTCACACATTTATGCTTACTGTTAATTTCAGATATTGTTAAAGATTTCACAAATTAGAGGAGATAACAATACAGTTAAATCTCTCTAGCAAAAGATAATATTGATATTATCCTCCAAATGGACGAAAATAGACTAACCAAAAAAATATTTGACTACTTTCGCAATAGAAGAGCCTTCTCCACTTTGTCCACTTTGGTTTAAACAAAAAGAGAAAGACATAACAGAACTATAAATCACTGACACTATGCTCATGGACAGAACAGCCAAAACAATAACCAAGAACAAGAAGCAATGGTTTCAAGGCAAAGTCAAATCCAAGCGAACAATCCAAATCTCTGACGAAGAAAGAAAAGCAAGATCACAACGAATGAAACAATACTGGGCTATGAGGAAGGCACAGAACATTAAAAAGTGATTGATTTAGTGTACCCAAAAGTTGGGTGGAACAAATAAAGAGAGAATATATTTTTACTTATATTTTTCAAAAACATTGCAAGTTCACACATTATTTTAGAAAAGAATTAAAATAAATGAAATCACTTACAGACAGCAGTAAAAATAAAAATGTGTTGGAGGAAATGTGGCAGAGGCCATGTAGTATTTTATACAGCGCTTGAGGTCAGTGCTCGGTCTCACACAGTTATATATTACAAAAGTCTTCAGGTTTTGTTGCTTTGCGTCCATGCCCAGTTCAGTTTATCAGTTTATATTATTTTGTATTATCTCTAATACGGATGTACAGCAGATGAGTAAAAAGCAGTAGTACTTTTACAATGATATTTTATTATCTTTACTAATATCCTGTTTTCAAGACTTAGAAATATTAAATAAGAAATTAATATAATTTGTTTAAAAAAAATCAACTTTAACATCAAACCGTGATGTGTAGCGGGCAGCACTCCGCTACGGATAGGCTGCGACAGGATTTAAAGAATCCTGCCAATATGTGACATATCCACATCGTCACTTGGGAAAAATCTGAACCCATCATTCTTTCAACTTCATAAGAGTGCAAACATTTGTTGGGAGTGCAAAAGTGTACACTGATAAGATATGAGGTGGTAGCAACATGAAGCAGAAGACCTCAGAGTTGTGGCAACAGCACTGATAAAAAACTGGAAGTTATTAGCCAAGAAGACTTATTGATACCATAGGGCTCATTACAGGACACTGTGGGCACATTTGAAAAGGATAGGAATTTACCAAATAGAAAGTGTGTGTACGCCAAGCAGGGTGGATGAAAAACTGCAGTTCACATAATCTATGACTGTGAGGTTCTTTTCAGTGAGAGGCGAAAGTTGTTTGGTTTCCAGGACCCTAAAGGGCTCCTGCTGCAAGAGCTAGTTAAACTCACTGAGGAGCCAGTATTCTGAACTAGTACTAGGGGAGGCTTGGTTGCACAACGGATATTTTGATCGTGGGGCTGGAGACTGCTAACGCATTTCATCTACCATACAACCTAAAACTTCAGATCAACAATAAAAAAACTAGTAACTCCAATAAAAAAATAGCATCTAAAAATTTATCAATGCATGCATGTGTAAAAGTTAAGAGAACATAAGGTGGGCGCTTCCATCCATCAAATTGATAACATTCCTGGAACAGTCCTGGCCTCGTCTGACTCATGAGTAACCACTGTTGGAATTAAAGTTTTATTATTATGTGCAGAGTAGATTTATTAAATAATATGACTCACTTCAATGTAATCACAAGAACAAGATGTATTGTTTGTACAGTTGTTGTCCAAATCCATGTCAGTAAAAGTAAGTTTGATATTGTATGACAGTGGAGCCAACAGGAACCATCGGCACTCCATATCTGGTTCGTAGTTACCATCAGGGTTACCTAATGGCGAGATCACTTTGGGCGGAGCATTCAGGTCCAAACTAATTGTTTTTGTACATGCTAAAAAGAAGAGATTTGAAATTAGTTCACAGACTATATTATTATATAAACATTTTAAAATAATTGTTTTAAAGATATTATAAATGACAGAAAGTTTTTTTTTGAAAATAATATATGGAGGCGTTTTTGATAAAAATACTTTAAATACTTTTAAATATAAATATAAATATAATTATAAGTATAAATATACATAAAAATAATCCCAAGATAAGCGTAACAAGGCCTACAAGCCTAATTTCATCGAAATTTACACACACACACACACACACACACAAAATTTTTTTTTAACTAAGGATATCCGAAAACTGAAACTGTTGACAGATCACCAATATCACAAATTTTTTTTCTGAACTTAGTATTGAGAAATCGAAAAAAATGAACTTCACAAATTTTCTGAGGAAATATGAATGCACAACTTACTAAGTGCCAGATGTACATCACCAAACTGTTAATGTATTAACTGCTTTTCATGAAACACTAAGACACACAGCGCAAGCATGCCAGAGGAACATCAAGGAACAACAACAAAGAAAAGAATATTTTTTTTTGTGTTTAACGTCCGACTATTGTGCACACTTGGGCTAATGGAGACGATGGGATGATTTATAGCGTATGGAAATGTCAAGCTCTGGCTGGGAATCGAACCCGGGTCCTCGGGGTGAAAGCCCAGTACGCTATCAACTAGGCCACCGAGGCAGCTAGAAAAGAATAAAAGGAACAAGAAGAATAGTTATGATGTATGGTATTAAGAATACACATGCACTCCCATATTCAGCATTTCTAATTGTAAATGAAGCTTTGCTTTATACAATAGACAACTGATGATACGTGAGATACAAAGAAAAACAGGTATATAACTGTCTCTGTGAGTGATTGCTTGGGAATGATGAAGTCCAGGCACTTGAAAGAAATCCATGAACTAGATAGTGTCTACTGTGTGACATCATAATGGTCGCAGAATAAACATTAATTACATTTTTTTGTACATAAATTTTCTGGTCATGATTAGTAGAAAATGGCGGTCAGAAAGAGTTATACACTCAACTACATGCCACCTAGTGTATTGTGTTGACAGGTGTTGTTAAAAAAAAACTAAACAAAATTGATTGATTATTTCTGGAAAGCTCAAACAGGTTTGAAAAGATTTTTGTTTTGTAATTATAAAACTGTGATATTTATCTTGTTTCTTATTTTGTTTTCAAAACTTTAATTAATTAACAATTTCAGGTGTTCCACCCATTTGTTCATATTTTACCTTATTTGAAAATAATGTAAAATAAAGTTTTTAATTATACGAGGGTTGTCCATAAAGTAAGGTTCCCAAGGCACTATAGTCGCTGCGAACATTGTTACGCGGGATCCGATGACCTTGGCTTGCAGCTTGGTTCCTCCACTCCAAATCCCCACTCTGCGAAAGGTCTGCGACGCTTAGTCTTGCCTTGGTAGCCGTTAATAATGGAGTTGCCTTTTCTGTCTCCTGCCAGGTGTGAATTATGCTCAGATTCGTTTTTTGTGTGCAAAAAATATTGCGCAGGAAGGGGTTATTGCTGTGTAACAACCGATCTCATCAACCAATTTGGATGGTATACTGTTACACATCCGCCCTATAGCCCAGACTTAGCCCTAAGTGATTACCATCTCTTTCTAATTTGAATAAATACATAGTTGGGATGCATTTCAGTACCAGAGAGGAACTGAAAAAAGATATTTTAAGCTACCTTTTCGGCTTGGCGAGAGAGTTTTCGACTCAGGCATACAAAAATGCACCGTATGCAAAAATGCATCGATCTCAACGGCGATTATGTCAAAAAATGGAAAAAAGTGTACGCTTTCCAAAAATGTATTATTCAATGCAAATAAACATGTTTTTCATTGTGAAAAATTATTGGGAACCTTATTTTACGGACAACCCTAGTATAAATAGTAATTTTTTTGTTTACTTCATATTGTTAATACTGTGTATTTTATAGATTACTACTACCTGTGGACTATGTTATCTTCAGTGCCTGCACCACCTAATCCCGTGACTAATCAAGAATCTATGCGTCACCTATTACACTTTAGCAATGTTTTTATGGAAAAGTTATTAATTAATTTATTTCTTGGTTTTGTACGCGTATGTAGATTAGTGCAGACAAAAATTTACAATCACAACTACACATATCAGTAAATAATATTTTGGTTTTCAATTATTTTCTAAGTTGTTAATGACCTTAAACATCCATAATTACAACACCCTTTATAAGAACCGATTGATTTTATGCATCTATGGCTATTGAAACATGATTTGCTATATGGAATATATCTGACAATGCTTAAAATTCATAAATCAGTTTATGTGGAAGTAAATACTTACCATATCTGAAATAAATGAACATAGAAGTATCATAGAAAGGCTTTATCTCTGTGTGATATTGAATGGTCATGTTACTACCTGTAGAATACAATTTCACTGATGGTGAATAGAAACATATATCAGTCTTTTCAGTACCTGTCCACACTCTAATATAATCCTTTGAACAGTCTATATTCTGCCATATTGAGATTACTGATTCTTTTTCAACCCTGAAAGGAAATGGAAATAAAATTATTATATAATATAACATTAAATATTAAATACCTACCAATAGCAAGAGAAACTATGTATTGAAGTATGCAAGAGAAAACTAGTTTTAACTTGTCACACACAAATATCACACTTTGCACCATATTATGTTATGTTTTTAGTGCCTGCGTAAATATGTATATATGTTTTCAGTTCCTCTCTGGTACTGAAATGCGTCCCAACTATGTATTTATTCAAATTAAGGAAGAGATGGTAATCACTTAGGGCTAAGTCCGGGCTATAAGGTGGATGTGTGACAGTATACCATCCAAATTGGTTGATGAGATCGGTTGTTACACGGGCGATGTGCGGACAAGTGTTGTCTTGATGGAAACAAACTCCCTTCGTGAGCATGCCTGTCCTTTTGTTTTGAATCATGCGGCAAAGGTTCCTTAACGTCTCACAGTAACAATCAGCATTGATTGTTGTGCCGGTATCCATGAATTCGCACAGCAATAACCCCTTCCTGTCCCAATACACGCTCGCCATGACTTTGCCGGCAGACAGTGTTTGTTCCATCCAAAACAACGGATGGAACATCCATATATGGATGTTTGTTACATCCATATATGTAACGGTTTACATTTTGATCTGGTTTAGCTCGTTGGATCCTGATTTCACCAGGAGTGTCATATGCTACATAACTTTCATCAAAATTATCCCCTATTGGGTAAAATTGTGGAACAATAGGTCGGATGAACTTACAACTAATTTCATATAGGATAAATAACTTGCTAAGATGAAATCATAAATTATTAAATAACTAATGTTACTTACTGACAATGCCATTGCACTATTAACCAAGTTTTTATATGAAAAACTCTGTCACAGTTGTCCAACTTTAGTTGTATTTCTAAATTACACCAAGGCTTTTGATTCTGTGGACCATCAGATTCCTCTTTCAAAACTTCATAACATAGGAATACAGGATATTGATTTCAATCTTATCAGAAGTTACTTATTGGATAGAATTCAAACTGTTAAGATTAACGGCACTATAAGTCAACCAATTTATAGTAATCTTGGAGTTCCTCAGGGATCTATTTTGGGGATCTATTACTGTTTTTTTTTTTTTATAAATGATCTATTATTATTATTACATCAAGATTTGATTGCTTATGCAGATGACACTGCTATACCAATGAGTGGTTTATCATGGACGAATTATCAAAATAAATGTCACTAAAGTTGAATTATATGTATGCTTGGTTGTATGAGAATAAACTTATCTTAATGTTACAAAGTCTGTTTTTGTAACATCTGGTAATTACGGAGACTCTGTTCCTGAGGAGGTACAAGTAATGATAAACGGAAATGAACTAAATAAAGTTACTACTACCAAATATCTTGGTCTGATTTTTGATACTAATATGAAACGGGATTTGCACATTAATAAAATAGTACAATAAACAAAGTATCTGGTGTACGTCTTTTTTATGCTTAAAAAAAATACTGACAAAAAACAGTTAATACAAATCTACTAAGGACTATTTTATAGTATTTCAGTATACGGTATTATTGGCTGGGGTGGACTGTATGATTCAAATTTCAATGCCTTTTATTTATCATTGTTTACATTGTCTCTTTATTTGTTTCACCCAACTTTGGGATACACTAAATCAATCACTTTTTAATGTTCTGTGCCTTCCTCCGTAGCCCAGTATTGATTCGCCCTTTATTTGTTGTGATCTTGCTTTTCTTTCTTCGTCAGAGATTTGGATCGTTCGCTTGGATTTGACTTTGCCTTGGAACCGTTGCTTCTTGTCCTTGGTTATTGTTTTGGCTGTTCTGTCCATAAGCATAGTGTCAGTGATTTGTAGTTCCGTTATGTCTTTCTCTGTTTCTCTAAACCAAAGTGGTTTGGCTCTTTTATTGTGAAAGTAGTCAAATATTTTTTTGGTTAGTCTATTTTTGTCCATTCGGAGGATGTGCCCATAAAAATCAATTCTCTTTTTTCTTATTGTGTCTGATAGTGTTTCAGTTTTTTGGTAAAGAGTTTCATTATTGATGTGGCGTTTATTACGGAATTTGGGGCCTAAGATTTTTTGTAATATCTTTCTTTCTTTGATCTCCAGCCTTTCAAGTGGGCCCTGGGTTGTGAGAGATAATGTTTCAGCTGCATATAAGGCTTCTGGTTTAATTACTGTATGATAATGCCTTATCTTTGTATTCCAGGAGTGGGACTTCTTGTGTTTACATTGTATTACATGGTTTTTTATTATTTTAAATTAATTATTTTTATAATATACAACACCTTGTATATGGTTACAAGGCTAAATGCATGGCCTTTTACAGACATTTGGTTAGGGTATGCCAGTGTAAAAGAGGTAAGCGGATGGTTGTTTTTGATGTGAAAACATATTTAAAAAGAATCTAATTGGGGCATCAATCACATCACTGGACGTGGGTAAGCAATCACGTCCAAACGAGCAAACGTTTCTGCTGAAGTAATTTCAAATTTTGTTATTCGGTTAAAAGTAGACAACCAGCCGTCACGTTAATTTTGTTTTAAAGAAGAAGGATAGGCGACTGTGCCAGTACTACTTGACCTTCTGCACTGATGTTTCCTTGAAAACAACTGTAGCACTGACTGACACTGTTCACTATTTAAAATTTTTTTTTGAGAAATATTAATTATTATACAGTACATTTACACTCAAAACCTCTTTCTCGTTATTTACTAACATGTAACAAAGTGAGAAATTCTCATTCTTCTATAATATAACTTATATGTCTGTGCTGTTGTACCTAATGGCATACTTTACATATCAGATATACTGTGATTTGCCTTATATATAATGTGGGTACATTTTATCTTTGAAAAAAGCGTATATTGTAATATACGCACCAAACTTACTTTAAATAAAACAATAAATGTTAATAACATAAAATAAATTTATTTAAAATATAAGAATGATATAATTGTTTGAAACCAAAATGAACGTTTAAAGTTACCGAAATACAAACTAGTTTAAATAAAACTGAATCAATATAATAGATATAATTCTCAGTGTAAACCAGAAAGTTATTTTGAACAATTGAAGATATAGTTCAAACTTGGAAACAATGAATATATTTTAAAAAGTTGCTTGATAACTCCTTAATACAGCAAGTTTAAGTGACACATGTCTATCTCACATCAAAAAATATCTTCGCATACCACTTATTCAACACATTATTCATTAAAAAACTTTGTTATATAAAAAGTTCATTAGTAACATATTTTTTTATTATCTTTTAATGTATTTAAATTAAACTTAAACTGTGTGTGTGTGTGTGTGTGTGTGTGTGTGTGTGTGTGTGTGTGCATGCATGTTCCTTATTACTTAACATTTACGTGTGTAAACAATTAAAAATAAATAATTTACTAATAAATTTAACCATTTCTTACCTGAGAACAACCATTTGATCAACTGGTGCCTTTATAACCCATTCACAATCCAACTTCCTATTTCTTGGAATATCTATGTTAGTTGGCTCTGTGATGTTTGCCTTGCCACAAGCTGTTACAAACAAACATATTGTTAAGTTCAAGCCTTTAAGGCTCCGTCAAACATAAAACGATCTGCCCTTGTGAGTAGAGTCAAATGAAAGCGGTCAGTTTTGAAGTAATTTTTCACAGATTGCAGAAAAAACAGTTACCACTTGACTGGTACAGTTCTCAAAGTAGTTATTACTTATACGAAAATACATCATTTGGTTTTCCAAAACCAAGTACAAACCAATGTAAACTCTTGTAGCTCAAAATACTGCAACTGCACTATTATTTACGAAGTTATACATCTTTGTTTAGAATATATCAGTTGCACCTAGCAATGTAATTTTCTTCTTTAACTTCTATAACTTTATTTTTTAAATGCAAAATCAGTAAATTGTAGAGTTTTAAAAATGAACTGTAAAAAATGTGAAGCCTGCTATAATGATGGCTTCACGGTAGAATACGTATGGAGTTAGTGGATGCTGTACAGTGGAAGATGGTTTCTTTGAAACACACACACACACAATGAAACGGAATTTTACTGCTCGACCGTATAAAATAATGTTAGGCAGAAAAATTTGTTTCATTTCAACAAATTTAAAATAGTTAAATTCGTTCAGAGTTGGCCAGCTGGTCAAGAATGCGTTGTTTAAATTAACGAGGCTTATTTACAGATAAGGCAAGGCAGGCCAACAAGGAAATCAACCTGCAGAAAGTTCAAAATCCAAAGTAATACATTTGCTGAACTTAAAATAATTTCAAAAAATCCAGAAAAAATTAAAAAAATATAAATTTTATAAAATTGTAGAAATGAAATAACATTCTGTTTTAATAGAACATGCCTACAAATTATTAAGAATAAAATTTTCCGAAAAAACTAATAGTTTTATAAATATTAACGAATAATGAAAAATAATAATCATATAACTTAAAGTTTGTAACCATAGCAATTATAATAAAAATAAGAGCATGTATAATAGCAATTAAATTAGAAATGATTATAATTTAAATTAAATACTCTCTCTCTCTCTCTCTCTCTCTCTCTCTCTCTCTCTCTCTCTCTCTATATATATATATATATATATATATATATATATATATATATATATATATATATATATATGTGTATATAAAAAGGACTTTAAATTTGGGAAAAATTAGAAAAGTAAATAGTAAATAAAGGGTTTGTATAATTTTAGTAATAAATAAAGTTCAATTTAAATATCTGGGAGTGTTATTGATGAAACAATTAGAGTATCGCACTAACCATTTGTAAATCCGTTCGACGAAGTCTATGACCCGAGAAGGATTATTCGTCCTCAATAGACGAATAACCAGTCCTGCAAATAAGTGTGGATAAGCTGGTATTATTAACATTTCAGTTTTATGTACGGTTGTCCTCAACAACCATACCAGAAGGGTAATTGATAGTCGACGCAGCAGGCAACAGTTGTCGAGGAATGATAGGAATTGCCGGGAATAACGTACAACTGTGGTGTTCGAAATGTTACACTTTTTACACTTTATATCACTCTGAAATTCTTGCTGATAGCAGTACCATAAAAATACCGTTGCAACACACACACACACACACATGGGTCGGTGTACCATTAGGCGTAAAAGTCTTTGGATTCGCCGATGACCTTGCAGTGGTTATTGATGGGAAGTTTTTGGAAGAAGTTCAGGTTCAAGCCAATGAGGCAGTGAAGTCAATCCGAAGATGGTTGACATCTATGGGTCTGCAGCTCGTCGATCCGAAGACGGAGGTTGTGCTTGTGACCAGCAGGAAAAAGAGGGATACAGTAACTCTTACAGTTGGAGATATGCAGATAACTTCCGTCCCAGCCCTTCAATACCTTGGCATCTGGGTTGACGCGAGACTGCTTCAAGGAACATCTCAAGGCAGTTAGTGAAAAGGCGGCAAACATGGCAGGAGCCCTTTCCAGGCTCATGCCGAATCTGGGAGGTCCAAGACAGGCATGCCGCCTACTCCTGGCTGGGGTAGTAAACTCGGTGCTCCTTTACGGAGTGCAAATTTGGAACCAGGCTATGATGGTCGCGAGCTATGCGTGCAAGGTGCTGCGAGTCGTGAGTGGTTACCGAACAGTTTCCTACGACGCTGCATGCGTAGTAGCGAGCGAACCATCAATGGAGCTGATGGCTGATGAAAAAGCGAGGCTGTACTGGCGAAAACGAAATGCTGAGCCGCGGTATAGTCATACAATGGCAATTACAGAGGAGCGAAACCGGACCCTGGAGACATGGCAGCGACAGTGGGACAAATCAACAAATGGACGATGGACATACCAACTCGTAGGTAACATCCAGGATTGGTGCAACAGGAATTATGGAGAGGTGGATTTCTATCTTACACAGATTCTCACTGGACACGGTTGCTTCCGAGCTTACTTGTTCCGTTTCGGCCTGGAAACGGACTCGGCTTGTCTCCTCTGTCTTCCAGCACTGGAGGAAGATGCGGAGCATGTGTTTTTCCGGTGTCGGAGATTCGACAAGGAAAGGATGAGGCTGCAAACATATCTGCGAGGCAGCATTGCACCGGAAAGTCTGGTTGCGACTATGATAACTTCAGAGGCCAACTGGAGGGCCATTGCGGGATTCACTGCAGTGGTCATGAAGAATTTGAGGGCTGAGGATCGAGAAAGGAGAGCCAACGCTGTAGAAGAGTAGGCGTTCAGCCAGTCCACCTTCCCATTAAATAATGCCTGGTGGCGGTTCCGTGGGGAGGTTTACAGAAGAGGAATGCTTTTGGTGGTTTTTTTAGTGGGTAACAATATATCTTCACTTGAGTTTGAACTCAATTTAAGTCCCACACTCTGGGGTAGTGCGTACCCTACCCCAGGTAGTCTATAAAAGATTTTTTCCACCTTTTTTGGCATCACAAACACATACACATACACACACACACACACAGATGGACAGACATCCAAGTCAAAATCATTTTCTGGATGCAAGAGACTTGAAAACAGACAAATCCATTAATTATGTCATGATCAAAATTTTTTATACTTCATATAACGAAAAAGTAAAAACAGGTATCATTAAAAAATTCTGTTGATACTTGCATACAACAAATAATTTCTTGAAAAAAAATCACAGATTTTTACTACTTACGTTCAACAGAATAACTAAATAAGAAGCCAGTGTTGGATACGGTATAATCAGTCTTGAAGTGTAAAGTCAACCTATCTCGAGACTGGATTTTTGGAGGCAGGTCAGTTCCACAGAAGCTACGAGAAGATAAAATAGAGTTTATAAGTGATGAATACTGCAACGAATGGCCCATTTGAAGAATATTGAATGGTGTTATTGTCAAATTGTCCTTTGTACACTGATTATTGTCTCCTGAAAAAAAAAAAACATTCACGTGTAAAAATCCCTGATTATCACAAACCCTAATTAACCTAAGAATTTGAAATTTTGAACATTAAAAGAAAAGTGAAAGGAATATCCTCAAAATTGCAGAATGAAATGTTTATTGTATTCTGACATGTACACTAATACAATTTTCAAATGGCTGCAATATAAGTACTCAAGTAAAAATAGAAATACCAAGGGAAAATTTAAGCTGCTTAATTGTTACTTTTCCCAACATAAAACGGGCCAGTTAAAATAGGATTGTTATTATTGTTTCACTGGGACTAAGCAAGGGAAATACACAGACTGAGTAAAAAGTATGGAAACCGTTGATCAACTCTAAATCATTTGCATTTTAATACAAAACATGGCTTGCAAATAAGCTAATATTAAATGTTGTTACACATATTTCATGTGTATTTCGTGTAACATGAGCATTAAGATATGTTAAGTGGTAATCCTTAAGTTAGCTCATAATAGAGTGACATGCATGCTACCACAATGTGATAGACAATAGAGTAAGCAATACAATACTACTCAACGAAATATGAATACAATATGCATTAAAAAACAGAAATTTTATTTAAATAAAAAAACAGGGACACGCTTGAGGGATGGTGTATTACTAGAAATGACGAGTGTTGATCTTTTTCGATCAGTGTCACTCCACACATGTTAAGGGGAATGCTAGAGGATATACCTTCGATAGATTCACTTTTAACACCTGTTTGTGGAATATTATGAGGGTTGTCCGTAAAATAAGCTCCCCTAACATTTTTCACAATGAAAAACATGTTTATTTGCATTTATTAATACATTTTTGGAAAACGTACTTTTTTCTATTTTTTGATATAATCGCCGTTGAGATCGATGCATTTGTGCATATGGTGAACAATCTTTTGTATGCCTGAGTTGAAAAACTCTCCCGCCGCACCGCGAAGGTAGCTTAAAACTTTCTTTCAGCTTTTCTCTTGTACTGAAATTCATCCCACCTACGTGTTTCTTCAAATTAGGGAAGAGATGGTAGTCACTTGGGGCTAAGTCCGGACTGTAGGAGAATGTGTGACAGTATCACATCCAAATTGGTTGATGAGATCAGTTGTTACACGGGCGGTGTGCGGACGAGCGTTGTCTTGATGGAAACAAACTCCTTTCGTGAGCATGCTTCTCCTCTTGTTTTGAATCGTGAGGCGAAAGTTCCTTAACGTCTCACAGTAATGACCAGCATTGATTGTTGTGCTGGTATCCATGAATTCGCACAACAATAACCCCTTTCTGTCCCAAAACATGCTCGCCATGACTTTGTCGGCAGACAGTGTTTGTTTGAACATCCGCGGCTTCGGTGACTCTGGATGTTTCCACTGACATATTTTCCACAATCGTCTTTAATTTCCGGTGTCGTTTCTGTTTCCCAAGTCTCATCCCCTGTGACAATAAAGTCCAAGAATTTCTTACCATAGGTTTCATAGGCCTGAAGACATTTTGCGGGCCGCATCAATCCGTTGCAGTTTGTGATGTGCTTGGGACCCATTTTGCACAAACCTTGCTATACCCTAAATGGTCTGTAAAAATTTTATCATGCAGGTCTTGCTGACATCAGGGATCATCTCGGAGAGCTCCTGAAGAGTCATCCTTTGATCGTTCTTCCACTTTCACAATCGTTTCATGTGAAACAAATGGCCGTCCGGAACGCAGTTTGTCATGAACGTCTATCTTTGAATTCTCTGCATCATTTGCGCACGTCTTCTACGCTTATACATTTTCCTCTGTAGACTTCACACAGTTGGATATGAATGTCTACTGGTGCAGTGTTTTTTGCACACAAAAACAAATCGCAGCATAATTCGCACCTTAAGGAAGACAGAATTGGCTATTCCATTAATAATGGCTAACAAGCCAAGACTGAGCATCGCAGACCGTTTGTGGCATGGGATTGGGAGTGGAGGAAGCAAGCTGTAAGCCAAGGTCACTGGATCCTGCATAACAACATTCGCAGCAACTATGGCGCCTTGGGAACCTTACTTTACGGACAACCCTTGTACATTAAAAATTACTCTAGGGAAGATTTGAAAAGTTTGGCATTAGAGAAGATAGTGGCCAAATTAAATGTGTTCCAGAAATGTGTAAGAAATAACAATTATTTTTCTACGATTATTAAAAATAGGTCAAGCCTATTATGTATATTTTCTCTTAAGCCAATTAGGAATCATTAATTAAAACTTAACAGT
This sequence comes from Callitettix versicolor, assembly GCA_022606455.1. Taxonomy (NCBI): domain Eukaryota; kingdom Metazoa; phylum Arthropoda; class Insecta; order Hemiptera; family Cercopidae; genus Callitettix; species Callitettix versicolor. The sequence goes on from CM040190.1 coordinate 9,569,747, forward strand.
ATGAAAACAATTGTATATGCTCCATTTCCATTCCACCTTCTGCTTCCTAGATTGCATAAAATTGCTAATCTTCACCTTAAAAACAACATACTTAAAAAATAAATTAAAAAATTAGTTTAATAAGAGCTATCAAAGTAATTGTTTGATATTAAATCTATTATTTTCCACTTGTGATTTAATTGCTTACATTCTATTACATGTTTTAGGATTACAATTGTATCTTCAGAAATCTTGCTCCTAGAAACTTCGTTACTACATCAAAATTTAAATGAAGTACTACACAAATATCGCATAACAAATATATTAAAAATTATGCCAGGTGCAAGATACCAGAATTGACTTCATACATTTAGAGAATTAAAACTTTTTCCACCAAAATACTGTAACTGTCAGGATATGCTATTGTTCAACTACCCTATTTTTTAGTGAGAAAAATCAACCCTTCTTGGGGGTGGCTTTAAATGAACTAAAATTGTCGTATTTGAAGATAATAAGGAGTCAATGTAGAAAGTTTGAAATGACAGAATTTAATCAGTCTGATACTAACTCTAAAAAACAAAAATTTAAACAGCCTTGTGGTTTCTTTTGTTTTTTAATTTACTTTTGAACCATAAATGTTTTTTTAAGAAATAAATTTCCTGTATCACTAAGCACATAAACTTAATTTATCACAACTAAGCTGTAGTGAAGAGTTGACTTACCTTCTTCCAAAGCAAAATGTAAGAATTTTCCAGTTATAATCTTCTTTGGCGCTTTGATCTCATATTTGCAATCGAGTCCACCAACATATTGTTTGGGATAATTGGGAGATATGATGATTCCCTGGCCACTATCAGGGATCACCACATTGCCTCCACAATTCACATCCCACACTGCCTGTGAAGTACAATAACAGAGATAATTTGATGATTACAGATTATACAAGTAAAAACTAGTTTATACCATTATTGTTGGTTCAGTAGTTTTTTTGTATATTTAAAGTGCTATAACAGGACAAATTATTTGTCATGACACACACACACACACACACACACACCTCACCCACACCTACATACACACACACACACACACACACACACACACACACCACCTCATCCACCCACCCACCACCCACCCACCCACCCACACACACACACACACACACACACACACACACACACACACACACACACACACACACACACACACACACACACACACCCTCACCCACCCACCCACCCACACACCTCTAGACTGATTTTGAATAATATATACAATGAACATTTGTTTCCGAGCGGTGTGAACTTGTTTGTTGACCCAAATCTTAATATATAAAAGAAGTCCTGACTGACTGACTGATTCATAATCAACTCAGAGCCAAAACTATTTTAGCTAGCGACTTGAAATTTTCAGGGTACATTTATGTTACCATATAGGCATGCACTAAGAAAGGATTTTGCAAAAAATTGATTTTAACGCCATTAAACTACTTACCCATTCCAAATTTAATAATTAACGTACACCCAATACTATTATAACTAGAGACTTGAAATTTTTAAGGTATCTTTATACAACAATGTTGAGGTGCATTAAGAAAGAAACGATTTTGCAAAAATTTGATTTTGACGCCATTAAACTACTTACCCAATCCAAATTTAATAAACAACGTACAGTCGATTATAGCTATAGACTTGAAATTTTCGAGGTATCTTCTTACAACAATGTCAAGGTGCACTAAGAAAGGATTTTGTAAAAATTTGATTGGACTTACTAGTCCAAATTTAATAATCAACGTATAGCCGAAACTATAATAGCTAAAGATTTGAAATTTTCAGGGTTACCATCACCTGTAGGGATGTACTGAAAAACGATTTTCCAATATTCAACCCTTAAAGAGGTAAAAATGAGGTACAACAATTTATATTGGAAAAATATGTTTTTCATCTGACCTTCTTAAAATGTAACATAATCACTCTTAGATGTAAGTAATGAAATATATTTTTCACCATTTCCCAAAATGCATCCCCTAAAGAGATTGAAAGGGAATAGAAAATGTAAAAAAGGAGTATACAATTTTGCATTGAAAAAATATTTTTTTTGGATCGTATATTCTAGAAATATGCTGTGAAACACAAACAATGGAACACATATTTCAACATTTTTCCGAATTCATTTCCTAAAAGTTTAAAATGTAAACAAGAGGTATAGTGGGAGAAAAAGAAAGTTTTCATTGGAGAAATAAATAAATGTATGCATTCTACACTTTATATTTACTTACATTAAAACCATTTCCAGTAGTTTCCTCGTTTGAATGAAACAATAATTTCATACGATTAGAGGTAGAATTATAAGAGATGGATGATACGTCAGGCCGGCCGCAGAGTTTGCTACCTGTAGGAACCCAATTGTTGTTCACAAAATCAAAGACCTGTTACATAAAACACAAATGTAAAAACACCTGAATACACTAGCATTGCAGAAAGTGTGAAAATGGAACAATACAAAATTTGCAACAATGACTTTATTACCTACTCAGTTGTATAATAGAACTTGGTTACACACAGCTTAGTTACAGTCATAACAGCAAAAGAAGTTACATAAATTTGTATCATTTTTACAAATTATGTAACCTAGCATAACCTTATTTTTAGCAACATTAAATATTGTAGAGCTTTGTTATAGAAAAATAAGAGGAAAAGTCCAAGTTGAATGGAAGTAGTCAGATGGCTAAAAGGAAGTTGCTAGTAGGTAGGTAAGTCATGTCAGAATTACTGTTATGATTGTTTATTCCATTATTATCCCCTCTCTTCTGTTACAGAAAGATAACAGGATTGTTATCTCACCTAATATGTGCAATCTATAATGATTATAATGAAATGCATAGTTGTTTTCAAGACTGAGCTGTATGCTGTATGTTTTTTCTATCCCATTATCCTCAAACAATATAATAGTGTCCTTTTTTTTGTTAGAAAACAAGATTGTTATCTACCTAATTTGTGAAATCTATAAAAATTATTTTATGCGACAGTGAGCATGATATGTAAATTTACATAATTTTAATACTGTATTCTTTTTCATATTGTTAATGCATACATTTTGATCACTAAATATATAATATTTAAATGCATGCAAATAGCAATACAAATGATGTACGAGAAGTGTTCAGAAAGTAACAAGAATTTTTAAATTTCGCGGGCTTGGAGAGTGCGATTGTCAAACATTTTTTTTATTATGTTGGTATACATGCCCTTGAAGTATGATAAAACTTTTAGCTGTTTTCATTGTTGACTTTGTCTGTGACAGCCACTAACATGTTTTTATGAGCTCAGCGATTTTCGTTTGTTAAAAGAAATGTATCAAAGAATTTGTATCAAATTTTGCGTAAAAAATGGAATAAAGTGTAACAAAGTGTGTGAAATGTTAACAAAAGCCTATGGTGAGTCTGCTATGAGTAAAGCAAGAGTTTATGAGTGGTATAAGCGTTTCCAAGAAGGCTGTGAAGACGCCCTGGACGCCCCCAGCACATCAACAACCGATGACAACATGGAAAAGTAAAAGAAATAGTTATAAATAATCACCGAATTACAATTAGAGAGGTTGTTGATGATGTTGGCATATCGTATCGATTGAATCATGTCATGACATTGTTTCCAATTTTTGTGTATGAAATGCGTGTCCGCAAAATTTGTTCCAAAATTGTTCAATTTTGAACAAAAACAGCGGCGAATGGAAGTTGCTCAGGAGTTACTAAATGAAGTCAATGACGATGCAGAATTACTGAACGTATTATAACAGGTGACGAAACATGGGTTTACGGATGTGACGTCAAAACTAAGGCTCATTCATCCCAGTGGAGGCATTCTGGTTCGCCAAGACTGAAAAAGGCTCGACAAGTGCTGTCGAATGTGAAGGTTATGCTCACCGTGTTCTTTAATATTAATGGCATAGTGCATCATGATTTTCTGCCACAAGATGAATTGGTTAATAAGGAGTACTACCTACAAGTTCAACGCCGTTTACGTGAAGCAATCCGAAAAAAACGCCCGGATCTGTGGAAAAACAATTCATGGCTTTTTCACCACGATAATGCACCCGCTCACAATTCATCGCTTGTTCGTGAATTTTTGACCAAAAACGGTACTGTAATGATGCCCCAGCCTCCATATTTGCCAGAAATGGCTCCGTGTGTCTTTTTCCTATTTCCAAAAATAAAGAGAACCTTAAAGAGCCGTCGTTTTACAGCAATAGATGACATTAAAAGCGTATCACTGAAAGAACGCTATCTCAAATATCGGGTCAAAGTGTTTAATCGTGTCAAATATCTTTAATGGGGACTATTTTGAAGCGACAACATCAATGTAGAAGAATAAATGTTCAAAAAATTAAAATTCTCGTTACTTTCTGAACACACCTCGTATGTCAATGCAACAATAATTTTTACTTTTTTTACTTTTTATTCCTTACTAATCTTTAAAATTAATTTTTCTGTAACACTTACATTATCACTTGTATATAACATGATTTTTTTCTTGGTCTGTTATGTATCGTTATAACCAAGTTTCCTCCGTCACCACAAAGGACATATTGTGCAACTAAGTCTCTTACGTACTAGTTCAGTAGTCTGTATTCCTCAACGAGTATCAGCAGTCCACTAACTAGCTTATTCAGCAGGATGTTCTTTGAGTCTGGGAACCACCACCCTTCAGCTCCTGCTGGCAAGAACCTCATAATCATAGATTATGTGACCTGTAGTTTCCTTATGCATTCCGCTTAGCATAAACACAGTTTCTCCATAGTCATTTCCTACCTTGTTTAGATGCCCCCTCAAACTACAGTGAGCGCTGTCGCATGTGCAAGCTCTCCACTGACTCGCTGAGATTACGCAAGCCACTGTCTGCTGAACTCTCAGCGACTGCATATGTGCTGATGGATCTTCGAGGTGATTGCCATCTTGATTTGTACTGTGTTAATTATTTAAGCATGGGTCTTTAGGTTTTGGCTTCAAGCGGCGCTGACTTTGGTCCTGCTAGCCCAAATGGCATTGTGGGGCTAGCAGCAGTCAGGTTTTGGTTTTAACGCCAGTGTAGTGACCCCCCCCTGACTTATAATGCAGTGATTCCTTTGTTTGTAGTGTTACCTTCATTTTAATCTAGTGATCGTGTGGTCTTTACTAGGTGGAATTATGTTTGTAAAATTTAGTTAACTTTGGTTTAGTTTTAGTGGTCGTAAAAGCTGGTTCCCGACATATGTGTTTATGGCAGTCCTGGAAAGATCCAAAATATTAAAAGATCCACAACCTTGACCTTATATGCACGGCATTTAAGCTGCAAGTGCCTCACAATGAATCCCACGGTTCTTCTGAGTTGACCTTCTGCACTAGATACCTAACACCTTCCCAAGTCCACCTAGAGGAATTTCTTCAACAGACATTCTTGGCTGATAGTCCTGGAGTCCTGTCAGCCCTGTTGTTTGCCTCTACCTCCAAGGTTCTCCCATCAGATGTCAACCTCTTTGGTTTGAAACTAGCATGCTTGTCAATAAATCCCGAACTGTCTTCTATAAGGGTTGTCTCCTAACCCCTGAAGAGGCCTTCTAATTCTAGGTTTAATTGCAATCCATTTTACTACCGCCTCCTCTTCTCTCAGTTTGTGATTTTGCACACCAGATAAGTCATCTGTAGAAAACTGATTTTAGATGCTTTACCTCTTCTACTTCTTCTATCATAGGTTGGACAGGTCCTACAGTATGCACGTGGGTTCCATGGTGTTAGGAACGGCAATAGTATTCTCCAACTCAATGACACTTTCATTGTTGTTGTTGTTTTCCAATGGCTTCCGCTGGCTCATGCCATCTTTGATCTTGCTTCCCAGTAGAGGCCAGGGAGGTCTCTTCTTCTCTGCTTCTCTTCATCTAATTTTCTGTAGACCAGGAGATGGTCCTTGTACATGATGGTGTCTGGACATTCACACAATGTACAGTTGTCATAGTTTAATATCTTAATTTTCTTCAGGTGTTCATTCAGACACTCGTGTCGAGTTGTCAGCCGAAAGATCGCGACAGATGTCCTCCTCTGGAAACACCACCTTCCTATACAAGTCAAATACATTCTCATAAGGCTTGTTCTTTATGTATTACTTGCCTTTGTTTGTAAATTCAAGATAAGATGTTTGCTTCAGTGCACTAATCCTAGCCTCCAGTGTGAGCATTCTTTTTGGTTTCTGCACTATAAAGGTTCCTTGTTTGGCCAGCTTGTCTGCCCGCTCATTTCCTTGTATGTCTATATGTGACGGGATCCACTGCAGTACCAATTCCTTGGTAATGTGTTTAACTATTTGTATTTCTTCTGGATCGATTCTATCATAGAGCCTGCAGATGTATTGTCAGCAATTGCTTGTAATGCCGATTTAGAGTCAACTAATATCACTATGTTATTATTCAACCATGGCCTCGTTATTATTTGCCTCAATGCCTCATCAATTGCAAATAACTCCGCCTCAAAAACAGTGGCTTAATGCAAAGTAGTGAGAAAAATGCTCACAGAATATTCCCGCTCCTGTTTCACCTTTGATTTTAGATCCGTCAGTGTATATTCGCAACCAGTCGTCTGATGGGTATAGGTTGTTTATAGTCTCCAAGGTTATTTGAACAACTGGGCTGTCCTTGGCTTTATTTATTGGTTCCACAAGTTGAGTGCTTATGTTGTATCTGTTGTAGTCCAGAGGACTCTTCAGTTGTGTAGGCTCCTCGATCACCACACCTCTTGATCTCCATTTAAGCATCAGGTGTTTGAAACTTGTTTGTGTTTTTAATGTTTGTTCTGATGGTGGTTCTAGGATCCATGGAACCACCAGCAGAATGACACTTTCATTAAACAGGTCCATTTTTGCAGGATTGTGTGTGGTTAGGGCAGAGGAGTTTGGAGGTTCGTTTTCAGCCATTACAATCGCACAAGTTGCTAGGAAAATAGAAGGCCACCATACATCGTACAGAGCCCCACATCTGTAAGTAATGCTACATTAAAACTTCAGATTCATTGCTATTCAGAGTCTGCATACTTAATGCTAAGCTAAGGGGATTTAGCCACTGTCTTTGGTGCAACACTGTTCTACCTTGGCTTCGTATGTGGATTGAGACAGGGAAAAACTGATAGGAAGTGGAGAGGATAACTGGTTTACTAACAAATAAGCCAATCAAAATTGTAACCTGTTTCTAAAAAATAGTTCACAAAATCTGACTTAGTTCTTACTGTTTATATAAATGCAGTATGAATACTGCTCTCAACTTTGAATGTGCTTCTTAATCCAACTATTTATGAATTGATCACATCGTCCAACTTTATTTACTGAAATATTAATACTCCATTTGTTTTTCAAAATGTTTTTACAAACCTGGAGATAATCGTTGGTACAGTTGGTGGAGTTTTCCAGATGGAAATGTCCAGGGAACGTGAGATGAATGTGGTAACCAGGCTCGACATGTATCTGCCACTCGCATTCAATATTGTCAGGATAACCTTGCGTAGACCAATAACCAGGAGTATAAATGAAACCCGTGAAGTAAGTTTCGACTCCACCACAATCTGAAAGTAATAATAATAATAATAATTTACAGGAAAACATAAATGTATAAATTAAAAAAAAAAATTTAATGAGTATTGTGTTTAAATTTTTATTAAAGCAAAGTTTTGTAAATTCTTGTACGAAAAAATGATTCAGATTATTTTATTACAAAGAATAAAGGAAACAGTGTAGCTTAGCTGGTACGATAGTGGGAAGTATGCTCAAAAACTTGAAGCTGTTCTCCAATGGCTAAAAAAACATTGTTTTTTTTTTTTTTTTTTTTTTTTTTTTTTTGGTGTTTAACGTCCGACTATTGTGCACACTTGGGCTAATGCAGACGTTGGGATGATTTATAGCACGTATGAAAATACCAAGCCCTTGCCGGGAATCGAACCTGGGTCCTCGGGGTGAAAGCCCAGTATGTTATCAACTGGGCCACCGAGGCGCTAATATTTACTGTGTCAAAGACATAAATAATAATTGATATAATCAGTTTTGAAAGTATCAGTAAGACAATCTAGACCAGTTCTAAATGTTAGTAAATAAAAAAAGACTGATTTTAGTAAAAAGTGGGGGTCTGCGGGGCCCCAAATTTTAGATCGGGTCAATTGAAAAGCCCGACTTCGATTCGGGCCAAGCCTACAATTTGGATCAAAGACGGGTTGGGCCAAGTAAATATTAACTTTTATATTTAGGCAATAGTGTACGCAATACACAAATATTTTCACTACCAAAATTCGTAATATACAAATAGTATAATGAAAGAACAATTTAAATAATCATCGAAGGTCAAGTGTCTAACCACTTATGATCATTCTGTTTGTTTTACTAAACAAAACCAATTGTTGACCTGTCAGTGGGTGCAGTATTATTGGTTAGTAGTTTTATTTATTGTGATACTACAATGAGAAGGGACCAAGTGGACTGTGCATGTTTACAAATATAGTTTCCTCGTCAGGCCGGGTCAACGTACTGCCTTGTCAAATAAATATGTCTGTGATTGACTACAGTACACAATCAGTTCAGAGATATGTACAGTAATGCTAAAATACAAGTATTGAGTTAAGGACTATTGTATTGTAGTTATTAAATACCAGCCAATGTTATTATTTGAATTATTTTTTTTACACAATTCATGTTGTTTACATTCCATTAATGATAGTAATTCATAAAAACAATATCCCTATAACACTGTTAAATTATTTGCTGTACATTGTTCTATATTAGTTCCTTTTCCCCATTAACTGCGAAGGACACACAGTTTAATAATTGTCTGACAGACACTTAAAGTCTCCTACTGAAATACTATTACAACAAAACAAGGAAACAAAATCATTTAAGAAACTATCATCCTCGATGTAATAAAACGATAAACAGTAAAATTACTATGATCCTTTCAAAATTACAATAATCCCTTATTATTTGCAGTGTTTAGGTTCTCACAATATCCCACGAATAACAAAACCACAGATTAAAAAACAGGTCCTGAATATGGTGAGTGAAACACTTTGTTACTTTGGCAATGGAACACATTTCTTTGAGAACACGTCATGTCGATATGGGTCGTCTGTTGGGCAAATTTCTGTTTATTTTTCCAATAAAACTATTGCTCACTTTGATATCAGGTATACAAGGTGTGTACAGAAAGTAACTAGAATTTTAATTTTTTGAACAAAATATTTATTTATTCTTCTACATTGATGTTGTCGCCTTCAAAATAGTCCCCATTGGAGATTATGCACGTGCCAGCGCTTCTTCCAATCCTCCAAATACTTCTCAAACTCGATCTTTGTGATAGCCTTTAGTTCTTTCAGCGATGCGCTTTTAATGTCATCTACGGCTGTTCAACGACGGCCCTTTAAGGTTCTCTTTATTTTTGGAAATAGGAAAAAGTCACATGTAACCATGTCTGGCGAATATGGAGGCTGGGGCATCGTTACAGTACTGTTTTTGGCCAAACATTCACGAACAAGCAATGAAGTGTGAGCTGGTGCATTATCATGGTGCAAAAGCCATGAATTGTTTTTCCACAGATCCAGGCGTTTTTTTTCGGATTGCTTCATGCAAACGGCGTTGAACTTGTAGGTAGTACTCCTTATTGACTGTTTCACCTGGTGGCAGGAATTCATGATGCTCTATACCATTAATATCGAAGAACACACTGAGCATAACCTTCACATTCGACCGCACTTGTCGAGCCTTTTTCGGTCTTGGCGAGCCAAAATGCCTCCACTGGGATGATTGAGCCTTAGTTTCGACGTCATATCCGTAAACCCATGTTTCGTCACCTGTTATAATACGTTTCAGTGATTCTGCATCGTTGTTGACTACATTTAGTTACTCCTGAGCGACTTCCATTTGCTGCCGTTTTTGTTCAAAATTCAACAATTTTGGAACGACTTTTGCTGCCACGCATTTCATACTCAAAACATTGGAAACAATGTCATGATCCAATCGATATGCCAACATCATCAGCGACCTCTCTAATTGTGATTCGGTGATTGTTCATAACCATTTCTTTAACTTTTTCCACGTTCTCATCATTTGTTGATGTGCTGGGGCATCCAGGCCATTCGTCATCTTCAACGTCTTCATGGCCTTCTCGGAAATGCTTATACCACTCATAAACTCTTGCTTTACTCAAAGCAGACTCACCATAGGCCTTTGTTAACATTTCACACACTTTGTTACACTTTATTCCATTTGTTACGCAAAAATTGATACAAATTGTTTGATCCATTTCTTTTAACAAACGAAAATTGCGGAGCTCATAAAAACATGTCTAACCTTAATGGCTGTCACAGACAAAGTCAACAATGAAAACAGCTGAAAGTTTTATCATACTTCAAGGGCATGTATACCAACATAATAAAAAAAAATTTGACAATCAGACTCTCCAAACCTGTAAAATTTAAAAATTCTCGTTACTTTCTGAACACACCTCGTATAACTTATAAAAACCCATACATTTTTTATGTGTTAACTTATGGACAACACTTGAGTTAAATTTAATAAAACGTGTTAGATTAGATTTATTGAAAATTGATTTTTAATAGGTTTTGATTAAAAAAGGGCTTGTAAAAAAACTTTTTTTAAATGTAAATATGGACCTCAGTCAGGTATTAGCAAATAGAGACCTATTTCACCATGTGTCAGTTTCATAAATTGGTCATTTAATTAAATCTAATTTACACAAACAAATACATACACACACACACACACAGACACACACACACACACACACACACACAAATGGATGATCAGATATCAAAATAAAAATTTTTGTTTGGACTCAGGGGTCTTAGAATACATAGATCTATCAAAATATCAAAATCAATTTTTTTCATGATTACCAAATGTTTTTATACTTTGTATTGTGAGAAAGCAAATAGTACTATACCCCCCACACACACACCCACACACACCACAAGTTATGTTTTTGAACACTAAAAACATAACTTAAAGGAGAGACTTACCAGTAACTGATGGTGTTACTTGTATTTTAAATCCTTTTCCTTGGTTGTTGGAATCAGAATGAAATATTATCCAAACAGAGTCATAAGTGGTGGCGGTAAATGGTTCAGGCAGCAATGTACCACGGTACGTACCCACAAGATGGGCAGATGAAAAGGAATAGCCATTGGTGTATACAGAGACAAAATCATTTGTTGTGTCAACATCAAGGAACTTAAAAGCTACCTGCAACATTCCAAATACAGAAGAGCCTCAATTAACCAATTTTTCATATTACTTGAAACAAATTCAAGAATTACTGAAAAATCACATTTAAACCTTCATTTGCATTTCTTTTTATATTCATCTTCTTTTCTGCTAGGATTATTGTCACTATGTTCAGTATAATGATCTGTCTTCCCTAGCTTCGTCAATTTTACTTTCGTTGAAGCGTTTCGGAGAACCCCCATCTTCAAAAACTATATATATATCTCAACTTCATGGTTCATTTGCATGCTTAAAACTTCGTTAATTTAATTTATAGACTACCTGAAATAAAACTGTACACAGTATTATAGTTTTAAGACGGTGTAAAGAAGGTAATGATGGAAAAATAGTGGTCACGTCACACCTGGTGTACACACAGTACATTACTGTAAACAAAATTGACCAATAAAATAAATGCATGGCAGCTTATCTCTGAAAACTGCTAAAGACCTTTCAAAAAACATTTTTTTAGCCGCCTCGGTGGCCTAGTTGATAGCGTACTGGGCTTTCATCCCGAGGACCCGAGTTCGATTCCCAGCCAAGGCTTGGCATTTTCATACGCTATAAATCATCCCATCATCTGCATTAGCCCAAGTATGCACAATAGTCGGACGTTAAACAAAAAAAAAAAAAATAATAATAATAATAATAAAATAAAATAAAAAAACATTTAATTCTCTCTGGAATAAGATTCACTTGCAGTGTTAAATAAAATATATGGAGATGACTGAGGAGGTTTTTACAGTAGACTTGCATTTGTCGAAGTGCAACTGTGTGGATAAGTGAATGTGGAAAAAATAGTACTTTGATGCATGGCTGTAAACATATTGGTGTTGTGACGACTTCATAGCAATGCAGTAAAAATGAACGGTGTAATTGGAAAACAAAAGACTATGAAAAACTCAAATGCGTGTAAGTTTATAACAGCTACAGTATGTGTGACTATATTAAAATTTTTTTTATGTTAACTAATTTTTTAATTTTTTGCTTCTTACGAATTATTTGTTTATTGTATTACCCTATAAATATCACATTAAATTTTTGTTGTTATCACAGTATGTTTCAATTTTTGTCATTTTAGCATACTGTCACACCTTCATTATTAATTTAAAACTTTAAATAATTACTTAAAGGCGAATAAAATAGATTACATGTAAAAAATAAAAAATGAATCCAAATTAGCTTACGTATAACTTAAATGCTGTGGGTTATTTTATTTCGGTGCTTTCTCACAGCCTACTGAATTATCCAAATTTTAAATTATCGAAGGTGTGCTAGTCCCAATTACCTCAGATATTTAAGGTTCTACTGTACTGCCAAGATCTCAATTTAAATAAACACAGCTCAAAGCAGTAATTGTTTACTTATTTAAGGGATTTCATAAAACTAACAACATTAAATTACATCAAATAAATAAACATTTTGACTTCCATAATTTAATAACATTTTGTTTTTTATAATTTATGTTACTTGATAAGACAAAAGAAATTTTTGTTTCATTGAAATACATGGAAAAACAACTTTTCATTGCATCTCAATGTCCTTGGTCAATAATTAATTTAAGCAACAGTTGGTGACATATAGCTATGCAGAAATGTCTTTCCTTGGGGAATTTAGGGCAAGGCTTGACGCCGCCTCGGTGGCCTAGTTGATAGCGTACTGGGCTTTCACCCCGAAGACCCGGGTTCGATTCCCGGCCATGGCTTGGCATTTTCATACGCTATAAATCATTCCATTGTCTGCATTAGGCCAAGTGTGCACAATAGTCAGACGTTAAACACCAAAAAAAAAACAATTAGCATTTTTCTTAATACCATGATTTATTGCCTTCGATATTATACACATCAATGTCCACTGCTTATCATATCAACAGCCCACTGAACCATACTTGCCTACCCTACTGTGTGGTAAAATATTTTGTAAAAAATGAAAGTAGCGAATTATTTTTTAAAAGCTTCAACTGTTTAAATCAGAAAATATTTTTGCTTCATAAACACAATTGCTATATTTTATATACATTTTTGTGATTAACGTTGTATGTTTGATTTTTTTTACTTTGCACTGTAACTTTAATCGTATAAGTAATAATACTGTAATTTTGTTTGTTTATAGTGTTTTACCCTAAAAAAAAGAACATGTATGTTAAAATTCAATTCAATTTATTTAGCTATAAATACATCACTCCTAGGAGATACAATGAGAGAGGCATACCTCTCCGTGATCGGGAGCTCAAACTTATATACTAACACTTAAAAACTAGAAAACAAAAGAGATAATTATGCTACACAGTGCAAACAAAAGAATTATTTCATTACAATAAAAATTACGTAGAGACATTGGAAATAAATGCACTTATATAAAAAGTTAACATCGTTTATCAAAAGTTATAAATATCTTATAGAGTTAAGTATAAGTTAACTTATAGTTTAGTAAATAATTTAAGTCATCATTCACTTAAATTCGTTTGCCGATTATCTGTGGCAGCATTTTTCATGGTGCCTGCATCTCCCAATTCCATATATAATCAGGACGTTGATAAAGTTCGATTCACACTTCCCACTATTATATCATCATTTATTTTGTCAGTAAATTTTACAAGTTTTATTTTTTGATAAGAGATTATAAAAGGAGTTTACATATTTCATTGTACAAGCATGCAGACCTTATTCTTATCAAATGAAAGTTTTTTTTATTTGTTTCACCCAACTTTGGGGTACACTAAATCAATCACTTTTCAATGTTATGTGCCTTCCTCGTAGCCCAGTATTGCTTCATTCGTTGTGATCTTGCTTTTCTTTCTTCGTCAGAGATTTGGATCGTTCGCTTCGATTTGACTTTGCCTTGGAACCGTTGCTTCTTGTCTTTGGTTATTGTTTTGGCTGTTCTGTCCATGAGCATAGTGTCAGTGATTTGTAGTTCTGTTATGTCCTTCTCTGTTTCTCTAAACCAAAGTGGTTTGGCTCTTCTATTGTGAAAATAGTCAAGTTTTTTTTTTGTTAGCCTATTTTTGTCCATTCGGAGGATGTGCCCATAAAAATCAATTCTCCTTTTTCATATTGTGTCTGATAGTGTTTCAGTTTTTTTGTAAAGAGTTTCATTACTGATGTGGAGTAATTGGTTGTTACGAAATTTGGGGCCTAAGATTTTTCGTAATACCTTTCTGTCTTTGATATCAAGCCTTTCAAGTGGGCCCTGGGTTGTGAGAGATAATGTTTCATGGATAATGAAAGTTCTAATAGACCAAAATTTATTTTTTCATCTTAATAAAAATTCGGGTAATGTAAATGGCATTTGACAAAATATACAAACTTTTTCATCAATCAATCAGTTTGTACAAACAATAAATAGTGGAAATAAATTTTAATATTGCTTACAGTAGTTAAATCGACAGTGATGGCAAATAAATTACAATACTGAAATTGAATTTTTCTGAATATATTTTTTTTTGTGTTTAACGTCCGACTATTGTGCACACTTGGGCTAATGCAGACGATGGGATGATTTATAGCGTATGAAAATGCCAAGCCCTGGCCGGGAATCGAACCCGGGTCCTCGGGGTGAAAGCCCAGTATGCTATCAACTAGGCCACCGAGGCAGCTACATAATGCATAGGAAGAAATACAGCCGTCTATATAATTCATAGAAAGAAATTTTTTTTTTTAATATAGTGGTTTGTCAATAGTTTTCCCCCTCTTTCCTTCTGTAAAAGAGTTTTTGATTTAAAGTTTGCTCTACTCTAAAATTACTTGACCATGTAAAAACCACTGAAACCATTTAAAAAAGCCTTCTAATGAATCTTCCATCATACACATGCTGCAAATCTGTTTCAAGATGGAAACATTACCGAGAAACAAAAATTAAAAATTTGCCAACAATTGGTAGAAATAAGTTTTATTAATTTTACTTTTCTTACCCTCATTTGGGTGACTGGAGCCGATAATTCCACTTTCCATGCACAATCCATGTTTGGAGGATAGTCTGCAGGATAACCAGGACTTGTGATGTTAATTTCATTGGCCAAACGGATGACTCCACCACAGGGGTATGTCTTGTAAGTCAATGTAAAGTTCACATCAGGTGTCAAGTGGTTATGCTTGTTTTTACTTAACTATAAAAAAAATGTAATAAATTAGATCAATATGTACTCTTAAATTTATCAATTAAATTTAATCTATATACGAGGTGTGTTCAGAAAGTAACAAGAATTTTTAAATTTTGCGGGCTTGGAGAGTCTGATTGTCAAACATTTTTTTTATTATCTTGGTATACATGCCCTTGAAGTATGATAAAACTTTCAGCTGTTTTCATTGTTGACTTTGTCTGTGACAGCCACTAAGGTTAGACGTGTTTTATGAGCTTGGCGATTTTCGTTTGTTAAAAGAAATGGATCAAAGAATTTGTATCAAATTTTGCATAAAAAATGGAATAAAGTGTAACAAAGTGTGTGAAATGTTAATAAAGGCCTATGGTGAGTCTGCTATGAGTAAAGCAAGAGTTTACGCGTGGTATAAGCGTTTCCAAGAAGGCCGTGAAGACGTTGAAGATGACGAACGCCCTGGGCGCCCCAGCACATCAACAACCGATGAAAATGTAGAAAAAGTGAAAGAAATTGTTATGCACAATCGCCGAATCACAATTAGAGAGGTCGCTGATGATGTTGGCATATCGATTAGATCATGCCATGACATCGTTTCCAATGTTTTGTGTATGAAATGCGTGGCAGCAAAATTCGTTCCAAAATTGTTGAATTTTGAACAAAAACAGCGGCGAATGGAAGTTGCTCAGGAGTCACTAAATGAAGTCAACGACGATGCAGAATTACTGAAATATATTATAACAGGTGATGAAACATGGGTTTACGGATATGATGTCGAAACTAAGGCTCAATCATCCCAGTGGAGGCATTCTGGCTCGCCAAGATCGAAAAAGGCTCGACAAGTGCGGTCGAACATGATGGTTATGCTCATCGTGTTCTTTGATATTAATGGCATAGTACATCATGAATTCCTGCCACCAGGTGATACTGTCAATAAGGAATACTACCTACAAGTTCAACGCTGTTTGCATGAAGCAATCCGAAAAAAACGTCCAGATCTGTGGAAAAACAATTCATGGGTTTTGCACCACGATAATGCACCAGCATCATTTGTTCATGAATTTTTGGCCAAAAACAGTACTGTAACAATGCCCCAGCCTCCATATTCGCCAAACATGGCTCCCTGTGACTTTTTCCTATTTCCAAAAATAAAGAGAACCTTAAAGGGTCGTCGTTTTACAGCTGTAGATGACATTAAAAGTGCCTCACTGAAAGAACTAAAGTTTATGTCAAAGATTGAGTTTGAGAAGTGTTTCGAGGATTGGAAGAAGCCCTGGCACAAGTGCGTAATCTCCAATGGGGACTATTTTGAAGGCGACAATATCAGGGTAGAAGAATAAATAAATATTTTGTTCAAAAAATTAAAATTCTCGTTACTTTCTGAACACACCTTGTATATAAAATATAAACATAAAATGCAATGACTTTCTAATCATCATGATTTTTTACAACTTAATGCATACAGTTAGAGATGTGAAATGGACACTAAGGGAAGTGATTGAGAAGCAAGGGCAAAGGAAGAGGCCGTAGTAATACAACGAACTTTGCTTAAGTTTGCCTTGTATTTGCCTTACACACTCACAATGATATATACTATGCAAGCGGAATGAAATAATTTATAAAACACATTAATAAACTACTTTTTTAAAACATATATATGTCTATATACTTGTATAAATATTACTTAATTTTATGAGTATTAACATTTCAGCTTCACTTGGATTGGTCTCCTGATGATTTGGCCAATCAAGTGCTTGTGAATGATATAGTTAATGTAACTGACAAATGTCACCATTTTATCTGTTATGGGTTACCATTTGTATAATAATAATGTAAAAGTGATTAATCACAAATTTCCCCTATACCCTAACTGATGAGAAATCAGCCTAATTATCAAATTTGGTAAATTTGATTTAAATGAAATTTTCGGACATTTAATGAGATTCACGACTCAGCAAGTGAATAAATTTTGAAAAATAATATTTATTTAACAACCAAAAAGTACAGGGACAATCAATAATTTATAAAATGTTAAAAAAACTAAAACAACCTTCATCACAAATCAGTTATTTCCACAAGAAATTTGATTTGGGAAAATGTAAATCACCTAATTTCTCAAAATTTATTTATCAAATATTGATCATATATGAGTGTGATCAAAATTGTTGAAACTGATTTTGACCAAATACACATTTAAATTTGTTTGACTAAAAACTGGCTTCAAAAAGCGTTTTTTGACAAACTTAACAAATCGTCCTGAGAATTGGGCAAACAGGGACACATATACTACATTTTATTAAAATTGGTTCTGTTTTAAAAATCATTTTAAATCTACAGTGATGTCAACAACAGAGACAGACAGCGATGTCTACACAGAGACAGACAGACAATCAAGTAAAAACCATTTTTCCTGGAAACAATATTACAAAATCTCCAGTGAAAATTTTTTATAAAAATGGATAGATCAATAAAGAACTCAAAAATGTTTTTTATCGTGAACACCAAACTTTCTTATACTTCATACAGCAAAAAGTACATAAAAACTATGATTAATACTTTCATGAAATTGAAAGGTATGAATTTCTATCTTCCTTTCAGTGGTGCCAACACACACATTTTGCACTTTATGATAACTGAATTGCTTACTAAAATTTTTGTAACAGGAAATGGACTTCGAACAATCGTGGTCTGAGTTTCATAATAGCTGCATATAGTCGCCATATCACTGTAAAAGTAACCTGAAACAGTAGTTTTAATTAACATAAATAAAAACCTCAAAATAAATCGTATTTACTCTAAATAATTTATTTATTCTGCCAATCATAGGTTATAATTATAGAAAACTGAAAACGAAAGAGTCTCAGCTGCTTATTATTTTGTCTTAACTTGTTGTGGGTTGCTCAACTTATCCTGTGCTGCACTCTTTATATTGAGAGATTATGTTCAGAAGCATTGTGTTTGAAGATAAGTTCAGTGGAGGAAAACATCGAGTTAAGTTTCACATTATGGTGAAACAACTATATTTAAAAGAAATAAATATATAACATATTTATTCTGACTCTAAACTGATCAGGAAAAATTTTTATTTTCTTCTCCCACAAAATAGAGTGACGGGAGTAGATATAGGCTGTAAGTAAGCTATAGACGAAGTAGAAAGATACTTAATGTGATACAATGGACTATTAATAGGATAAGGAGCCATATTAAAATCTGCAAATTATGAAAGTTGCGGCTCCTATATTAGTGTGTCTTCAAGAAACACACCTGCATGAATCTCACACTTTCAGTTCTAGGGATTATTCCATTATCAGATCCGATTTCATCAGAGAGGAAAGAGCAAAGGGCGGTGTCGCAATTTTGACTCTTATTGAGCCGGTTTCCATTAATGTAATAACACCCCTACAAGCTGTTGCTATTCAGATAACCGTTCCATTCAAACTTACCATCTGCTTGCCTGTACTTGCCCCGTCTAGTTACGATTTCCAAAAACATGAAGTGTACGACTTAATATTCCAGTTACCACCGCTGATTTTATTGTTAGGCAATTTTAATGCTCACCATACTTGATACGGCCCTCATCCTGTGTAACTCTAAAGGAGTACGTATTGAAAGGACAAGGTCCGATTTGGAATTATGCCATCTTAATGATGGTTCCCGTACTCATTTATCAGCACCTACTGATGATTGAACAGTTGTGGACTTGTCATTCTGTAGTCCAATTTCAAGTTTGAATGGTTGGTATTACCCGATCTTTATGGCAGTGATCATATTCCCATTAATACTTCATTTGTTAATTTTCCTCGTCCGAATCAACGACTCCCGTATTGTATTCTTAAAAAAGCGAAATGGTAGGAATTTACAAACAAATTTGTATCACCAAGTTGCAGTATCATTTTGCTGGATACCACCAGGTGGCACAGTGATCACACTGTGGTACAGATGGGAACACTAGAGCGGATATTGTGGCAAAGGAAGCAACTCTGCTGCCGCTAATCACGAAACATGTTATTTTTATCGGATTTTCTAAGTCAATCAAAGCATTTACTTCTCTTGGATTGGGAGACTCCGCAGGGGGTGCACTTATTGAGAGGATTTAGATGTTCTTCGCGGTACCCGAGTCTAACATACACACTTACTACACTACACTTACGACTTTAACAGTTTACACTCACACTTAAATTTAGGAAAGCGATAACAGTCTCAATGAGTTTTTCACTTTAAAATAAAAAATAATTTTAAAAAATGGATTGGGAGATTGAGTGGGCAGCTGTCGATAACAACAAACTAAGGGTATTTAAAAATACTGTTCATCCTTGAAAGTTGTCAATAGGTGCAAGTCGTAGAGAAGAGGTAATGGTTACCTGTATTCGCATTGGTCACTCTTCGCACACAAATGGATGTCTGATGGAAGGCGGAGACCCACCTCAATGCGAGTACTGTAGGGCAACCATCACAGTAAGATATGTATTGCTCGATTTTGATAGTTTCCAAAATATGAGGTGTAGATTGTTTGCAAAAAAACTGAGCAATTGTTTGCAGGTGATGTTGGGCCATCAACCAGACTTTAGACTTCCTTCGTCTTTATTTGTTTATTGAAATTTAAGAATATAATATTATTGTAGGGCCCATTTACAGCCCAACAACCCCGCAGGGGGTGCAGACAGCTGCGCCTATTGAGAAGGTTAAACGCCCCTCTCGGTACCCGAGTCTAACACACACTTACACTTACAACACTACACTTACGACTTTACCACTTTACACTTACACTTACATTTAGGGAGGCGATAATAACCTCAATGTGCTTTTCGCCTTAAAATACAAAAAAAAGATTTAAGTTGATGGTTAATAGAGAAGTAAATGAGGTCCTAATGTAGTACCACTCTCACTTTATAGAAGGCACTTCATGGAGTAATGATAACTGAAAAAGCACGCTTCTCATAAATACAAATTGTTTGATCCATTTCTTTTAACAAACGAAAATTGCCGAGCTCATAAAAATACGTCTAACCTCAGTGGCTGTCACAGACAAAGTCAACAATGAAAACAGCTGAAAGTTTTATCATACTTCAAGGGCACGTATACCAACATAATAAAAAAAATGTTAAACAATCGGACTCTCCAAGCCTGTGAAATTTAAAAATTCTCGTTACTTTCTGAACACACTCGTACACCACTGCTCAGTAAAAGATCTACTTTATCCTTATTGTTGACAATGTGTTCCCTATGTTTGATATACAGGAAAAAGCTAGCTTACAATTAGTTTTATCTAAGATTAAATTTCTAATTTTTATAACTTATATTGTACAAAAATGGTATTTTATGATATTTTTGTGTTTCTTTAGTGTTTCTTTACAAATTACTTAATAATGATTTCTGTTTTTTAATTAAAATTCTATTCACAAGATCAACATTATATTTATTATTGTCAGCAATCAGTTTGGAGGTATTTAATTCCGAATTAAAGTTATCATTAGTTAAGGGTACAGTTAGGAGTCTATGGATCATACTATGAAAGGCAGTATGTGTATCGGAAACTGATATTATAGTGTCTTTGTATGTAGGTTCTCAGTAAATTTTGAAGGAATGTATGTGAGTGCTTATATCTATGTTTAAATCCAAAAACTTAATATTAACTTAATATTAATATATATGTTATTTTTTATCATGTTTTACGGATGGTTGTGATGTTGGATTTTGTAGGACATGTGATGCGAGGTACATGTTTATATTGATATAACAGTATATTTTGCGCATCACAAGCCTCATATTAAATTAATAATAATTAAAAATTACTGTGTGTTCTGCACAGAATCGAACAAGCTTATGTGTGTGACCTCAAGCTTGTGTTAACTACTACACTACAGAAACTATGAAGAAGGTTGACCGATTTAAGTATATGAAATTAATCGTTAATTTAATTTTGGTAGTTATATTAAAAGATCATTTGTTTTATATTAATACATAAAGATCAGCTGATTTTATTGGACAGCTAATAGGCTATAATAAGATTTCGGTTATGCCGTTAAAAACTAGCTACGTTAATTGCCGTTTATATTCATTTGTAATGATCAGCTGATTTCATTGAACAGCTGATAGGCTAATAATAAGTTTCAGCTTATGTTGATTTATCATAGCAATGTTAATTTATCAAGGTTTCGAACAAATTATTGTCAATTTTTTATTATTATGACCACATAGTCATGTTTTATTAATAATTTAATAGTAACAATAATAATAATAATAATAATAATAATAAATAATAATAATAAATAAATAATAAATAATAATAATAAAAAGAATCTACATGTCTATTAGTACCATCAAACAGACATAAGACATCATCCACAAACCTATGCCCATAAATAACTTTGCTGGGTAATGGAATGTTGTTAAATAATAATTTTGTCAAAATTTGCTATGAAAATTCCAGCTAAAAAGGAGGATAAAGGGATCCCATAGCCAAATCATCTGATTGTGTATCATTAAATTTAAAATAATTTTGGTCTATACAAACAACAATAATGTTAAAAATTTCAATTAAGAATTATTTTTGATAATATAAAATAATCTTTATTTAAGAACCTTGACGCTCTGTCCCTGAATAACCGAGTAACTCTTCACTGGGTTCCAGGGCATATGGGAGTTGAGGGTAATGAGAAGGCAGACCGACTGGCTGGACTTGGATCTGCATCTGAGTTTATCGGACCTGAGCCGGCTTTAGGGATTTCTCTATCGTTGGGAGGTCAGCTATTAACAGGTGGATTACAAACCAACACCAGGTAAAATGGGACAACCTCCATGGTATGGGACAAACAATCTGCTGGGGTATTTTAAGTTAAGTTAAGTTGCACAATAGGTCAATCGATCACAGTGCCTGGGGTTGTATTATCCCTTCCTCTAGTATATAATCTTAATCTTAAGAAAGCCGCCTCGGTGGCCTAGTTGATAGCGTACTGGGTTTTCACCCCAAGGACCCAGGTTCGATTCCCAGCCAGGGCTTAGCATTTTCATACGCTATAAATCATCCCATCGTGTGCATTAGCCTAAGTATGCACAATAGTTAATGTTAAAAAAAAAAAAAATAAATAATAATCTTAAGATATTAATTTTGATTCTTTCAGTATATTGTAGATAATATCTTTACAATCTTCAGTAGTAGGTACACATGTAAAGCGGTTACAAACGCCAAAAGAAACAATTTTGTAGGAACGTTTGTAAAGGAAACAACAGGATGAACAGGGACGGAAGGTTT
This sequence comes from Callitettix versicolor, assembly GCA_022606455.1. Classification (NCBI taxonomy): domain Eukaryota; kingdom Metazoa; phylum Arthropoda; class Insecta; order Hemiptera; family Cercopidae; genus Callitettix; species Callitettix versicolor. The sequence goes on from CM040190.1 coordinate 9,592,353, forward strand.
ATGTAATTTAGGAAGACCATATAACCGAGGAGGCTAAAGATTCATAGTTTATTACATGTTTATTATTGTACACTTTTTGTTTTAATTGTTTGTTAACACTGATCTCATTTGTATGTTTGTACTTTTAAGGTTAAATTTATTGAACTCAATGGTGTTCACTGGTAAGGAGATAGGTCTGACAGTTCAATGTAGGGCGTGATCAAATGCACAGTGGTGAACAAAGTGGGTGTCTGCCTTTGGTTAGTGATGAATTGATTCATGCAGTAGAAGGAAAGTTGTTCCTTTAATTTGCTAATTAAAATTAAACTTAAACGGTTAAGTTTACGTTTTCAGCTCTTTTTATGGAATTTCTGCAAATTTCTAGATCACTGTTTCATGAAATGTTTTTGTAGAACTCTGTTTTTAAAAACTTTGTGCTCATTGGACGCCAACAACTCTTACAGGGCAACAGAAAAAATAGCATCACGGCAATGCACTTGAGACATTTTGAAACAATACTACAAAGACGGTGATGACTTTCTGAGCCAGATAGTAACCAAAGATGAAATGAGCAGGGTCATTTATGAAACCCCTTATGAATAAAAACGACAATTACTGGAATGGAGGCACACTCTGTCACCAGCAAATCTTGATACCTAAAAAAATAATATTCACAGTTTTTTGGAGCAAATATGGCATTATACCGGTGCATTTTACCATAAGGTGAAACAATCAATGCAAATGTTTATTGCAAGCTACTTAAGAAACTATAGCGCACAATACAGAATAAAGACTGAAAAATGTTCACAAACTGTATTATTTTGATTCATGACAACGTTTGACTTTACACTGCAAACTGGCATAAATTTTGCAACTGGCAATAACAACTCTTACGGGACTTTTGCTGAGACCAGTTTTTTTTTTTTTTTTTTTTTTTTTTTTTTTGGTGTTTAACGTCCGACTATTGTCCACACTTGGGCTAATACAGACGATGGGGTGATTTATAGCGTATGAAAATACCCAGCCCTGGCCGGGAATCGAACCCGAGTCCTCGGGGTGAAAGCCCAGTACGCTATCACCTAGGCCACCGAGGCGGCGGGGGGCCCAGTATGAACACCCTTTGTAACTTCACCCCTAATGACTTCCATCTCTTTTTGCACTTGAATTTGTTTCTTTGTGGTCAAAGCTTCGACAATGATGACTAGTTCAAAAACACGTAACCACATCATTGACAACACACAGAATAAAGTTTTATGAAAAAGGCATACAAAAACTTATAACACAAGTTATGACAAATGCTTACAAAATAATGGGAGCTATGTAGAAAAATAGTTAAATGGTTTTTAGATTTTTTTTTGCAATAGTTTTTCTGGACATACCTCATATACATTCACTAATGAGCATCTATTGTTTCAAGTAATAAACACGAACTTACCTTTTGTGATGATCATAGACACGTTGCTGTTTGGGCAGTAATCAGGTTTACCTGTAGTGCCCAGTTTGCCCTGAATGTCTACACTGAATGTTGTATTCATTTCTGTAGTCTTTCGTTCCCACAAACACTGAACAAAAGAAAATGCGGATTCACCAGGAAAGTTTACGACTCCAGAAGCCTCGAGGTTACCTCCGCATGCTGTAATATATATTAACTGTCATGAAATATTCCACTAACTTACACTTTAACAAAATAACAATAAGAAATTTTTAGTAAGTCATAAAATATAATAAACACGCAATAGTAGCATTTTTTAAATTACTTTAGGAAATGTCTAAAAAAGTAAAGGTCCAACAAAAGCAGTTGAAGTGAGCAGCTGATGGCTTAGAGATCCCACTGTACCTCTAGCTCATACTGTTGTTACTCATACTCATCATCTACTCAAGCTTGGCAAACTCTAAAGCGAAAAGCGACCAGTGCTGATTGAGTGAATGACAGCAGCCTAATGGCGTATCAGAGTACTCAGAGACCTGGCTACCTTCCAGTGTACCTTAGCCTTATGCAGGGCTTTGTGTGGGTAGACATTATTTCACTGCCTACTAATGCAAAGTAAGAATATAAACAGAATTAGCGGGAACTCACTGCACAACAAAAAGCTGGCCAAATGGGACACAGCCTCTGAGATAAAGGTCAAGAGTACGGAGGAAAAATTGAAAGAGAATTAGCAGAGCAAGCATCTGTTAAAACCTCAAAAACAAATGGGGAAGTCACCAATTACAAATGGAGGAGTTATCGACCTTAAATCCACTCTGAATCAGACTTTATATAGAAATTAAGGTTGGAGAAGGCGCTGAAACTGAGCAACTCAGGAATATAGAAAGAGGGCACAATAGTTCTACAAAGGTTGCAGTGCAATAATAACCCTAGAAAGTCATTCATTCAGTCAAAGAAGTAAGGGAAGGAATGAACATGTCGTATTGTTTAATAAATGTGTTTAATAAACGTAGAAGCAGTGTTTAATAAACGTAAAAGCAGTGTTTAATAAATATGGAAGCAGTGTTTAATAAACGTGGAAGCAGTGTTTAATAAACGTGGAAGCAGTATTTAATAAACGTGGAAGCAGTGTTTAATAAACGTGGAAGCAGTGTTTAATAAACGTGGAAGCAGTGTTTAAAAAACGTGGAAGCAGTGTTTAATAAACGTGGAAGCAGTGTTTAATAAACGTGGAAGCAGTGTTTAATAAACGTGGAAGCAGTGTTTAATAAACGTGGAAGCAGTATTTAATAAACGTGGAAGCAGTGTTTAATAAACGTGGAAGCAGTGTTTAATAAACGTGGAAGCAGTGTTTAATAAACGTGGAAGCAGTGTTTAATAAACGTGGAAGCAGTGTTTAATAAACGTGGAAGCAGTGTTTAATAAACGTGGAAGCAGTGTTTAATAAACGTGGAAGCAGTATTTAATAAACGTGGAAGCAGTGTTTAATAATCGTGGAAGCAGTGTTTAATAAACGTGGAAGCAGTGTTTAATAAATGTGGAAGCAGTGTTTAATAAACGTGGAAGCAGTGTTTAATAAATGTGGAAGCAGTGTTTAATAAACGTGGAAGCAGTGTTTTAAAAAACGGAAGCAGTGTTTAATAAATGTGGAAGCAGTGTTTAATAAACGTGGAAGCAGTGTTTAATAAATGTGGAAGCAGTGTTTAATAAATGTGGAAGCAGTGTTTAATAAACGTGGAAGCAGTGTTTAATAAATGTGGAAGCAGTGTTTAATAAATGTGGAAGCAGTGTTTAATAAATGTGGAAGCAGTGTTTAATAAATGTTTAGATTTCCATTAAATCTTCTAATTTGTTACAGACTGTGCATTTTGAAAGAGGATGAGTACGACCTTAAAAAACAAGTTTTATAGACTAATAAAAAAACAAATAGGCACATTAATTTTTTATTAATGGGTTTTAAGATTTGACAATAATGCCCTTAGGATTATTTCCTAAAATACTAGCAAAGAGAGTGAAGGAAATTTACTGAGCTATAATAATAATTTGGAAGAAGCATTTCTTTCTAATAGTCTCGTCAGAAAATTTACATTAAACTTCCCAAACAAAGTCTAACTTACGCGAATGCTCCTCTGTAGTGAACTCAATTTTAAAACCTCGATGTTGGGACATCCTGTAAGTATAGTAACGTATCGTAATGCTGTTACTGACGAACTCAATCACTGAATCTTTCTGGAAGTCTTTCGTTTCCCAGGACCAAACCATATAAATCAAATTATTGTCTTGAAAGATCTGTAAAGCAATATGTTACTTTATTTATTATTAAATAAATAAATTACGTTATTATTTATTAAAATAAATCATGGAAAAATAATACACAGACATTCTCACATTGAATTATTTCCATAAAAAATATTTAATCCAAAAGTTAAAAAAAAAAACAAAAATACTGGTTCATTAGATTGTGTTCACATATAAGAATCAAGTATCAAGTCAGTGTAAGAAATTAGAAATACAGCAGAACATCCATTAACTAGGCTTCGATATCCCGAGAATCCAGTTATCTGGGATTGGCCTAAATGTTATCCTAAACTGCATTAGATTTGATTGCATTGTACAATACATACAATTACTTGTACAGTATTAAAACAGTAATGCAATTTAATTCTGTAGACATTGTCATGTTGAATGTAACAGACCCCTGTTACCGAAACACAACACAATGCACACGACCTCGAGTGGCTGTACCTCGTGCTTCAATCATGCCATTTTATTGTTCATTCACTATATAGTGTATGTAATACAACTTTAATGTTTTTTTGTACTATACTGAACATAGTTTTTCTACTATTTTAATGGACCAGTTACTGTATTCTACTATGGACTGTCACAAATTAACCGTCTTGTAACTCCATTCGAAGCTAGAAGTATGGCTTCTAAGAGGAAGCGCACTGGACTTCCCATGGACCGAAAAAATGGCAATTTTAAATCATGTCATGGATAAAGGCGAAAGTGTAAAGACATTTTCGGTAGAATTTGAAATTGGTGAACAAGCTGTCCGAGATCTCATCAAAAGGAAAAAAAGGACATTTCAATTTTATTTCAACTGCTGACTCAATTTCTTTCTTTCATCGAGAAAAAAACTATTGAAAAATTCTTGTTATTGAATCTTCTAGATGCTACTGTATTTTGACTGTTTTAAAGAAAAACATGCTGAAGGAAGTCCATAGTATCTGGACCTATGGTGAGTAGAAGTTTTATTTTTTCATAAAAATCTAAATCTAAATGAGCCATATATATATATATATATATATATATATATATATATATATATATATATATATATATATATATAAATTTACATGTTAGGGGTAAGGGGCTACTCCTACTCTGGTCCTTCAAACAATTTACTATCGGTGGTTCATCAAAAAAATTACCTGTAATACTTTGAGATGTGTTACTTTACAGTTACAATTATGGTTGGTGGCAACCCCAAGAATGAACACTACTGTCTTATGTGAAATAAAACATTCCCCAAAATATATTAATGTATTCAAACCAAAAGTAAAAGGGGAAGAAGTATACGCCAATAATTGTCTACTTACTTTTACTGCCGATTTGCCACTTCTCAGCACCGCCCGGATGGAATACTCTTCCGTAGATCGTGCCGACGCAAAGTCTTCGGGTCTTCACAGAAACGACCGTCACCCGGAATATACTGACGTTCCGGCCCCTCCGGAATCGACTGTCCTCCCCTACTTCTTCCCCGAGCTTTTATTTCAACTGCTGTTCTACATACCTTGTTGCTTATTGCAACAGGCAGTATGTTAGAAGTTTCGTAATTTTGCCTATGTTTTTTTATAGAATAGTGTTCATTCTTTGGCTGTGACCTCATTATCATATTAAGACTAGTAACTAAAAATTAATATTTTCTTAAATCTTAACATATATATATATATATATATATATATATATATATATATATATATATACAATCGACCTTGGTTAGAATGCTAACTCGGTTATAGCGCTATTTTCATAATGTCCCCAATATTCCATATTAAGTTTATCTGTATTTTAGGCTCGGTTACGTTTTGTGAACTCGGATACAATGCTGTCGCGCTGCTGTTATAGTTCAGCCACTTAGTAAATGGCCTGTGTGAGAATTTCTCATAGGAGTATTCCCCTCCAGCTCCCTCCAACAGTTCAGGGACACAGAGTCTGCCAATCTGAGTCTACAAACTGTTACTACTCAGCGATAGTGAAGGAAAAGGGAGGAGCTATGGTGACAGACTGGGGACATGGCCTCTCACTCGCACATTTTTCCTCTCTGTCTCACTAGTGCTCTTAGCAGTTTTCTAAGCTGCTGACCTATCGTCACTGAGCCTATGAGTA
>CM040190.1:9603152-9610652 GCA_022606455.1 Callitettix versicolor
TCTATTCTTCCCGTCAGTGGTCTATCCACTCACCTCATAAAGCCTACCGCGGTTTCGAAACTCTATAGTTTCATCTTTCGGCCGTTATACAAAATGTTAAATCCCTCTGTCGAGGTCGTCATAAAGTCAAACAAAACATCAAAACATACATCACAAACACTGAGCACAATTAAACGTTTAAAATATTCATCATGAAATTCGGCTTGGCCAAGCTACACACGCGAATCGTACATTCTTACATTCCGGACTGTCCGTCAGGCAACTTGTGTAGCTTGGCCAAGCCGAATTTCATGATGAATATTTTAAACGTTTAATTGTGCTCAGTGTTTGTGATGTATGTTTTAATGTTTTGTTTGACTTTGTGACGACCTCGACAGAGGGATTTAACATTTTGTATTGCGGTCTGAAGATGGAACTATTGTTTTGAAACATTGGTAGCCTTTACGAGGTGAGTGGATAGACCACTGACAGGAAGAATAGGTCATAATCCTAAACATTTGAATATGTGGTCCGGTGGCTATGTTACAATAATGAAATCATTTTTTTATAGGTTTTTCTTTTTTGTATAAAATCTAATTGCATTATTGTAAGGAAAAAAATAGATAACGAAATTTTATTTTGCATAGAAACCTCCTTGGACATTTAAATTTCATTGGAAATATAGCGTAAACCCAGACCACCACTTTCAATCAAACTTTAAACGTTAATTTATTAAAGATCTTAATGAATATAATGAGGAAAATTGTTAAAAATCTTATTTTTTTGAATCGATATTTGTTGATAATTTGTATCAAAGAACTGATTAAAAGTAAGGTTTTAGTTTGAGTAAACTAATGAAAAGATTTTCGAAGAAATACTACCTGTATTATTTCTGAATGTACGAGTAATTTACCTGTTGGCTGGTTAGTAAATAAATCCAACTGTATAATCTCAATGTAATCAGGATTTGAAGAACAATTATTATGTCTTCTAATATCCAATGTAGTAAACTTGAAATATAAAGTACTACCAGTATTACTCTTAATGTGCCAAGTGCAGTTAGTGTTGGCAGGATATTCCTTGGGGTAATTAGGCGATGTGATCTGCTTTACCATAAAGGAAACAAAGATAGTTCCTCCACACGTTGCTGAAAACACATCAATGCACAAATATATATGTGAAAGTCACATAACTTAAAAAATATTGTTACTAATATATATATTTTACGGAATAGCCGCCTCGGTGGCCTAGTTGATAGCGTACTAGGCTTTCACCCCAAGGACCCAGGTTCGATTCCCGGCCAGGTTGGCATTTTCATACGCTATAAATCATCCCCATCGTCTGCATTAGCCCAAGTGTGCACAATAGTCAGACGTTAAAAAAAAACAAAAAAAAAAAACAAAAAATATATTAGGGGACTACACCCCCTCCTGCTTGCTCTGCTGTTTGGCCCTCATTTATGTAGTCTCCAGTTATAAAAAATTTTTAGTTATAAAAGTTAAAGGAGAAAACTGAGCAAAAATATCTATAGCTCTAGGTGCATCCATAACCACAAGTGGTACATAAGTAATAATGGTACACGTATGAAGCCCAATAGTGCACTATTATTACTTGAAATATGTACCTAATATGTATATGTAGACATATAAAAACACACACACATAATATGCTAAAATATTAACAAATTCCCACAAGATTTTTTACACTGACTACGTGGATCAACAGACTAAAAAGCAAAAAAGAAAAAATTAAATAACAGGTGAATTATCCTTATAGGACAGATGATTATCCTAAAATTTAGGATAGTGAATTTTAATATATTTAAAAATAATTGTAAAATTCAAAATTCAAAAAAAAAAAATGGTGTATGAAAAAGGAGGATTATAGAAGTTAGATGATGTTCAGAACCTCATACAGCAATTCAAATAATTTCTAATTAAACTGTTAATGATTATTCATTCCTAAATTATCCATTTCATGCGTCCAGCATTTTTTGTTTTGGATCTTACAATTATTATCTATTAAAATTCACTATCCCAAATTTTTAGGATAATCATCTTATCCATAAGGATAATTTATCTGTTACAATGTGTTCTTTTTAGTCCATTTTAAAAATGTATTTAAAATTTTTAGTTCTTTTTCTTTTTGAAACATTCTTTTGTGAATTTACAAAGTGCCTCTGCAAACACAATGCCCATTCATGCGTAATGGATGCAGAAGATCAAGAAACGCTGAAAGTGGAATGAAAGACTATAGATTTGTTCTATAATTCTCAAATAATTGAACACTCAGGAATTATACTGCAGAATTACAATGATACATTCCAGCAATGCAACATGTAAAATAATCAAAACATGATTACCTTTAGTGGTTTTATTGCTTGTAGCATTCACTGTATTCGTGAATGTTATTGTAGTTGGCAGATTATCAATTGATGACTTTAAATAAATGTTTGTATCGTTGTGTTGTAAAACTATTGCATGAACTTACTATGCTACTATTGTAGGCTAACAAAGATGAAGGGAACAGGGGATGTCAAAGAGATGCAGCTATGTATAGCCTGCATGCTGCTTCAGTAACGTACAAAGTTCCCTTTTTTTTTGGTGTTAAAAAAAAGTTCCTTTTTTATGTCACTGTAATCTTGTAATGTGTAATGCAGTGTAATTGGGATTGTACTGTTCAGCAAAATTATTTAAAAAAAAAAAGATTATCTGCATTTACTTTATTATTATTTCACTTGATTAAAAACTTACAAGTTTTTTTGCAAGAAATGAAGACCATATTTAAAAAGTTAACTGAAAAATTATAAATAGTTAGAATAGAAAATCTTTTCCTATATTTTTTTTTTTTTTTAATAATCCGACTATTGTGCACACTTGGGCTAATGCAGACGATGGGATGATTTATAGCATGTGGAAATGCCAAGCCCTGACCTGGAATCGAACCCGGGTCCTCGGGGTGAAAGCCCAGTACCCTAGGCTATCAACTGCGTCTCTCTCTCTCTCTCTCTCTCTCTCTCTCTCTCTCTCTCTCTCTCTCTCTATATATATATATATATATATATATATATATATATATATATATATATATACATTTGAGCCGCCTCGGTGGCCTAGTTGATAGCGTACTGGGCTTTCACCCCGATGACCTGGGTTCGATTCCCGGCCAGGGCTTGGCATTTTCATACGCTATAAATCATCCCATCATCTGCATTAGCCCAAGTGTGCACAATAGTCGGACGTTAAACACCGAAAAAAAAAAATCAAAGTTTTGACAAATCGCAAAAAGCAGTGTGATTCTGTAAGTTTGTAGCGCGAATTTATCAGCCTGATGATAGAGTTACTCAGGGATTGTCCTGAACTGTGGCACGTGACGGAAAGTCTCTGAACGGTGGGAGCTTCACCCATAATTGCATCCTGCTTCTCTATTTTGGGCCGTACTAACTTCAGTAAAAAATCAAAACTCTCTTCGTCCATTCTAATAAAGTTCCTGCAGTCTTCTGGTTCTGTATCGTGCAGAACATTCAGTAAATGTTCCTCGAGTGAAGCGGTTTCACATTTTATACCACTCTTTGGACCAACGTCGTTTCCTCACTTGTTTTTCCCGCTTTAAAATAACCAATAGCCAACCTACAAGAAAGGCTATCAACTAGGCCACCGAGGCGGCTTTTAACTCAATAACTAAACACAAAGGGAAGAAAAATGTATGTAATTTTTCCATGGCTAAATATAAAAATGAATTAAGTATCCTACTAATAAATGCTATTGAAAAAAATAAACTAACCCAGTACAACATTACATGGGTTGTTTACTAACCAACTGCAAACATTATAAATAGGACAAAGCTATTTATAAAAATTTATGTCTTGTTAATAGCTTTGAGGCATTAATACATCACAGCTAGTATCTGGCAACAAGATACGCCACTAAACAGAAACTGAGACACTTACTCACCAACTTTCACTTCAGCTGAAAAAGGCGTTGGTCTGTCTACATCAGTGAAGTACTTCACGAGCAACATATTGCCTTCTGTCACTTTAGAGGACATGGGCGTTTTAGTGTCACACATATGTTCTAGTACTTCGCTCACTTCTGTAGAACCATCTCTTAGTAATAAATATTCCTTATCACACCTAAATCACAAAACCATTAGTGTATGACAATAATATATATTAAAAAAAAAATTTTTTTTTTGGTTATTCAAGAAAGGGAAATAGTGAGACCACTATTATCTAAGAATTTTTATTTATGTATTTTTTGTTTTGAAAATATATTTTATTCTGAATATTATGGTGAGATTCTTTGGTGGAGACTCACAAATTATTGATGTAGCAATTTTTCGATTGCTAATTGTACGGAATAAGATAATAATTTCGAAAATTGATTTCTTTGCGTGAAATATTAGATTTATATCAGATAAAACGTAAGATTTATCATTGAGTAGTACCAATGATACTTGAGTAGTACCATAAAATATACTTTTTTACTTTTATTACACATTCTGTAATTTTGTTAAAAGTTATTTTTATTTCACTAAAATTTGTAAAACCTTTTTTCAATGTGAGTTGTGTATATGATTTATTTCAAATGATTAGGATTATATACCTATTCTTTCCGTCAGTGGACTATCAACTCACCTCATAAAGGCTACCGTGCTTTCGAAACTCTATCGTTTCATCTTCAAGCTGTTATACAAAATGTTAAATCCCTCTGTCGAGGTCATCACAAAGTCAAACAAAACATTAAAACATACATACATCACAAACACAAGCACAATTACACATTTAAAATATTCATCATGAAATTCGGCTTGGCCAAGCTACATACGCGACTCGTACGTTGTTACATTCCGGACTCTTTATTTTATTTTCAGAAACAACTTTGTTTTATGATTCGTTACTTGTGATGGCCAATTGGTTCCTTGTTTCATAATTAATATGTTTCTAATGAAAACAATAGAAACTTAGAAAACGAAACATGGTTTTTTAAGAAATTAATATTGTGTGAAAAACTAATACAGTTTCTTATGAAACTAGTAAAAGTTACTAAACAAATCTTTAAAAATTAAAAAAAAAAACAAAATACATAATACAAAAACAATTGCATGTATGCTATTTATGGTGGCAAACTTGCAAACTGTACTGAATTAAATTTTCATTTAAGTTTAGTAATGTAAATAAGAAAGGGAACATATAGTTCACTACACACAAACAAAATTGTGGTTAAGAATTGTTATGGTACCATAATTTCAATTATAGGTAAGTATTCTTTTTATATTCTTCTTCTTTTCTGCTAGGATTATTGTCACTATGTTGAGTATAATGATCTGCCATCCCTAGCTTCGTCAATTCCACTTTTGTTGACGCGTTTCGGAGAACCTCCATCTTCAAAAACTATATCTATACTGGTCACCAATATTATGGCCCGTCCTATTTATAATTTTCTATCTCCACCTCGTACCCCTCCTCTATTCAACACGTTTAATGTACACAGATTTACCCCTGTTCTCTTTGGGATTTCATTCTCTGGGATCTTCCAACTGAGCATCTTTCTTCTGCTCGGTATATATATATATATATATATATATATATATATATATATATATATATATATATATATACTTTTTAAAATTATATTTTGTTCAGAATTAAATTTTCTACAAATTTTATTTAAAAATTGTATTTGTTTATTGGGAAATTAACAGAGTTACTGTGGGCCAAATGTAAAGCAATGTGTTTTGGTTCTGATTTTGTTTTACATGTTTTTCTCAAGAACTACTTGACTTTCAGCTATGGGACAAATTTTATTCAATTTTTCAGGTCAAAAACCATACGAAACCATCATTTTACTTCTTAATTTACGTTCCTAGAATTTCGGTACGGCTTAATTTCCCTCTTTTTCCAGGAATTATAGCAAAAATGTTTGCCAGCTGTAACTTCCGAACGAGCAATCAATTCTGTACAATAAGCTGACTTTTGACTTCATGAAAATGACAAAAAATCATTTTTTTGAAATCCTTTTGGATCCAACCAAAACAATCTGGAAAATTGTATTCATAATATGTTACATTATCTATAGCTAGAGCCGAGAACCACCTGGACTTCATATACTATGATAGTTTACACTCCAAGACTATGATAGTTCAGCACAGTGTGAATGAAATCAACGAAAACCATGAAATCGACTGAAGGTGTGTAAGTATGTTACAAAAAATTAAAAAAAAAAATATATATATATATATATATATATATATATATTTCTTTAAAGATTACTTACTCATTTGTAAAAACAATGTTATCATTCATTTGAAAATGGACACTATGGCCTGTAGGAGCGACCACTCTCCAGATACATGTGATATGTGGTTTAGGCTGTATTGGTTGGCCTGGTGTACTCAAAATCACAGAGTCCTTCAAGTTAAGACGAATTTCATGTCCACAAGTTTGCGAAATTTCAACAAAATCAACAATCATACCCTGCACAAACATGATTAAAAATTTTTATATGTGATATTTCATCGAGATAGATTTATCGAGATAGATCCTACTGCATGTAAACATATATTTAAAGATACAACTGATTTTGTGTGATCAACTGCAGGGGACTAACCAGTAAATGTTAAATTCATACTTAAATAAATACATATAGGGAAAACGCAATAAAAATTTCAATATTTTTAAACTAATTAAGAAAGCCATTATTGCATTCTGGTATCCTAATTGGAAATTAACATGTGTAATTAGGTAAAAAATTTTAGATATATATTTTTTTGCATTGTTAAAACTCGATACAATGGTTTTTAGCATTATAAGTTAATCTGAACCTTGGTAATCAGAATGATTGATAATTTGAACAATAGGCATATGTAATTTTTGCTACAATAGCGAAAAATTTTGCGCTAAGGTTCTTTGTAGCATCAGAAGTACAACCATTCTCAAACATCTGAATTTGCTGTGTTAAAGTACAGAACACTAGAAGCAATATATAAAAAAATTTAATGTTTTAAAATTAATGATTTTTGTTTACTATTCTTAAAAATGATATTAAACAAAAAAAATTACTTAAATTATTTTTTTTTTGAATGATACTTAAATTAAGATTATAAGGCACTCATAATTAAGATTAAATTAAGATTACATCCACGTTGTATTCACAACGCTTAAACGTAATGTCCGTTCACTTATTTGTCCTTGCTGGTGTGTTTGCATATACAAAACATCTATTTTGTAATTTTCTCTTATTTCTGTCAGTATATGTGAGGATATGTGTTGCAGAAAGTGCTGCAATGTCAGGGACTTGTCACTTGGCTCACTTGGTGAGGGGGGGTTTGTCACTTGCGCTGCTTTGTACTCATAATGGCAGTTGACACATCCCAGTATCTTCTTTGGACAATACATAATGCAAAACAAAGATTTGCCTAATCAGCCATAACCCAATATCTAAATGGCATTGCAAATACTGAAAGCAAGACATTCTGTGAGTATTAGTGTCTACTTCTGCTAGCCTCGGTGGCCTAGTTGAT
>CM040190.1:9615652-9725652 GCA_022606455.1 Callitettix versicolor
TGATGATTTTACTGCCCTTTATTACTGTAGTAAGATTCTGTGAGCTGCTTTATGTTTTAGTACAATACATTTAGTAATAATACATGTAATTCACAGTTTTTTAATGTAATAAATTCAATTTAATATTTTAAAAATTTTTCAATGGTTCTCTGTGTAATGCGACTTTCCAGCTAATTCGACCCGGCCGCGCCCGGTAAGCGAGACTACTGTATCAACAAACAAAAATTACAGGCCTAAATTCATCAAAATCAGTCTATTTGTTTAATCGCCAATGATACAGACAATCATCCGAGTAAAACCACTTTTATGGAATCTTGAAAAAGATATTTCTATAAAAATCTCAATATAAATTTTTTAATGCTCTCAATTTCTGTACACTTTACATAGAAAAAGTAAAATATGACAGCAATTGACTTTGTGAAGAATAAATACATTCAGAAAATTTACCTCTATATAGTTGTAATTACAAGCGTCACTGGCGCGTATTGGTAAAGAAAAGTCCCTAAAGATAACCCGAATGGTTCTTCCAGGTGTGGTTGACAGCTTCCACACACAGTGGTGCAAACCTGTTCTGTTCCATGGTAAGATGTATGTATCTAGTCTAACAGTGTTCTGCAGGTTCACGCTTTCACCACACTCTGAAAATATAAAGAACTATAGTTAACTTGATTTATATTAGAATTTTTTTAAAGTAAGTTTTGTTAATAAAAAAATAATATTACACATACTTGTGAACAATGTTGCAGCATCTGTTTCCACATTTATAACCACAAGCTTCTGTTTCAGATTGAGTTTCTGTCAGCAAGTTATAATCAATGATGCTCTGTAAAGAGCATGTACAGGGTGGGGCAGGGAAGTATCCCTACTTTTGAGATGGCGTTGTGTGTAGTGAGGATGTTTTGGAGGAGTGGGGGTAAGCTCAAATGACGCTGTGGCCATGGAATTTTCCGTTAGTACCGCCGTCAGTTGTAACATGGCTTGGTCGAATGAGCAACACGCCTTTGCAGTCGAAACGTATTTCTCTCAAAATAAGTCTATTGTTGCGGTGCAGCGTGCGCTGCAAACTCGTTATCGGATTCCTACCCGCAATGCTGTTCCTGACCGCAAATCCATTTTGTTGTGGGTGGAGAACTTCCGTGCAAGTGGTAGTGTAGTGCGAAAGAGAGTTGGGGCTCAGAGGACCGTCCGAACTCCAGAAAATATTGACCGTGTCAGACGATCGATCTTGCAGTCTCCTAAGCGTTCTGCTCGCAAGCACGCATCCAGCCTGGCGTTGTCTAATCGTACTGTGCGTCGTATTCTCCACGAGGAACTACACTTCCATCCATACAAGATGGTAATCGTTCAAGAACTCACACAACGGGACTGGCAACAACGAATACAGGCATGTGAAACTTTCATTGCTGACTTGCCAAATGTGTTTTGTTCAGTGACGAGGCGCACTTCCACATTTCTGGAGTTGTAAATAAGCAGAATATGCATTATTGGAGTGGTGCAAACCCTAGGGTAGTTCACGAGAGGCCTCTACACAGTGACAAAGTGACGGTTTTTTGTGCAATCAGCAGTGAAGGCATAATTGGGCCTTATTTCTTCGAGGAGGACAATCGTTGTGTTACCATCAATTCTGAACGGTATGTAAACATTCTCCAACAATTTCTTGAACCACAATTGCAACAAAATAATTTGGGACTAGTGTGGTTTCAGCAGGATGGTGCCACAGCCCATACTGCTAGAAATTCGATGGCTGTTTTGAGGGAAATGTTCCCCTGGCGATTGATCTCCCGGTATGGTGACATTCCATGGCCCGCGCGCTCGCCGGATTTAACTCTGTGTGATTACTTTTTATGGGGCTACCTCAAGAGTGAAGTGTTTAAACATCGACCCAGGACCCTAGAAGCCTTGAAGCATGCAATTCGCCTTGAAGTTGGCCGCGTTCCACAAGAAATGCTTCGCAGAGTTATGCGGAACTTTAGAACCAGGCTACAGCAGTGCATTGACAATGAGGGACATCACTTGCGTGATGTGTTATTTAAAACAAAGTAAAATTATTATTACAATTAACTTCCATCTGTACCCTTTTGATGCCACAATAAAGTTTTGTTCAAACATTTTTGGTTATTTTTTAATTTACCTTTAAAATTAGGGATACTTTCCTGCCCCACCCTGTATATTGGTTCCCGTACACTGCACAATCTTTTAGAAGGTGGGGATCAGTGTACACTTTCAATAGCAGACTTACACGCCACTAAGTGGTGTAAAATATGGATTGATGGAGCTGGCCTGCATCGATATAGTTGAAGCATAACAAGTAAATTTATTTTAAGCCAAGTCGGCTGTGTTGCTAAGAGGGAGGTTAGTTTTAATTGTCACAAGTCTGGATATAGCTGACCTCCAGTTTTAATCTAGCCTTACCTAAGCATATAAGTTAATTATAGGTTGAGATACACACACTCTCTCTCTCCCCTCCCTCCCTCCCTGTCTCTCTCTCTCCCTCCCTCCCTCCCTCTCCCTCCCTCCCTCTCCCTCCCTCCCCTCCCTCCCTCTCTCTCCCTCTCTCTCTCCCTCTCTCTCCCTCCCTCTCTCTCTCCCTCCTCTCTCTCTCCCTCCCTCTCTCCCCCTCTCTCTCCCCCTCTCTCTCCTCTCTCTCTCTCTCTCTCTCTCTCTCTCCCCTCCCTCTCTCCCTCCCTCTCTCCCTCCCTCTCCCTTCCTCTCCCTCTCCTTCTCTCTCTCTCTCTCTCTCTCTATTAACACCTCACCTTGGTGTTGCTAGACACCACACACACACACTCTCTCTCTCTCTCTCTCTCTCTCTCTCACACACACACACACACACACACACACACACACACACACACAGATAAAATTCTATACAGTACATTTAATCTTATTAAACTCATTTACAATGTTTAAAGTTATCACCAACAAAATAATAGAATTAAGAAGCTGTTAATTGAACATCATGAATTGAAATAAACAATATGGCACACAAGAGATAATATTTCAAATCCCATGTTGTTCACACCCTGGTGTTTAGCTATGTCAGTGCTACCACATTAACAATAACTATTTTTAGTAGTGTTAATTATTCTATAACATTAAAAATGATATCCCTAATCATAACCATTCTGTCTTAACAAACGGTAAAAACAGTCACTTAATGCTAGAAAAATCTTCGCGCATTTTTTACTTACTTCCCCAATTATTTATCATATCAGTAATTTTTAAAATGCTTAGGTACAAATTTAGAAATAAAAAATAACTAATTCTTAAGTCTAGCTTACCTATTTTCACAAAACTTTCAAAAATATTTTTATAAATATTGTTAAAAGTGTAAATCAACTTCATTCTTTGTTTACTTCTTACAGTTGGATACGAATTAGCTCCTTCTTCATCGCAGTGGCTCGGTATAGTTGTCAAAAGGTTCCATACATCATTTTCAGACTCTGCAAAACAAAGGAGCATTTGAGCATCCATTAAACTGGGGTTCCTTGACACAGCTATCTCATTAACACGATGCAAGTAAATTTCCATTCATATTTATGTCATAATCAGCATTGAAATATGTATATATAAACCCATAACAATCAAATTGAATAAAAGAAAGCTTAATGTTAAATTCACTTTCGTTTCTTTTCAAGTATTTTTATTAATTTTTTTTTTTGCCAGAGACATAAAATTTAAATAACTTTGTTATAAACTGTAACATGATGTTACTGCAATTTTTACACTCTTTCATGTAAGGTATGATTTCATGTATAGTTAAAATCTGTTACGCTAATTTTAAAAAATCAAGTTTCTTTGATTTTCATACGTTTTGATTTATAAATTTTTCGTTCATTCACCTGTGAATATCTTGAGCCTTCCATTTTGACAACGAATCTTAACAACATTAAGCACAAGATGGAAAAATGGTGAAGTTTCTACAACCCAAATCCACTTTTGCAAATGAGAAGATACAGTTTTTGAGCACAAGAGTGTCGCATTGTCATTAGTTATTGAATAGTTTTGCATGCCTGTACCACTGCCAAGCCTTATTATCTGCGAGCAGTTATCATCTGCAACAGAAAACAGGTTAACGTTTAGAAAATAAAATTATAATTCTGAATTATATTGTGTAGAGAAAGATCTTTTGAACATATTTAAATATAATTTGATTGTACAACGTCTGGCAATTAGATAACCATAATGGTGCAACAAAACGTTTTACTGATCACCGATTACATTACAAAGTTTATTTCCTTCAATGAGCTCTCCTTGCTCCTTGCTGATTTCTAAAACGCTACATACAAATTTTTCATTGTTCAAAGCATTGCTGGAAGTCTGCTAGTGTCAGCTTGTTGAGAACCTCCATCGCTTTTGCTTTCACCACTTTCACATTGTGAAATCTTGTCCACTTAAGCTCCAATTTGACCTTAGGAAATAAACAAAGTCACACGGGACCAGGTCAAGCGAATAAGGTGAGCGGTCGAACACAGCGATGATGTATTTCGTAAAGAATGCCTTCACAAGGTGGATGTCTTGGTGAAACATCTAGGAATTGTTCTTCCACAGATCGGACCTTTGTTCTTCTCACTCATTCATGAAGGACTGTGAGAACCTAAACGTAATAATGTTCCTTCGGGGACCCAGTGAATGTAGACAATTTCGTTATTGTCAAAAAGAAAAAAAGAACATTAAAGCCTTGAATTTTGATTTGTTTGTTTTTGCTTTTCTGCCAACAATGAGCTGGAGCTCTTCCAATGTATTTTTTGGCGCTTTGTTTTAGGATCATAGGTAAAAAAATACACGATTTGTTCACTCTGTTAAACAATTTTTGATCATAATCGATAATATTCACCTTTCAGCATGCTTAACGATTCATACTAAACCAGAGACATTTTCTTTGTTAATTCCTGAGATTTCAGCAAGAGCTTAGACACGAAGATGATGATTTTCGCAGATCAATTTTCCAATTTTCTAGGTATTGTCATCTGTTTTTTTATTTTGAGGGTGAGAATCATCTTCGGTTGTTTCACGTCCCTTCTTAAAGCTTTTAAACCACTTAAAAACTTGTACGATAAACACTTACTTTGGTACACTTACGAGGGTTGATCAAATATAAACGAGACTGACTTTCTAAAAACTTTTCTGTTGGACATTGAACTCTAAAGGGTGGGATTTCTGGTAGCCTGGGAGGTTTGGGACGGGCGTAGACGGGCAACATTTCCGTTCGGACCCTTCAGTATAAAACTATACAATGAGTGAGAGTGAAGTGCACGTTTCCGTGGAGCAGAGAATTATTATTAAGTTTTTGGCCAAGGAGGGAGTCAATCTGATTGAAATCTTTCGTAGATTGACGGCTCAATACGGGGACAGGACCCTGTCAAGAGCTCGCGTTTTTGCTTGGCACAAGGAATTCGCCGAAGGACGGGAAGCAGTAGAAAACCTGAAGGCCAAATCACGATCGTCGGCCGGGAAGGTAATGGCCACTGTATTTTTCGACAATCAAGGCGCCTTTCACGTCGATTTCCTCCATCAACGACACACAATAAATGCACAATATTATTGCGATGTTTTAGAGGCCGCAAAACAGTCTTTTCGTCGGAAAAGGAAATCTAAACCGGCGAGAAACGTCATTCTTCTTCACGATAATGCCCGACCACATTCGGCGAACGCTACGAGGCTTAAACTCGATCAAATTGGCTGGGAACCAATGGAACATCCCCCATACAGTCCAGACTTATCACCCTGCGACTATCACCTGTTTGGGCCACTCAAAGAGGCGCTTGGAGGCCAGCGTTTCGAAGATGATTCTGCGGTGGAGACCTTCGTGCTCCAATGGCTCAATGAATGCCCGAGAACTTTTTACGAAGATGGAATTAAAAAACTTCCAATCCGGTGGGAAAAATGTGTTACTCGTGCGGGAGACTATGTAGAAAAATAAGTTCTATCAAGAATAATTTGTAAGTAAGCAATAATTTTTTTAAAAAATCAGTCTCGTTTATATTTGATCAACCCTCGTACTTTAACATAGCATGAGCTTCTGTAGCAGTTTTTTCCAGTTTGACAGAGAATTTGAATTTAACTCGTTGCTCCATTTCAACACTTTGTATTTTTTTTGACAAGCTCAAGTATTTAAATTGGCAATTGCTACAGCGAGTCTAAGTGAAATACAACCGCACCCATCAAACTCAGTGAGGGGAAAGCATCAACAGGTACAGACATGTTCAAAGCTGCTGTCGCGCACGTCTCAGTTTGTCAGCAGTAGCACCAGTCCAGTTATTTAAATTCACACCTCGTAATTGTGTGCTCAAGCAATAGTCACTGCACAGGCAGTAGAGGTGTACCTCTCTCCTGCTCTACCGGCTGAATTTATTGTAAGCTTGACATTTAAATTCATACATCTTTTGACTCAGAATATTTTGTGCTAAGCCACTCTTCTGCTTCATATTTCATTCCAGAAGCAATAACCTGTGCAATACATCCATTTATACAATCACGGGATAAATATAAGTTGCCCAATGAAATTCATCTCAGTAAATTTTGGACCAAAAAAATTCTGTTGTTACTTGGCAGTTCTGAATATTTTGTGCAGTCAAAGCAAATGTCACCAATTTGTCGTAGGCTGGGGTATATTTCTTTGTAGTAGCTCTATAGGCAAGTTTACTGCCAACTTCAAATACACACACACACACACACACACACCGATACACACACACACACACACACACACACACACACACACACACACACACACACACACACACACACACACACACACACACACACACACACACACACACACACACACACACACACACTTTCTGACCCAAATTACTCTACACTGGGTTCCACAACATGGGGGGGGGGACATTTACTGGCTGGACTGGGATTTGCACTTCAGTTTGTTGGAACTGAACTGGCAGTAGAGGTTTTTCTGTATATGGCTGGGTTTTCTTTCAGCCACCTATTGGTGGGTCAATAAGTAACTCCAAGCAAGTTGGAATAATCTTTTTATTCCAATACTCTTTTAAAAAAGGTCCGTCATGGAGGACTTGTATGGACAGTGGGTATATTGGAAAGAAGTCAACAGCAGAATGAGCTAGTTAGTGGACTACTAAAAATCACTGATGGTACCAGTCTACTTAACTAGAACCAAAGAGACTTGTTGCAAAACAGGTCATTTGATTGTAGTACTAAGGGACATAAAACCTCTCTTAACACTTATTCCTTAAACTAAATAACTGATCATAATATAATGTTCAGCCCTTACCTTCTCCCCTTGAATTTTCCTGGCTCCACTTTGAAACTTGTTCCCAAGACAGATAAAACATACCCTGGGCAGTGTCGAGTTGAGTGTTGAACTCTATCGAGACGCTTTCAGTTGTCGACAAAATAGTTTCTGGAACTTCAGCCCCACAGAGTTTAGCCAAGGTTGAACTTGAGCCAGAGACAGATGAATCAGAGATCTGAAAATACACAACCCGATAGGGAGAAGAATATGATATAAAGTGTAGTAGTGCATCATTTAGCAAATTTCTGAATAAAGAAAACTCGATAAAAATGTTAAGAGAGCTTAAATGTTAACAGAGTAGACGTCTGTCAGATGTACGAGGTGTAATTAAGAGTTATGACAGGTGTTAAATACTGATTAAAAATAACATTTTGTTTGAAAAAACTAACAAAATCAGTTCTATACTTTATTTAAACTTTATTTTGGCCGCCATATAATTTTTACAAACATCAGCCACATGCAATTCTCACATACTATTTCTAGTACTTTCTTTAAAAAGTATTTATAGTTTAAAAATAATCAATGGAGTAATGAGAAAATAATGGAAGATCAAATGTGTAAACCTCTTTGTGGGACACACTGTACGAGATATATTCAGAAAGTAACGAGAATTTTTAAATTTCGTGGGCTTGGAGAGTCTGATTGTCAAACATTTTTTTTTTATTATGTTGGTGTACATGCCTTTGAAGTATGATAAAACTTTCAGCTGTTTTCATTGTTGAATTTGTTTGTGACAGCCACTAAGGTTAGATGTGTTTTTATTAGCTCGGCAATTTTCGTTTGTTAAAAGAAATGGATCGAAGAATTTGTATCAAATTTTGCATAAAAAATAGAATGAAGTGTAAGAAAGTGTGTGAAGTGTTAACAAAGGCCTGTGGCCAGTCTGCTATGAGTAAAGCAAGAGTTTATGAGTGGTATAAGCATTTCCAAGAAGGCTGTGAAGACGTTGAAGATCACAAATGCCCTGGACGCCCAAGCATATCAACCGATGAAAACGTGGAAAAAGTGAAAGAAATGGTTATGAACAATCGCCGAATCACAATTAGAGAGGTCGCTGATGATGTTGGCTTATTGATTGGATCAATTTTTTGTGTATGAAATGCGTGACAGCAAAATTCGTTCCAAAATTGTTGAATTTTGAACAAAAACAGCGGTGAATGGAAGTTGCTCAAGAGTCACTAAATGAAATCAACGACGATGCAGAATTTCTGCAACGTATTATAACAGGTGACGAAACATGGGTTTATGAATATGATGTCGAAACTAAGGCTCAATCATCCCAGTGGAGGCATTCTGGCTCGCCAAGACTGTCCACCAGGTGAAACAGTCAATAAGGAGTACTACCTGCAAGTTCAATGTCGTTTGCTTGAAGCAATCCAAAAAAAAACACCCGGATCTGTGGAAAAACAATTCATGGCTTTTGCACCACAATAATGCACCAGCTCACACTTCATTGCTTGTTTGTGAATTTTTGGCCAAAAACAGTACTGTTATGCCCCAGCCTCCATACTCGCCAGACATGGCTCCGTGTGACTCTTTCCTATTTCCAAAAATGAAGAGAACCTTAAAGCGCTGTCGTTTTACAGCCGTAGATGACATTAAAAGTGCATCACTGAAAGAACTAAAGGCTATCTCAAAGATCGAGTTTGAGAAGTGTTTCGAGGATTGGAAGAAGCGCTGGTACAAGTGCATAATCTCCAATGGGGACTATTTTGAAGGCGACAACATCAATGTAGAAGAATAAATAAATATTTTGTTCAAAAAATTAAAATTCTCCTTACTTTCTGAACACACTTCGTGTGTTTGTATATATGTATATATTAGGATAACTGATGCTTTATTGTATTTAAGTTAAATTTTATTTTCCATTATGTTATTGCAACAGTTTGTATTTATGTTTTTCCTACATGACTTTTCACACATTTTTAGAGTCCTATCCTATTTACAATGGATTAAAAAACCCAACTTTTTTTAATCTTCAAGTGAAGGCATCCAGCAGTTAATTTTTACTGTAGATTTCTGCTTATAGTTACCATCTTAACTGACAAATTCTTTCAGATTTTTAAATTTATAGCAGATAAACTATATAGTTACATACTATACTACTAGTCATATTTATATATATATATATATATATATATATATATATATATATATATATATAAGTTATATATATATATATAAGTTATATAGACAATTATTGTAAACTTTGCTAGATTTAGTGTTAGACTTAGCTATATTTAATGCTGACAATTTAGCTTTTAACACAGTAAGCATTTTCATGTACCTAGAGAAGAAAGAGCAGAAGCTCAGTGTGAATCGAGGTTTCACTCAGTTCGCATCTCAATGCATATGAGACGAACTTAAATAATTATAATAAGTTTTAAGTGAATATTAAAGTCTTATTGTAATTAATAAAAAGTTGTTTTTTTAAAAAGCGACGTCCCCGAAATCATACTATAACTGGCGCAGTCGGTAGGACACTTCGGGAAAATTAGTGCATATAATTTTTTCAGTTTCAACTGTTAACCGAAGTGTCGAACAAAAGACCAACCGTTTAATTTAATAAGTGCATATTATTATATTGAACACAACCAACCGGCAAAGTGAATATTTGCAACCGTAGAGTGAACATCTACATCCGAACCAAAGTGAAGTGAAATAATTGTGTAAAAGTTCAGTGCATCACGCAATGAGTATAGAGTTTTGGATTTTGTAAGTAATACAAAGAAGAATAACCTTTGTGAATCTGTATACATTATCCTTAGTTATTTATAACATTTTAACTTTAAATAATAATTAAATTAAATTTTTACAATGGCAACTCCTGTTTTAAAGAAGGAATATCTAGATATGATTCCGGAATATTCTGGAGAACCTACAATGCTAAGTAGATTCATATCAATTTGTGACAAAATAGTTGCTAAATTTTATGTAGCTAGTAATCCCGAAGACTTTCAAAATGAATATTTGATGTCAACGATTTTAGCTAAGTTAAAAGGATCTGCTTTAGAATTAGTTGTAAGTTCTAATAGCTATGCTTGGTTAGATGTAAGGAAAACACTTTTATCTTGTTATTCAGACAAAAGAGATTGCTTTACATTAAATCTTGAAATGGCTGAACTAAAACAAGAAGTCAATGAATCACCATTTAAATTCTATGACAGAATACAAAAATTGTTAAACCTGCAAATAGCATATTTTGTAAATAAAGAAGTAGGCAACCATTTGGTACTATGCGAGTATGTCCAAAAATTAGCTTTACGAGTTTTATTAAGAGGGCTACAAGAACCATTAGGTTCTCTTATGAGAACGAAAAATCCCACAACTTTGGGTGAGGCACTTAACATGCTTACAAACGATTTCCAGTTTAAAAAAAACGGATTATTCCAAACAAACCGTTCCAACATTCCACCAAAAAACCAATATATGCCAATCCGTAAACCAATACCTAACCATCAGTCTCAACAAAACCCTTACAAACAATTGCATCAACCACCACAACCCGATTCTAACTATGGACACAGACAACCTTACAATCAGACACAAAAACATTTCGTAACTAATTATACTCCAAAAGCAGATCAAAGTTATCGACCCACGCCAATGAGCATTTCGACTAGACAAACGGGCACCGAGATTAGACAAAATAAGTTATACCAGATGACCGGCAAGCAGGTTGACCAAGAAAGCGATGACCACGCGATGTACGAACTGACGAGGCAAATACCTAATATTTCCTTATCAGACCAGGATGTAACAGACGAGAATTCGGAAGAACAATGTTTTGACTACAACCACACTGACGAAGACTGTGAAGATAACCACTTAATCTCACAATCCGAAGAGAATAATTTTTTAGAGATGACCAACTCAGAAACCGATTTTCGATAATGAATCTGAGGAGTGATAACAATCACTTACCTTTTATATACGATCTGAAAACTAACTTTAAAATATTAATCGACACAGGTAGTACACGATCTTTTATAAGAAAATCATTAGGCCTAGAATGTTTTAAAACAAGTATAATTAAAGAACCCTTTGAAGTAACCACTGCACATGGCGTTTCAAGAGAAAACATTAGTTGTAAACTACCTTTGTTATTTAAAAAGGAAATGAAATTTTACCTTTTTGACTTCCATAAACAATTTGATCTATTGTTAGGTTTGGATAACATTAAAGATTTGGGAATACATTTAGATTTTATAAATAATAAGCTAATCTTGTATGGTAAGAAGATTCCTATTCACTATTTTAACACGGAAGAAGACGTATCACAAAAAAGAACAGACTCTGTTGAACAACAAATTTCAAGTTACATAGTACAAGCTAGAACCAGTCAAATTATGAAAATTTCAGTAAATAATATAAATAACGGTGAAGGAGTGTTAGCATATAAACAAATAAATGGGTTAGAAATTCCTCAATGTTTAGTAACAGTACGTAACGGCGAAGCTCTTTGTCCCATTACTAACAACACAACAAGAAATATTAAATTGACTATAAATGAAAGATTTAAATTAGAACCCCTAAGTGATTACAATATTTATGAACCAAAAACATTGGACAATAGAATTAATTTTAATATGACTGATTACAAAAGTCGAAAAAATATTTTTGATTTGTTAAAAATTAGAGTAGAACACATGAATTCGGAAGAAAAAATTGCCATTACTAAATTAGTACTAGAGTACGCAGATATTTTTCATGTTGACGGAAATAACTTGACCTTCACTAATCAAATAAAACATATAATTCGAACCACAGACGAAATTCCCGTATATTCTAAAAACTACAGATATCCAGAAATTTATAAAAACGAAGTTAACAAACAAATTGATGATATGCTGAATCAGGGAATTATTCAACCTTCTCAATCCCTGTGGAACTCTCCAGTTTGGATTGTACCCAAAAAGCAGGACGCCTCCGGTAAACAAAAATTTCGACTAGTAATAGACTTCAGAGGCCTAAACTCAAAAACAATTGATGACCGATTTCCTTTACCAAATATAACAGATATTTTAGACAAATTAGGACGATCTCAATATTTCTCGACTTTGGACTTAGCTTCAGGATTTCACCAAGTGGAAATGGACCCAGACAGTGTAGAAAAAACAGCATTTTCAACAGAAACCGGACATTACGAATTCTTAAGAATGCCTTTTGGTCTAAAAAACAGTCCTCCCACATTTCAGAGAATTATGAACAATGTTTTAAGGGGAATTCAAAATGAAACATGCCTAGTATATTTAGATGACGTCATAATTTATTCGACTAGTCTCCAAGAACACATACAAAGACTTAGGGAAGTTTTTGACAGATTAAGGAAAGCAAATTTTAAAATTCAGTTAGACAAAACCGAATTTCTTAGAAAAGAAGTAGCGTATTTAGGTCACCTAGTAACAGCAGAAGGTGTCAAACCAAATCCAGATAAAGTGAAAGCAATTAAAAACTACCCAATTCCAAAAACCACCAAACAAATTAGGTCTACTGGGATACTATAGAAAATTTATTAAAAATTTTGCTGGAATTACTAAACCTTTTACAAACTGTTTGAAAAAAGGTGTAACAATCAAAATAGACGATCCAAATTATATAAATTTTTTGAAACTTGCAAGAATATATTATCTAATGAACCTTTGTTACAATATCCAGATTTTGAAAAAGAATTTAATTTAACTACGGATGCTAGTAATTTTGCGATCGGAGCAGTGCTTAGCCAAAATAAAAACGGAGCTGATTTACCTATAGCTTATGCGAGTCGAACGTTAAGTGATAGCGAAGTCAATTATTCGGCGATAGAAAAGGAATTACTTGCTATAGTATGGACAACTAAATATTTTCGGCCCTATATCTACCGAAGAAAATTCAAAATTTATTCGGACCATAAACCTTTACAATGGCTTTTTTCAGTCAAAGAACCAAATTCTAAACTTCTTCGGTGGAGACTTAAATTAGAAGAATACGATTACCAAATAGTGTATAAAAAGGGCAAGTTAAATCAAAACGCTGACGCACTTTCTAGAATACAACTAAACATTAGCGATACCAGTCCAGTGAACTCAAGATCAACGACCGATCAAGACATTCAGCAAACGGTAGCAGAATCAGTAAATTTATATTTTCCGGAATTAGACGAAGGACTTCCAGAAGTATACGATGCTCAATCGATGTTAGCCAACATAGATGAAACGGAAGATATCTTAGTCGACTTGGCAGCAGCAGAAGATAACGCAGAAGATAACGCTGAAGATAACGACCAGACGTTACATTCAAATTATGAAGGTAACACAGTGATTGAAATGCCAATTTTGGATGAACCTGTTAATTTTGGAAAAAACCAAATAATAATATCTCTTGTAAACTATAACCCCAAAAAAGTAAAAATACAAAAATTATTTAACAACAGTAAAACAAGATTCATTGTAGAGATATCTAAAAATAATTTCGATAATGATGCCGTAAATTTTGTAAAACAATATTTAATACCAAATATAAAATATAGTATATACTTTGAAAACGATATTTATGAAAAATTTGCAACTTGCATAGCCGGACATTTTAAAAATTCGCAACTATGGTTAATTAAATGCACCAAAAAATTAGTGGACATAACCGATGAAGAAGAGGTTCAGGAAATCATAAAAAATTATCACGTAGGGAAAACCAACCATCGTGGAATTCAGGAAACATACGAACAAATAAAAAGGAGATATTATTGGCCAAATATAAAAAATCATATTCAAAATTTTGTAAACAACTGTGACATTTGCTTAAAAACAAAGTACGAGAGGATACCCTTAAAGCTAGAAATGAATTTAACACCAACAGCTACGAGACCACTACAGATAATGCACGTGGACAGTATTACGCTTGATAAGCAAAAGTTTCTAAGCATTGTTGATAGCTTCTCTAGATATGCGCAGATGTATTGTATTGCAGGTGCACAGGCTGTCGAAATAGTCAGCAAATTCTTGGATTTCTTTTCTCATCATGGCATACCAGAAGTTATAGTAGCAGATAACGGCGTGGAATTTAATAACAGGTTAGTAAAAGAAATGATGGATTTACACAAAATAAAAATTCATTTCATAAGCACACAACATCCACCATCTAATGGGATGGGAGAAAGATTACATTCTACACTAATAGAACATATAAGATTATTAAACAACCAATCTGAATTTAAAAATGAAACAATAAAAAATAAAGTAAAATATGCAATAATCGCCTACAACAACAGTATAAATTCTGTAACGAAATTAACTCCGTTTGAAATTTTAAATGGACACATAAATTCCAATTCACTTTTAGATATTGACGTTGAGAGACAAGTTATGAATGATTACGTTGCCACCCACAAAGAAAGGACACAAAGATTGTATGAGATTATTAGAGAAACAAACCAAAATACAAAGGAAAATATTTTAACTAAAAGGAATGTCAATAGAGAATTAGTACCCGAAATTCCATCTGATGTTTATGTCAAAACTGTACAGAAACAAAATAAAACTAAAAACAAATATAATAAAGAAGAAGTTACTTCAGTAAACGCGGAATTAAAAACGGCAAAAATTAAAGGGAGACACCCTAACACCAAACAAAAAATCCATCTATCAAAAATTAAAAGACCAAGGAAAATCAGTAAAATTCCAAAATCTAATGATCCTTCTATAAATCCTGTTCCAGGTCCCTCCTCTTCCTTCAGGGAGTAATTAAAGATAAGCTAGAGATAATTTATGTAGAAAATAAAGTTAATATTAAGAAAACTAGGTATACTTCAACCAATTATAATTTCCACAAAATAATTGTTCAGTGAAATATAAAAAAATTCATCAGTTCTATAACAACAAATTACCATTAGAGCCAAAAATAGAAAATATGTGGGCATTTGAAAGTGTAATAGACGTAAGTTGTAAAATTAGAAGCTAAAGAAATAGTATATTTACTGAAATTGCTTATTGTAAATGAAATAGACTATAATATTTATAAGTTGTTATTTGTACCAACCAAATATGAATCAGGATATAACTGTAATTCCTAGAGTAAAATAAATGATAATGTCTAAATCTAAGTTAGGTAAGGTTAAACTCTTAGGTTTAAACAGTAATTGTAAGAACAAAATTCATTCAAAATATCTATGCTCATTGGAACAAATAACTAATCATAATCTTGATTGTGAAACATCTATAATACAATCCGGCAAGACGGACAGCTACAAATATTCTGCATTGGAGATTCCTGAAAATTTAATATGGATTCCTGAAATGAACCAATATTTGGCAATTTTACCTCAAAAGGAAACTACAGCAACTACACTTCGAGGGATCTACTTAATCAGTCCCAACAATGATTCAATTCTTTATCAAGATAAACAATTGTATCATTTAATTTAGACGCTATATCAAAAAATTCATCAACATTCAGTTATTACAACAAAAATCAGCATTTGGACCATCATCATATTCGGAAGTCTTCTCTTGGTGATTATTTATATTGTGTTTAAAAGATTTTCGGGAAAAGACCAACGTCAACCCAGCACTCAACCACCCCCGGAAGTTTTGTTTAGGGATGGAGGAGTTATATAGACAATTATTGTAAACTTTGCTAGATTTAGTGTTAGACTTAGCTATATTTAATGCTGATAATTTAGCTTTTAACACAGTAAGCATTTTCATGTACCTAGAGAAGAAAGAGCAGAAGCTCAGTGTGAATCGAGGTTTCACTCAGTTCGCATCTCAATGCATATGAGACGAACTTAAATAATTATAATAAGTTTTAAGTGAATATTAAAGTCTTATTGTAATTAATAAAAAGTTGTTTTTTTAAAAAGCGATGTCCCCGAAATCATACCATAACTTATATATATATATATATATATATATATATATATATATATATATATATATATATATGATTATGTAAAATTATACATAGACTCAAGACATGATGTTGCAAGAATTACCTTAAGATAATTAATACAGTCTGTCTGCGTTATGTCATGAGATATGAAGAAGTCTTGGAATACGATTCTCATAACATGATTCTGTGCAACAGTTATTGTCCATGTATACTTCCCTTGCCCGTGGTACATCAAAGGATACAATGGTGATGCTATGTAACCTTCAGGTCCATATAAGTTACTTTCAACCACTGTAAAATTTACAAAATGTAACAGTCAATAATTACTCAGTCATAAAAAAATTTTTAAGAATTTTTACAGATTAACTTTAATTACTACATAATGTGCAGCAGAACATGGCACAGGTATTAGAACATATCCGTCACCTTGGCATAACCAATCGTCTGCTGAGTGAGTTGTACATATCATGATAAACAGCTTGTGTTGAAACGTTCACAGTATAGCCTGTACTAAGATTTATTTAATGGCAACCTGTGCATATAGGGAAGACAGCTGAATGATATTATTTCTCTATCGCTTTCCCACCAGTACCCAAAAAAGATTGTCATCTACCAAATCTGTCTATAGAACTAATATTGATTAATTCACACACATTAAGCTGTTTTGTTTTGGTGTTGTGCCTTGACTTTTGTTGTTATTTTAAGGCAAAAACCACATTGAGGCTATTATCGCCTCCCTAAATGTAAGTGTGAGTGTACAGTGTTAAAGTCGTAAGGGTAGTGTTGTAAGTGTGTGTTAGACTCAGGTACCACGAGGGACGTCTAAATTCACTCAATAGGTGCATCTAGTTTGTCCCCCTGCAGGCTTTATACATTTAGAAGTGAACTACTTTGATTATTTCATTTTTAATATTTAATTTTTGGCTTAATTCAACTGTCTTTTATTTGGCTTTGGTTTTGCGGTACAAACATATATCAGTTAAGGATTAATATCCATCTTGTTAGCTTCGGTCCAGGTTAATTCAATTTTAAAGCTGATGCATTGCTGTGTTCTACGTATGTCTATATACATGGCTTTAAATTCTAATTGGTAGCCTAAACACATTAATGCTGTGTTTCGATACTCAATTGTCAGCTGATTCACCGACTTCACTATGGAATTCACTGTTGCGATGGACACCTTTGATACCCATATCTCCGAAACCAAACCCTGTAGTTCCAAACCGAAACCCTTCTTCATGAATAGGGGACGGTGGGCTACATTTTATTTAGAAACAAACTTATACAAGTTATTACTAAAATTAATTTTTGTGTCAAATTATAATCAAACTGGCATAAATTAGAATAACAAACTTTGAAATCGCATTAAAAATACGAAAAATAATACCTGACTGTCGTCTAATTCATTTTAATTTATTGAACCGATTTTAAAAATTATTATTTTTTATTTATTTATTCTATATTTGTATTTTGTACTTCACAAATTATTTTCTATACTCTCTATTGTACTTCCATAGACGTTCAATGAAATATCTATAAATATAAAAAGAAAACTTTATCTGACAAAAACAATGACTTTCGCGGATGCAAATGTTTTAAGAAATAATTTCTACGACAAACAGCATAATGTTTCACTGTTATGACGGGCAAGCACAAATGACTTTGCACTTCAGGATTAGAGCAAGAGAGTATATATTTGCATAAGGAAATAGACGAATGCCCTCTTCGTGTCGTGCCTTGAACTGATAAGCAGGGTATGCTTTAATATTAGAATGTCAACACACAAATAATGATCACAAAACATGCCTGAAGTGGTTATCTGTGTCTGAGTGACAGCTTGCATATAGATAATAATTCAAAGTTTATGTTTTCACAAAATATTGCTGCTTCGTAGTACTGTAAGTATTAGGTGGAAAGAGATTAGTGTACTATACTAAATTTTATTTTTCTCTCTTCATGAAGCATTTTGAATATATTTTTAAATAATTACGATGAACTTAAATATAACATAGTACTGTCAAGGAAGACTTTTGGCTCCTATTGTTATCCAACCTTTTGTGTATTCTGACCTTCACCGGGGATAAATTGGGTTCTACTGTATATAAAAATACGATGATTGCGAAATAGCTGATTTCAAGGTTTCAACTTGATATACATTTTTTAGATCCTTATAGTCAAAAATTATTTTTCTTGATTTTGTTCACCAGTGAGTGTTTTAAAACTTAACAAAAATCAGAAAATCAGTTCAATCGTTGCTGTTTAACAGTTCAGAAACCATCAACAAAAAGCCTCAAACTCGGCCTAATTTCTCTTAATTAATCAGATTTTGCTAAAATATTTTGTTTCATATGAATATTCATAACTGAAGTGAATGTTTGAAATAAAAAAAAAATCTGATTGGAAATAAAAAATTTTTTTTTTTTTTTTATTTTATTTTACGCTACAACTAAGTAATAAAACTTATCTAGCAGCTTAAATCTAATAACAGTTAACTATTAGGCGGAATTTAGTCCACTGATTTAAGTCCACCAGATATCCACTGCGGGAAACAAAGTATCATCACTGCACTAAATCTACAGGCTTGGTTCTCTTAAATCTCCTTATTACCCTGTTGGTACTTGAGATCTGGAGCACTGCTGGATTTTCATGATTAATAAGCTTCTTTAAATGCTTAATTGCTGTAATTTTAATTTCCTCATTTACTGTGTTCATCTTTAAATCTCTGTGGATGTCATCATTCCTAATATACCAAAGGGCGTTAACAATTCCACGTAGCACCTTGTTTTGGAAGTTTTGTATAATTTTAATATTGGATTTCTTGGTGCAACCCCAAAGTTGTAAGCCATACCTCCAGATTGGTTGCAAAATCTGTTTATATAATAACAATTTATTGTGTATGTTAAGTTGGGAACTTCGTCCAATCAACCAATACATTTTCCTAAACTTAATAGCTAGCTCTTC
The DNA here is from genome assembly GCA_022606455.1 of Callitettix versicolor. Taxonomy (NCBI): domain Eukaryota; kingdom Metazoa; phylum Arthropoda; class Insecta; order Hemiptera; family Cercopidae; genus Callitettix; species Callitettix versicolor. The sequence goes on from CM040190.1 coordinate 9,634,752, forward strand.
TTTTTTCTTTTTGACGTGCGCTTTCCATTTTAATTTAGTGTCGAGTGCCATACCAAGGTACTTTGCCTCATTTGCATATGGAATAGCTTGTTCGTTTATGTACACTGTTATCTTCTTGATTTTTCTGTTTGTAAAATTTACATGAATTGATTTTTTTTCATTTAATTTAATGCGCCACTTTTTAGTCCAAGCATTAACTTTGTTGACCGCATTTTGTAGCTTACCAGTAGCTTCTTCTACAGTGCTCCCAACGGTCAGAATAGCAGTATCGTCAGCAAAGGTGGCCATTGTGGTATCTTGATTTAATGGTATGTCACTGGTATACAATAAGTACAGTACTGGTCCAAGAACACTACCCTGGGGTACTCCAGCAGATATTACTTTGAAGTCAGAGTATTCACTTCCATGTTTTACTCTAAACAGTCTGTCAGATAAATAAGACTGTAGGATTTCACAGAACTGTTTTGGTAAGTCATGTCTTAACTTGTAGTTTAACCCATCATGCCAGACATATCAAAGGCTTGAGTAACATCAAGAAATACACTAGAGCATACTTTTTTCTTTCTAGTGTGTCTTCTATTATTTTAGCTATCCTGTGTACCTGATCAATTGTAGAATGATTGTTTCTGAAACCAAATTGGTGATTTGGAATCAGATTTCTTTCCTTTAATATTGGGTTTAAACGGCTTAACAGCAGTCTTTCGAACACTTTTGATATTACTGAGAGCAGTGATAGAGGTCGATAAGATTTTTTGTCATTAGGATCTTTTCCTTGCTTGAGAATCATTATAATTTCTGCTACTTTCCATTGTCTTGGTACATATTTTAGTCTAACAGCATTTATGATATGCAAAAGCTTCATCAATGCTATTTTAGGCAGCTCTTTGAGAATCTGACCTGTTATTAGGTCATAACCAGGAGCTTTTTTTGAGTTTAAATTTTTTATTTCTTGTTCAAGCTCTTTGAGTGTTATTCAATGTGTGGAAATGTTCAATTTCCATTACATTATTTTGATGGTTTATTGTAATATTTTCCTCTGCTGTTAGTCTAGGGAATGGTTTAAAAGTGTCTTCAAGGTGCTGTGCAAATATATCTGCCTTGTCTTAGGAAGTAAAAATAGAAATAATTGTGGCGCACACAGCTGTCTTGCTAGCGTGATGGAAGTGAATCTCCAGTAGCAACTTTTTTTGTGTTTTTTCCAAAAGTATTATTTTTTTTACTTCTGATTTCACTATCACAATCCTCATTAAAGTCTTCATACACTAACATTTTAAAATTTTTAATTGCACAGAAAATACAAGAACCCTGACCACAGTAAATTAAATTTCTTAATTTTAACGGATTTCGAAAAAAATCAAAATGCTAATTTATACAGTTTTTAACTGTTTATGACGGTTAAAATACAATGTATAAAAAATTCAAAACAAAAAAGTTAATGGATTTTTAAAAAAATTTGAAATTACTGCCATTTTGAAAATGTTTTATGAATTTCGCTAGTTAAAAAACTTGTCCATCAATTTTTATACCATCTGAATCAAATCAAGCTAAAATTAATAACATGAAGGTGCTAACACAAAAATCATATACACAAATTGTAATGACCCTCTTAAAAACAGTGATTAAGAGGACAGGATTTGTGTATATTTCAAGATCCCTGGTCTGGGTCTTACCATGATGGCCACTCCAATAGCTAATTTTTCTATGAAAATTCACTGAAAGTCTTCACTGCGATGACTTTATTTAAAATTTAGAACACTAACTTAAGAAACTGTTTGACTTGAGTCATGAATTCATGCCTGATCAACATTTTAATAAAATACGATAAACTGAATTAAAAGAAATAGGCAGATTTACATTCATTTTTGTTTGTACCTTCCAAACCAAATTTTTAGGGGAATAGCAACACAACATTTTGTTTTGGTGGCATATTTCAAACTATTTTCAACAGTTCAACACACACAGATCGTAAAACAGTTCAAGCAATGGTTTTTTCAATATTGAACACTTGAAAACATGCTATTGCCAATTAAGTAATTAATTCCTTTTATTTATTTGTTATTTTGGAAAAGTTATAAGCCCGATTCTTCATTGCAAAAAGTTGATTACCGAAAATAACAATAAATATATAACAAAAAAAAGTTTAACAATATATTTGTTGTTGTTCAAATAAAACAGTTTAAGACAAAATTCTAACAATGCAAATGCTACACAGAAACTTGGACACCTCAGATCAATCTTTCACAAAGAGAAAAAAACAGATGAAAAAAAATGTATTTACTCAGTTATCACGAGTTCTACTATAATAGATAGGCTGCAGGAGAAAATTTGTATTTTAAGTTGATTAGGTTGAGTTTATTTTTCAATTTAAAACTTTTTAAATTGTTTTTCAAGCATAAAAGTATTTTTCTGAATTGATTTTGAAAAGCTAATAAGCATACTACTTCCAACAATAAGCATATACATGTAACTTAAACAACATTTTTCATTATTTTCTGTATGTTTATTATGTTCTCAAGTTTTTTTATGAAAAAAAAACATCACTCAATATTTAAACATATAAATATAGGAACAAAAACAACGTGTTACTTTATTTTGAACACATGGTCAATGGAACCGTTATGTTTTTTTACTAATTTTTAAAACTGAATTTTTGCAACAAATTTTTTATAACATCAGACAAATATACGAGGTGTGTTCAGAAAGTAACAAGACTTTTTAAATTCCGCGGGCTTGGAGAGTCCAATTGTCAAACATTTTTTTTATTATGTTGGTATATATGCCCTTAAAGTATGATAAAACTTTCAGCTGTTTTCATTGTTGACTTTGTCTGTGACAGCACCTAAGGTTAGACGTGTTTTTATGAGCTCGGCGATTTTCGTTTGTTTGTTCAAAATGGATCAAAGAATTTGTATCAAATTTTGCGTAAAAATGGAATAAAGTGTAACAAAATGTGTGAAATGTTAACAAAGGCCTATGGTGAGTCTGCTATGAGTAAAGCAAGAGTTTACAAGTGGTTTAAGCGTTTCCAAGAACATGAAGATGTTGAAGATGACGAACGTCCTGGACGCCCCAGCACATCAACAACCGATGAAGACGTGGGAAAAATGAAAGAAATGGTTATGAACAATCACCGAATCACAATTAGAGAGGTCGCTGATGATGTTGGCATATCGACTGGATCGTGTCATGACATTGTTTCCAATGTTTTGTGTATGAAACACGTGGCAGCAAAATTTGTTCCAAAATTGTTGAATTTTGAACAAAAACAGCGGCGAATGGAAGTTGCTCAGGAGTCACTAAATGAAGTCAACGACGATGCAGAATTACTGACACATATAATAGCAGGTGACGAAACATGGGTTTATGGATATGACATCTAAATTCAGGCTAAATCATCCCAGTAGAGGCATTCTGGCTCATCAAGACTGAAAAATGCTCGACAAGTGCGGTCGAACGTGAAGGTTATGCTCACTGTGTTCTTCGATATTAATGGCATAGTGCATCATGAATTCCTGCCACCAGGTGAAACGGTCAATAAGGAGTACTACCTACAAGTTCAATGCCGTTTGCATGAAGCAATCCGAAAAAAACGCCCTGATCTGTGGAAAAACAATTCATGGCTTTTGCACCACGATAATGCACCAGCTCACAATTCATTGCTTGTTCATGAATTTTTGGCCAAAAACAGTACTGTAACGGTGGCATAGCTCTATGTGACTTTTTCCTATTTCCAAAAAATAAATAAAACCTAAAGGTCTGTCGTTTTACAGCTATAGATGACATTAAAAGCGCATCACTGAAAGAACTAAAGGCTACCTCAAAGATCGAGTTTGAGGATTGGAAGAAGCGCTGGCACAAGTGAATAATCTCCAATGGGGACTATTTTGAAGGCAACAACATCAATGTAGAAGAATAAATAAATATTTTGTTCAAAAAAATTAAAATTCTCGTTACTTTCTGAACACATTTTGTATAATATTTTTTTCTTGGTCTTTTCTTGTGTTATAAACTATTATTATTCTAAATTTGGTTACTATATATATATATACAGTGTCAATCTTATAAACAAGTTAACCTGTTTTTCTATGAAATAAAATCGTACCCAAAGTATAATCTGCCACAAATCCTCTAGCTGTCCCAACCTTGTCGCTGTGAAACTTAATCCAGAGTGTATTACTAACAGTTATGTTAGCAGGAAGGCTGTCTCCACAGTACAACCCTAGCATATTACCATTGGCACTCCCATTCCTGATTTCAACATAATCCTCGTTGCAGAAACCAGAATCTTTTTCAAGGCTAAAGTCTAGAAAGGTCAACATCACTGTATTACCTGTAAAACATCAAATTTACAAAAAAAATATTTAAAGTTACGTTTACATTGTAGTTTATTTAATCATGAATAAAACAAAATCAAAATTATTATCCTATTTTTGATATTTTTATGTGTGCTTGTGCCAAAACATCCATTAGATTAGCTTTAGTTTTTAAGATTATGAGGTTTCATGGTCCCTTGCATCACAATTAAAGGATCCTTGTGGATTAAAGGATTAAAGGACAATTGTGCAAGCCTCTTGGAATTTAGTTCAGTAACTAATAGCCTTACTGAGTTTTAGCAGTCCATGAAGGAGGTTTTCAGGGTCCTAGAAACCAAAAACTATTTGACTCCGGCTGGAAAAAGTCTAACAATCGTAGATTAAGTGGCCTGCGATTCCTTCTTTCTTCCTGCAAAACCTACACACACATTTCCTCCATGGTATATTACTATCCTGTTTATGTACACCTTCAGACCACAATGCTCCGTAATGAGCTTAATGATTTTCCTGACTTGTCCTTTCCCCAGGATAATAATGTTCCTGGTTGACAATTCTCCCGTCTTAGAGCATAGTTCCAGTCAGCCCTATAGGACTGTTTCTCACAACCAAGGTTTGATCCCCAAGAGGTCTTCTGTTTAATTAAAAGCCTCTTTGATACTGCATTCTCTCTTTTAAATTTGCGCTCCCCACAAAAGCTTGTTCCTTTACAAACATCTGTGATGAACTGCCTTACTGATTTGAGATGATTATCCCCATCGCTAACTGTTTCCATTGCAGGTTCAGCAGGTCCACCTAGGATCCCTTACAGTCTGTTGCAATTCACTATCTGTGGCTCCAAGAGATTAGATACAACTCCAGTTTCCTTCTCCCCCATGCTATTTTTACTCCCCAAGTTAACTACTGCCACTTTCCGAGGGTTTTTGATCTTTCAAGATTTGTTTCCGGTCATTTAAATTCCACAAATAGCTAGGTAAATAAAATGTCAACCCATTATATAGAGCATGCATAGCGTTAGACTGTACGGCCACCAAATATGAAGTGGACTACAATATGAACAATGTGGACAAATATGAAGCGAATATGTTTTTAACGTAAGCATGGCCACTAAAAGCATAATTGTGCTGAGCGGAGTCAAATGGCATTGTTGGACTCCACTCCGCACAGCTTCAACTCTGTCTAGTTTCAGTTATGAAGCTGACTTTGCTTCCCACACCATGCTGACCAACTTGTTATTTCTCATTACTTAAGTTACCGTTGCCTAGGTTACGGTTTTTAAACAAAGTAGTTTCTAGAACCTGCTATTGTAGGCCTACATATTTATATTTAAAAGATATAATCATGTTCCTTAAAATGACTGAACTATGATTCTGGTTGTTGTTAATCTTCAATCTACTTTGCTTTGCTCTGCTCTGCTCTGCTCCACTCCACATTTGGTGGCAATTTAGCTTGAAGCTGGAGCCTTAAAACAATATGTGAGCTTCTAAGGGGCAAAGCGACCACTTAGATCATAGCATTATTGAGTAGTGCCATGCAGCGTTGACCTAGTGCCGGAGCCTTAAAACAATATGTGAGCTTCTAAGGGGCAAAGCGACCACTTAGATCATAGCATTATTGAGTAGTGCCATGCAGCGTTGACCTAGTGCCATAGGTATTTTCTTGCACAAATGGTTAAAGGGTTAATACTTATTGAAATTCTAATTATTTACATTAATAGCTACCTGGACTAGAAATGATAGTCCATATACATTCAACATTTACAGGATAGCCATCCGGGTATTTTGGTGAAGTAAAAGTTCCTTGTTCTGATGACAAATCTCCTCCACAATCTGAAACAAGAAAATTTGCTTTTAGCAAAACACAATCTGCTGCTGATGTGATGAAAGCGAATTTCAAATAAAGGTTATTTTATCCCTAACTTTTAAAAATCTGATTTCACTGTCATAATCAGCATTAAAATATGCATAAATACTGCATTAAATAAAATATGTATAAGCTTAATCTTTTAAATTCCCTGGATGTTTTGTCATAATGTTCATTTTCCAATATTCAATGGGATTTGGAAATTTAAAATCCTTATTTATGAAAATTTCATAGCTGATTTTAATACAAAAATCAGATTTTCTAAAATCAAGATAATAAAAATGTATTAATTTCGTAAGATTTGCAATGGTTATTATTTGAAAATTGTTAAATTGGTTTTGCTGGATAATGCACTTGTCCAAACTATACTGTAAGCTCGATAACTGGAAATCATTTTGATCAGAGGTGGTTCGAATAACCTAACAAACACTAATAACAGGTTAATTGTACAGCACTTTAAATAATAATAGGCCTAGAAAATAAAGTGCCAAAAAATTAAAGAACATCCTTTTATTTAATACATTATTTTGATATCATTCTTTGTAATTTTGTTGTAGCAGACATATATAATTAGCAAAGTGTTCAATTCTGAGAGGGTAAGTCTGAAGTAGGCATGATTTGACGATTAGGCAACATAAATCCAAACAGTGGTATTCATAGAATGTCTTTTTCAATACTTGCTGAACTTAGATTTTAGGTTGTGGCTGATTAGCCAAATTATTGTTTTTGGATTATGAATTATTGAAAGACTATAATGGGACTACAGAACTGCCTTTATCAGTACAAAGCAGCACCAAGATACAATCACTGTGTTTAATATTGCTGCATTTCCTACACACTACCAACTCAGGTTCCCAGATGGAAAGAAAATAAAACTACAAAAAAAATGTTTTAAAGTGTACACACAAAATCAAAAAAGCAAACACACAAGATCAAAAAAAGCAAAAATACTGCATTCAAGTTTATGGTTTTAATTTACAGTAATGGCTGAAGAATGTGAATCAGCTCTCTACTCAATAAAAGCAGGAGTTCCGCAAGGTAGTGTTCTGGGACCTATTCTTTATCTGGTATATGCAGCGGATATCCCAACTTCAAATAAAACCACAATTTCTACATTTGCCGATGATACTGTGATAATGGATGTAAGTAAATCCCAAGCTGAAGCGACAGGAAATCTTCAGTTAGCATTAAATCACATAACACAGTGGACAGAAGACTGGAAAATTAAAGTCAACGAACTAAAGTCTACTGAAGTGACATTTTCATTGCGGTACATAGATCCAAGTTATGGGGTATATCTTAATAATAAACAAATTCAACAAAGTAAATCTGCTAAATATCTTGGAATGCATCTTGATGAACGCCTTACGTGGAGGTATCATGTATGTAAGAAAGCAGAGCAAATCAAACAAAAACTGCGTGATTTGTATTGGCTGATGGGACGAAAATTTCAGTTGGCCTTGTACCACAAGAGATTATTGTACATATCAGTAATTAGGACATATTGTGCTGAACTTTGGGGGTGTACAAAACCCTCAAATCAACAGATTATCCAGCGAGTACAAAATCTTATTATTCGTGCAATGACAAATGCAAGATGGTATCAGAGGAATGATGACCTTCATGCAGACCTAGATTTGAAGTATATAAAGGACATAATACAAGACTGCGCCTCTCGGCACGAGAAGAGACTGCATCAACATACAAACGTCGAAGCCATCCAACTTTTAGATGTGGAATTGGACAACAGACGACTTAAGCATCATAATCCGCATGATTTAGTTTGCTAAGTCCAATACAAGTTAAATCAATGATATGTATTACTCATTTAATCTGTAAGATTAGGATTGTAGTAAATAAATAAATGAAAAAAAAAGTTTATGGTTTTGACATCACAGATTATCTGTGATGTGTGGCTTACAAAAGTTGTATATTTGTATTTATTTTTAGAAAACGGAGACGAGGGGTTATCCTAAAATTATGAATTCTTGCAAAGGCTATGTTAATAAACAGAATTATCATATTTGGGAGGCAGAAAATCCTTGCATAACCTATCCGAAGATAACGTATCCACAAACTGAGCTGTGTGGATTTTGGGCTGATGGAGTCATTGGGTTGATGATGAGGATGGAAATGCCATAACAATGAATGGATAACGTTACAGCAATAGGTTAAAACATTGGTATTAAGGTAAGGCCTAATAATAATGTGAATAATGAGCAATTGGTTCCAACAGGGTAATACTAATTGCTACATTTCGCATGATTCGACAGCTTTCTTAAGGAATACATTTCCAATGAGCTAGTAAAGTCATGTGACTTGACACTCTGAGACTTCTTCCTTTGGGGATATTTAAAATCACAAGTTTATGAAGATAATCCCCGAACAAAACCACAACTAAAGGAAGAGATTAAGAATGTCACCCTAATCAAGGAGAACACCTGTCTGAACAACAAATTATAAACAAATTTCATCGATCGAGTTACAACATGCAGAGCAAGCCATGATGGACTTAGATAAATTTTTCATATGAAATGTTTTCATTGTAATGGCAATATAATCCTTTGTACTGATGTTGAAATATATTGTATTTCACAAATATAAAGTACTTTATTAAGTGCTTAAAAAATCTGTGTTCTTACTGAATCACATTTTATAAGTTTTTGGAGTAAATGCTCATTACATTAAAAAGCCCTTTTGAGACATAAAGAATATATTATGATTAGTAAAAACGTGATCAATGGAAACTACCCTTTTTTTCATTTATAATAGAATGGCCTTATCATAGTCGAAGGCCAAACCAGATAAGATAAACGCCAGAACGCGTAGGTCAATGGCAAGGCACTTTCCTGTACTGCTTGATGCATTTTTTGACCTCAGGCAAGATACCTTGCTAATTTTTGGAAAAGGGCAACACATTTATTGCCCATACATTTATGCAACACTGAAGAAGGGTTTGACACCTTTAAGTATTGAAGGAATTTGGGCATAAAAAGCTTTGGAACTAAAATTCTACTTTACAGTGACACGAGTTGCCAAATGGAATTATACAGAGCGATGGAATCACAAGGGACTGGATATTTGTGGGACTTTTGTATAAATATAGAGAAAATATTAAAATTATAACTCTTTAAATAATTACTATGTTGAGTATAATGATCTGCCTTCCCTAGCTTTGTCAATTCTACTTTTGTTGACGCGTTTCGGAGAACCTCCATCTTCAAAAACTATATCTATATTCCGTACTGTATAGATATAGTAGAGTATAGATATAGTTTTTGAAGATGGAGGTTCTCCGAAACGCATCAACAAAAGTAGAATTGACGAAGCTAGGAAAGGCAAATCATTATACTCAACATAGTGACAATAATCCTAGCAGTAAAGAAAAAGAATATAAAAAGAACTTTATATAATTACTAATCGTACATTATGTTATACATACCTTCGTCGAACATTGAGTATTCAGCTTCAAAGTTAAAATCCTGCCTGTTAGGATTAAACACTTTCACTGTCATAGCAGGACCTGTGCTTATTATCTCCGGTGGTGATTTGTTACCAGACAGTACTTTAAGCAGTTTTGTGTCTTCGTCAGTTTCTCCGTCATATATAGATACATTCATCTCAGGCTTAAGTTGCAGTCTTCTTATAGCCAGTGTTATGACTGAATCTAAAACAAAAACACAAGGCCAAATTTCTTTTATGGTGTTATTTTAAGTATAATAATGTATGTATGAGGCATGTCCATAAAGTAAGGTAGCATTTTGAAAAAAATTGTAAAACTTTTTTTCTAAAAAAAATGAATTTTCACACAAAAGAGAATACATTAAATTATTTTTTTACATAGCTTCTGCCAACGTTCAGACACTTGTCATAGTGGTCGACCAACTTATCCAGTCTTTCCTTAACGAACCGCCAATGATGTTCACAGCTGTTCAGGGTGTTCCACAGTTTCACATCAACATCAGTTTCAAAGCGCTTATCACCAAGCTTATGCTTCATGTATAAGAATTGGTGGTAGTCAGAAGGCACCAGGTCTGAATTGTATGGTGGATGTTAAAACTGCTCCTAACGAAACTGTCCAATAAGAGCTTGGTGTAACCAGCAGCATGGGGTCAAGAATTGTCATGGAAAAACACAATTCCTTGGCTGAGCATCCCTCTCCTTTTGTTTTTTATGTGTGCTGAAGGTTTCTTAAGGTCTCACAGTATCAAGCCGCATTGACTGTTTCACCTCTACGAAGGAATTCGACACATAGAACTCCTTTTCTGTCCCAAAATGCAGTACACGATTTTCTGGACTGACGTTTTGAATTTTTGTGGTTTTGTAGATAGACTGTCTCTACTCCATTAATTGACTGCTGTTTCAATTCCGGGGTATCATGGTGAACCCAATTTTCGTCACCAGTCATGATTTGGTATAAAAAGTCTATTCAATCACTGTACCAAGTAAGAAATGTCAACAATGCCAAATCACTGAGATTTGTTGTTATCAATAAGCATTTCTGGAATCCAGAGGGAACACAGCTAGTGACTACCTAAGCAGTTTGAAACAATCTCATGCAAAAGAGATCGTATAACGTGCAGAAATTCATCAGAAATCATTGTCATTGCGAACTGTCTGAATTGTTGAAGACAAAAGAAGGCTACCCACACCTAATCGTGGGCACTGGTTTGTTCTTCATTTAACCTTTTAACCCACTTTCTCGCCATTCTATAACTCTTTGCATTTTAGCCGTAAACATCTTGAATTTTGCAATAAATTTTGGCTGGATAAACATTCCTTGCATACAAAAACTGAATGACAGAATGGAGCTCACAGGATATGGGTTTATGAATTGTCAAACATTTTAAATGAACACAGAAAACTGGATTCATTAAACAAATAAACTGTAAAGACATCAGTGAAGATGCAATGAACGAGGAAGACTAGCGTGTATAAGCGGAGCGCTGATAGCAGCACTTTAGTGGTGGCAGAGCAAAGTAATACTTACTTTTTGGATTTACCTCGTACTAAAAACAATCTGCAACATTTATTACACTGAAATGAGTTATGAAGCTTCATGAATTAAACAAGTTAAATCAAATCTTATCTACTTATTACAGATACTACGCAGACTTTTGAAGATTTTTCGACAACTAAATTAGATTTTTTGAAGCAATAACAATCCCATATACAGGGTCCGCCAGTGAAACGGGATGATTGATTGTTGAAAAAAAACTTTTTAAATATTTTTTTATTAAATAATTGAAAGTACAAGAATAGCCATTATGGGTACAATACGAAAAAATATTATTTTCTGAACACTACATCTACCAAATGTCATCCATTGCAGTTAAGGCATTCCTGGAGCCTGGTTTGGAAGTTTTACATGACCTCTCGCAGCATGTTGACAGGTATTGCCGCAATCTCTACTACAATTTGTTGTTGTTTGAGGGCTTGAACTGTTGTGGGTGGATCTGCTTGAAACATTTATGTTTTTAGGTATCTCCATAAAACAATAACAGGTATCCCCTCCCAGATGTGTCACTTATTCCAATGCGAAAGGCATGTTGTTTGGCTGATCGGTGAGGACTTCTAACCATAGCCTGTTGAACAGTTGCGATGTTTTCAGGTGTTCGAACAGTTTTTACACTCCCACCTCTTTTTTTAGACATTGATCCCATTTGCTTGAGGTTGTTTATCCGTGTTCGAATTACATTATTTGATGGAACAGGCTGGTTATGCGGTATGTTAAATTGACATCGGAAAGCATGTCGAGTTTGCACAAAACTTTTGCCATTTTAATTTTACAGCGTAGCCGCGTTGTTCACCCGTCCAACAATCCATTGCGACTAAATGGTAGACTGTGCAGGTGATGACGCACCAGTAACCATCCCTCCACTATTTGCCAACTTTGTCTCAAGGCCACCTACAATCATCACATTTCATTGGCGGACCCTGTTCTTTGTTTGGATAGTTATGGCCTAAATTTGAAAAAAAATTTAGTTGATTTAGAAAAAAAAATTTCTAACACTTTTTTTTAACCAGAAAAGGGTTTTACAGTTTTTTAAAATGGTTTAGAAATATGACCAGACCTTTCGTAGCAAATGTCACAAAATTTTGTTAAACAATTTAGTCAAAGGTGTGCACAGACTGACCAGATGAAACCTAATTTTTTGAGTTCATGGAATCTGAAAACTAATCAAGATCTCAAAATCGATTTTACTCATGATCAACCTACTTTATAATTTGCCTAGTGTAATATGAAACTAAAATGTAAAAAAATACATTCAAGATCTCAAAATCAATTTTACTCATGATCAACATACTTCATAATTTGACTAGTGTAGTGTGAAACTAAAATGTAAAAAAAAAATTCAAGATCTTTAAATCGATTTTAAACATGATCAACCTACTTTATAATTTGACTAGTATAGTGTGAAACTAAAATGTAAAAAAATTCAAGATCTCAAAATCGATTTTAAACATGATCAACCTACTTTATAATTTGCCTAGTGTAATATGAAACTAAAATGTAAAAAAAGACATTCAAGATCTCAAAATCGATTTTACTCATGATCAACTTACTTTATAATTTGTCTGGTGTAGTGTGAAACTAAAATGTAAGAAGAAGACATTCAAGATCTCAAAATCGATTTTACTCAGTATCAATGAATCTTATAATTTGTCTAGTGTAGTTTGAAAATAAAATGTAAAAAAAAGACATTCAAGATCTCAAAATCGATTTTACTCATGATCAACATACTTCATAATTTGTCTAGTGTAATATGAAACTAAAATGTAAAAAAAGACATTCAAGATCTCAAAATCGATTTTACATGAGACAAATCATGAGATCAACATACTTCATAATTTGTCTAGTGTAATATGAAACTAAAATGTAAAAAAAGACATTCAAGATCTCAAAATCGATTTTACTCATGATCAACGTACTTTATAATTTGTCTAGTGTAATATGAAACTAAAATGTAAAAAAAGACATTCAAGATCTCAAAATCGATTTTACATGAGACAAATCATGAGATCAACATACTTCATAATTTGTCTAGTGTAATATGAAACTAAAATGTAAAAAAAGACATTCAAGATCTCAAAATCGATTTTACTCATGATCAACGTACTTTATAATTTGTCTAGTGTAATATGAAACTAAAATGTAAAAAAAAAGACATTTAAGCACAAGAATACTACGTTTAGGGTGAGTAGGCCTGGTCTGTACTAACCTTCTTTTCTTATAAGCATATTGTTTTCACACATTAATTATCAAATTACATATGTGTAATGGTTCTTTACGTTAACTATAATAATTTAAAATTACAGCATATTTTTCATTTGTCCAGCTTGGGTTCCAGTCCCAAGGTAACTGTATTAAAGATATCTACTGCACACTTTATGACATACCTATTACAGGAGATATAATGTAGTATTCACAATAGGTATCCAAAGTAGCATGTTCATGTGACAAAAATCCCCTTGATCTTCTTGTAAAGTCAGAACCAATGCGAGCACCACAAGCCTAGTTTGATAAAAAAAATTCTACTTATTAATGCATTTAAATTTTCAAGAATTTATTTATTCAACTAGATATTATAAACTTTTTGAGAATAATTGGTTATACATGCTGGTTGTATCACTCAAGAAGTACAAAAATAGTTGTGAGTAATATTCATGTTTTAGTGTTTACTAGTACAGGGTGTTTACAGAGTGAGATGTGTTTATTAATAATAGACTGTGAACTAACGTCTGCAAAAGGGCAGTAGTTGTCTGCTGCCTCTTACTTTAAAGAGGACCTATTTTATTCAAGTTAATGCAAATCAAATATAATGACTTTAATTTATCTATGATTTTGGTGAACACAAGTAATTTTCTCTTTTTATCACCGACACAGTTCCCATCTTTTAAGTTACCACACTGAATACTTATTGCTGATGATAAGTTATGAAACACAACAAACAGACAAAAATTTTACTAATCATGCATCATCGCTACACAATGTCATAAGGTTGCAGTATTACGAGCCTCAGTAATTGAATAACAAAAAAAGTTCAAGCAGAACGAAAGTGGCTTGCATACAAATAAAATAATTTGTACAGTCACAATTAATTATTACACTTGATAAAGAAACGCCTAAGCTGTCAATATTTACCAATCTGCATACATTTTTTAACGTTTCAAAACTTGACTGTGCGTTGTAGGCTGTATGTTTGGTCTAACCCACTACTCAAATGGTGAAATGATAATTGCAATTGTGCAATACTTTACTTTTTTTTATTGCATATTAAATATACGAGGGTTGATCAAATATAACGAGACTGACTTTCTAAAAACCTTTCCGTTGGACATTGAACTCTAAAGGGTGGGGTTTCAGGTAGCCTGGGAGGTTTGGGATGGGCGTAGACGGGCAACATTTCCGTTCGGACCCTTCAGTATAAAACTATACAATGAGTGAGAGTGAAGTGCACGTTTCCGTGGAGCAGAGAATTATTATTAAGTTTTTGGCCAAGGAGGGGGTCAATCCGACTGAAATCTTTCGTAGATTGACGGCTCAATACGGGGACAGGACCCTGTCAAGAGCTCGCGTTTTTGCTTGGCACAAGGAATTCGCCGAAGGACGGGAAGCAGTAGAAAACCTTAGCCATGATCGTCGCCCGACCACTTCCGTCACAGACGAAAACATTGATGCTGTTCGGAAGCTCCTGGACGAAGACAGACGTATATCGCTGCGATTTATTGCAGATGAACTCCAGTTGAGCTATGGTAGTGTTCAAAAAATCGTTACATCAAACCTGGAACTTAGCAAAGTATCTGCAAGGTGGGTTCCACGAATTTTGACCGACGTTCACAAACAGAATCGTTTGGAGATTTGCCAGCGACTATTGACCCAATTTGAACGAGATGGTGAGGCATTATTAAACCGGATTGTCACCTGTGACAAAACATGGGTTCACCATTACACTCCCGAGTCGAAACAGGCAAGTATGGAGTGGCGGAAGAGGGGAGAGAGGGCGCCTCTGAAGGCCAAATCACGATCGTCGGCCGGGAAGGTAATGGCCACTGTATTTTTCGACAATTAAGTCGATTTCTTCCATCAATGACGCACAATAAATGCACAATAATATTGCGATGTTTTAGAGGCCGCAAAACAGTCTTTTCGTAGGAAAAGGAAATCTAAACCGGCGAGAAACGTCATTCTTCTTCACGATAATGCCCGACCACATTCGGCGAACGCTACAAGGCTTAAACTCGATCAAATTGGCTGGGAACCAATGGAACATCCCCCATACAGTCCAGACTTATCACCCTGCGACTATCATCTGTTTGGGCCACTCAAAGAGGCGCTTGGAGGCCAGCGTTTCGAAGACGATTCTGCGGTGGAGACCTTCGTGCTCCAATGGCTCAATGAACGCCCGAGAACTTTTTACGAAGATGGAATTAAAAAACTTCCAATCCGGTGGGAAAAATGTGTTACTCGTGCGGGAGACTATGTAGAAAAATAAGTTGTATCAAGAATAATTTTTAAGTAAGCAATAAATTTTTTAAAAAATCAGTCTCGTTTATATTTGATCAACCCTCGTATACTACATTCACCTTTCTTTTTATGTTAAAAATAACTACATATTTAGTATCAAAGCCCATTAATATATTAATAAAAAATGTATCAAGGCAACACAAAACTTTTTTACTTCTTATTAATCATTCAAATTCCTTTTGTTGGTAACATATTTTTTATAAAATCAGTTGGATATAAGACAATTTTCTTTCCTTATCCTTTCATTGGTGTTGAATGAATGACTTTCTAGGTCATTGCACTGCGACCTTGTGGATCTATTGTGCTCTTTTTCTATATTCCTGAGATGCTCAGTTACAGCATCTTTTCCAGTACTAGTCTCTTTAAAAAAATCTAGGAATTGGAAAGAATTCAAGGTGGGTGTCTCTTCCACTTTTAACTGGAGACTTCCCAAGAGGTACTTGAAGTTGCTTGCTCTGCTGATTGCCATTCAATTTATCCCCCTTATTCTTGACCCTTATCACGGAGGTTGTGTCCTATTTAGCACTCCTTTTTGTTTCAGATAGCTCAGTTACTGCCCAAGATATTGCAATGCTTACAAAATGCATTAATTCTACCAAGAATTGTTAAGAGAAAAAAACAACAGTGGTAAATACAACCACTATGAGGACAACAGTCAAACTGTAGTGGAAAGTAATATGAACCATTATGTGTGGTTTGTTAAAGCTGAAATTACACATCATTTTACATTGTCAACCTCATCAGAAAAAATGCTATAGCCACTTAGTGCGACATTCCACGCTCAGTGGACGACTGAAGAACATCATATTAACAGCAAATAATTAACGACAATTGCATTATTGCTATTACATACCTCATGATAGACAGCTCGAAATCCTTTTGCTGGCATAGAATCACCAGACTCATGACGAATGTATAAGACGGATGACTTTGACATAAAACTGTGGGCGGTTAACTCTTCAAGTCTACCTGTACTGTTGAAGATCACAGGCAAATTCACAGATTCAAATGAATAAGCATTATCGTAAACCTGCAGTAACAATTTACTGTGTAATTTACATAATTTATTTTATGCAGCCAATCTGACAACCACCTAACAAGTTTAATTTTACTTGATGGGCCAGATAATAAAAAAATGCATAATATAAAAACAATATTCAGCAGAATATTAATTCTAATAAAGCCAAAATAATACTGGTGATTTATATACCGACTCTGTTGGTGTTAATATTTTTTAAAGTGAGAAATAAAAAAAATTATTGAAAATTTGTTCTGACACATCTGCGGTGCATCTGCCTTTCATGAATGTTTCATACAGTTAATTCAGCGGTCTATCCCATCAGTGGTCTATCCACTCACCTTATAAGGGCTACCGTGGTTTTGAAACTCTATCGTTTCATCTTCAGGCTGTTATACAAAATGTTAAATCCCTCTGTTGAGGACGTCACAAAGTCAAACAAAACATTAAAACATACATCACAAACACTGAGCAAAATTGAAACAACACTGAAAAAACAACACCAAGCTACATACGCGAATCGTACATCGTTACATTCCGGACTACGGAGTCTCCATCATTAGTAGCGTGCAGAACAGACGCACCGTAACTGATAACAATGACAGGTGCGCTACTAATGATGGCGATTCCACAGTCCGGAATGTAACAACGTACGATTCGCGTGTATAGCTTGGCCAAGCCGAATTTCGTGATGAATATTTTAAATGTGTAATTGTGATCAGTGTTTGTGATGTATGTTTTAATGTTTTGTTTGACTTTGTGATGACCTCAACAGAGGGATTTAACATTTTGTATATCGGCCTGAAGATGAAACGATAGAGTTTTGAAACCGCAGTAGCCTTTATGAGGTGAATGGATAGACCACTGATGGGAAGAATAGGTCATAATCCTAAAATTTTATCTCATTATTAGGTTACAACTCCCTCCAATTTGTTACAGTATTTTTATAATTTCAATTATTTTGCTTTTATGCCAATTAGATATTTTGCTTATTTAAATAAAATATATTGCAATTTAAAAAAAAGCAATAAAGGGGAACGTAAGTGATAAATAAGTTGTAATCAATGAAATATTTTAAAATACATTGAAAATTACTATGTTCAGTATAATGATCAGCCTTCCCTAGCTTCGTCAATTCTACTTTCGTTGACGTGTTTCGGGGAACTCTGAGTAGAGATATAGCTTTTGAAGATGGAGGTTCTCCGAAACGAGTCAACGAAAGTAGAATTGACAAAGCTAGGGAAGACGGACCATTATACTGAACATAGTGACAATAATACTAGCAGAAAAGAAGAACATAAAAAGAATTACATTGAAAATACTAAACAAGTTCTGGAAAAATTTATTTCAGTTACCAAACAAGATTTAACTTTAACCTAACAAAATATTTTTTTTTTTAATTAAGAAAGATTTTTAACCGATTCCTCTAAACATGTTCATCAACTTACCACTACTAAGTTGGATGGCGACGGTGGGACGTCAAAATCAACAAAAGTAAAATTAATCACATGGTTTAGATTGACATCCACTGACCATTCACAGACCTCATTTCTCTCATAGTTCTTAGGGTAGTTATGAGAGGTTATCTGCCCTGATGCCCCGGAAAAAGTACCACCACAACCTGTACAGTAACAGTAACTTATTTTAGTTAGATTAGATTATCGTGCAGTCATCCATAAAAGGCCTATGATGGACTCCTTTTGGGGTAGCAGATAAATGGGCCAGAGGGTGCCGAAAATGGTGGAGGGTAAATTCGTCCTTGACAAAAGACGAGGAGATAAAATTATATAAATAATAACTCATAATTTAGCATTTCATTTTTGCTTGGTTAGTTGCTTACCAGAATTACCTAATTTTTAGGTCAAAGAAATAAATTCTTAATATATATATATATATATATATATATATATATATATAAGCTAAAAGGAATATATATATATATATATATATATATATATATATATATATATCAGACACTACAACACAGTCATAAAACCGGAGGTATTATATGCAAGCGAGACGCTAGCACTCCACACAAAAGCTACCATGGAGGGTATTTTGAAGGAAGAACGCAAAATCTTGAGGAAGATCCTTGGCCTGAGATTAACAGAAGATGGATACAGGTTGCTCTCGGAAGACCACAGAGAAGATATCGAACCTGGCAGCAGATATCAGAAGAAGGAGGCTTCGGTTCTATGGACACATCAGTAGACTCCCAACAACGAGACTTGCCAAGAGGATCTATGGGGACAGGATGAGGGAGGTGTGGGGGATTAGAAGGAACAAGACATGAGTCGGAGTGCTTTGCGTGATCCAACAGGGTCTATACGCAGATAATAATAATAAATATATATATATCACAACACTACACAAAATTTCTCTGTACAACTCACTTATAAATCATGTCATGACTTAAATTTGTTTCTATACTCACAAATCTTATTTAGCCTTTCTGGTTACAGCCCCTGAGTGAGCCTCTGTTTGTGCACACGGAGCAAAACAAACAACTTTGTCTGTCTAGGCAACTGTCTATTCGATCATGTTGCAACCCTACTCGGCTAGATGAATGGTGACTTAGAGACTGTGTATATCTCTACGTGTGCAGTGAGCAAGTTACAGAAAACTGTATACTTGTTTTTCTTTGTGGAAATGTTTTCTCCTATATTAAATAATACTAAGCCTTCAATAACTATACTCAAAACCTTTCCACATTAAAAAATAATGTGACAAAATTTTAGGGGTTGAAGGTAGGTGAGAGCTATGAACCTCGCGGAAGAGAAGGCAAAGGGCGCACCAGGAAATGTCTTGGTCTTCTGGTTCATAAACCTTTACGATGTGAAGAGCTACATTATGGAAAATAGGGATTGTTGGCTGCAAAGCAGAACATTTCTCTTTATGGATAAATTGTGCATATGTTGCCATTTGTTTAGATTTGGGCTTTCAAGGGCTAAAACTGAATCCAGATAAATTACAATAATTAAAGAAATGTTTTTTCTTTTTTAGCAATCACAGTCTAAAAATATTTAAAAATGTGTTATTTTATTTTTCAGCATACAATGAAAGATTAAAATGTTCAAATGTCCTTAAATAATAGTAAGTAATTGTAATTTTTTTTTAAGGTGAAAAGCACATTGAGGCTATTACCACCTCCCTAAATGTAAGTGTTAGTGTAAAGCACGGTATATAGATACACGGTAGGGGGCCACGCGCATGTACCCCCACCACTTGCCGGCTGAAGTACGTCATTGAATCCCTGATCGAATCTAGCTCAGACGTAGTGTTCAGTAGAAAACAGTTTGTAATGTTAGTGTTAGTAACTGTATTATAGTAATTACAATAATAATACCTTAAATCTAACATTAATAACGCTGTTAATTACTTTACTTATTGAATTCGCTCATTGTCAAAACGGAAACTTTTTATTTTATACAATATTACATAATATTAAAGTAAAGTAAATTATAGGTCCATAGCTTGAAAAATTCCAGGTTATTTTTTGTTTGAAAGTTAAAAGCACATCACACTATAAATTAAGTATCTGCGGATTTTCCGTGATAATTATGTGGTTGACTGTGAAAACGCACATCTCAAATAAAAAATTAACAACAAATTAAATAGCTAATAGGCGTATGCCTATTATGCAAACAGTAAAATAAAACATACGTATTTCTTAGAACTTACGTTTCAACAAATATTATCAGAAAAAATATTCTTAAACTTAGTAACATTGCTTTGTAAAGCCACATTTTTATTTTTAACCGAGGCCAGTTCTTGTAATGCAAGTTGAATTTGTTCCTTCAAAAGTAAATTTTCATTTCTTAAACATTTAATTTCCTCTACAGAGGCATTATTTACAACGATATTTGTATTAAAATTACTGACTACAGAAGGGTGGGTTTCATTTACAGAATTACACGTTACAATTGCACCAATGTCATTTCCATTTACAGGTGATTTACCTGGTAGATTTCCATCGGACTCGTAAATAAGTTTTTTTAATGTTTCTTGGTTTTCACGTTTTTTAATCCTTGCAGCTCGTTCACAATTGATACATTTATTTTCAACGGTGGGAATGTTAAAACGTGGAATGACACCGGATTTCAGCTGTTTTTTAGGTTTCGTATTTAGTAATTCGGATTTAAAATCCCTTTCGAAATCATCGTCATTAAAATGAAGTGAACAGACTTTAACATTATCAAAATTAAAATGATCTGCTCGTTTACACGCATGAACCCACGCTTTTCTCAGGCCTTTGTCTTTTGGAATTCTGTGAAATGTAATTCCTTTCCCTTAACAATTCTTATCGCTATTATAGCAATTGGCAATAGCGCAATTAGGCATTGTTATGCATAAACAATTATACTACAGCCAACAAAACAAATTATGTATTTTTTAGGATTCAAAACATAGGCTAATTAAATCTTTTCATACACTTATTAAACTTCGACCACAAAACACAATTATCACCTTTTATTTACACAAAAAAGACCTTTTACTTAAAACAAACACTCACATAAACACACCGATTCGCCAACTACATTTACAGAACACCGCATTGTTAAAAGGGAAATAACAGAATGTAGCAGTGAAGATTCAGTGACGTCATGCGCGTGGTAGTCTACTGCGCACACCCACCATGGCCCCTACCGTGTATCTATATACCGTGGTGTAAAGTGTTAAATTCGTAAATGTAGTGTTGTAAGTGTAAGTGTGTGTTAAACTCGGGTACCGCGAGGGACGTCTAAATCCTCTCAATAGGTGCTGCTAGTCTGAAACCCCCTGTGAGGTTTTCAATTAACAACCATATATAAAAAATTAAAATAAAGTATATTTAGTCACACACACATTGGTATAATGGCGAATGAAGAATAATTCAACATTTTTTTTTTAACGTCTGACTATTGTGCACACTTGGGCTAATGCAGACGATGGGATGATTTATAGCGTATGAAAATGCCAAGCCCTGGCCTGGAATCGAACCTGGGTTCTCGGGGTGAAAGCCTAGTATGCTATCAACTAGGCCACTGAGGTGGCTAAATAATTCAACATGTAAAGATATTGCTATTAAATATATCGCTAATATATCATCTGCCAAGAAAGCTTTGAGATTTGGACCAAAAATCTGGATTAAGGAAGCAAGAAAGAAACATTTCTTTAGATTATAAGCACACTTTTACAATTTCTAGCTTTATTATGTCTGATGATGCCTCATAGCAAAACATATATCAATGAATAAAAAAGAATTTTCTAAAACTATACAAGTGTTATAATTTTCCCGAACATCATGGATTTTCACCAAGTACCAACTAAATAATTTTATAATACAGTTACTATTGATATGGTAAAATCATTTTTGATTTCATGGTTTCATACTGATGGAAATTCAATATTGCAATAAATGACTGTAATTTTGCTTTTCATTGTTTTATAAGATTATAGGGTAAATGTTTATGTAAGTTTGTGTCATCTCATAAATAAAATAGGAACTGAGTTACACAACCTAGTTACGCTTACTAACACCAAAACTACGCTAAAAATCCCCATAATTCTCTCCCGGCTTGAAAAGAGCCGTAGCCTGTGAAACCTAATTCACAGCTGTCAACAAAAACTGACTTCAGATTGGTTTGCAATGCGTATCTCAGATCTATATTATGCTAGACTAATACACTTCTACCCAGGCACTACTGCTGACCCATCACATCTCATCTTCCGTGTATAAAAGCTTCATTCTGTTTGGTGGTTTTTTCTCTAGTTTTAATAATGGAATTCTGAAAATTATGGTGTCCACCATACACAGCAGCTTATCAACACCCAGATCGACAGAATACGACACCACAACCTGCTCAGGAGAAACTAGGAAGGATCTGGCCCCCTATAAACAGACGGACTTCTTAGTTTCACTTCACCATTCCGAACCGAAAGAGTGCCTCGCCAGCCCACTGCTGACCTGATAAACGCCTGGACTTCTTCTATTTCTCTCCTACACTGCAACATTTGACCATGTAATCATTGTATCTAGGAAATTTCTTACAACAACGATTCATATGGTTGCCACCCAAGCAGGAGGGAAAAAGAGGATATTTTAGTTTATAGAAGAATACATATATCCAATTGCAAAACAAGTTTCAAACTACAATACCAAATCAATAAATTCTAAATTTCTTCTTATAACTGCCCTACTTACCGGAGAGTAGACTTACGAAAAGATTATTGGACTACCAACTGAAGAGTAAGGTTAAGAACAACTGGTTGAAGGAGGTGGAACAGGACTTGGAGGAAGTGGAAATAACCAAGGAGCAATTGGCAGGAAGAAGGGAAAAAGCGATCTTAAAAAGTCAGGAAACCTAATTACAGTTTAGGGAAAAACGTCCACGGAACATAGTATATTCGGAAGAACTCAGACTTCAGAGATCAATAAGATTGAAAAATACTGGGAAAAACGCAGAAAAACCAAAAGACTTAATTAAATTGACTGTGTGCTCCAATGTGGGCTTAAATTTAAAAAAAAAACTGCCCTACATAAATTACTGTATATATTTTATTAATTCAAAACTAAAATTTTAGGTTAAATTAAAAAGGTAAAATTTACATTAATTTTTATTTATTCATTAATGTTATTATTAATTATTAATATTATTTATTCATGTCAGTTTTTTCTGCCATTGATTGCGGTAAAACTGAACCATCAAAATGTCTACTGAAAATAAAAATATAGTAAGAATTTCTAACGCAAACTTCGCCTGTGTTTGCTGAGCAATGAAATATGGTATTATAAAAATCTTAATTTTTTTTTAGTTTAAAACACAATTCTGAATGATTGATTAGTAACAAAGGCATGATGCGTACCCGATATGGTAGTATAGTAGTGTGCCAAGAATCCTTTCCCTCCGTGAGTAGAATTAACAGCAAACCTTATAAAAGCATGACTTCCAGATACATGAACTGACGAGTCCTTTTGTACATTGCCACACAAATTAGACAGTAGCGGACCCGTATCATCAACACCTCCATAAATCTAAACAAGAAGAATATGCAGTGTCAACTACATTAAGTATCGGTTGTAATATATACACACAAAGTGTGATTGCAAACAAAACTGAAGAAAATATTTATCTTTACAGCCAAGCTTGGTTATAAACACCTTGGAAGATACACTAACTCTTAATAACATTAAAAAAATTGTAGATTGAGCTACCCCCTAAATATTCTGTTACTTGGTTATTGTTTAAAAAATTTCTTATGCATATTTCAATATAAATTTTAAAGTATTGTACAGCAGGACCTTTTTTATACAAGTTAATGTGAACAAAAGCCAAGGCTTTTAATCTATTTGTGTGTGATACGTTTCTTAATTCAGTACTCCTCTTTAATTAGGGCACTGGTAATCTATTGCAGACGATAATTTAACCCATTGGAAACTCGATTTTACTAACATGTTATTGGCCTTCAGTACTGAATTTTTTCAGTAGTTTACACTAAGATTATGTGCAATAATAAAAGCAAGTAACCTGCCAATTGTATCCTCCAAAATGTTGTTGTAATTGATAACACATATTTAGCCAACACTTTTAACACTATATTAACATTTTTTATGTTTATATATTTACACTATGTACATTTTGTTTCCTTTTCAAAAATTTGTCTGACTATAATAAATTTCAAAACAATTTTCCTTTTTCCTTTTGCAGTATAGAAATACAAACTCTACACTTTCTAGATGGCCTTGCTTTGCTTGTTGGGGGGATTTTCCCTATAAAATGTCCCCAGAATTTTAGTTATATTTGGATTAGAAGTCCACTGCCAATCATTTACTTGTAGGTTATGTGTAGTATTTGTCTGTAAGTTAGGCCTATTTTCATAGATCTCATCATCACTGTTATCACTATCACTACTGTCATTTTCAAAAATATCTTCTTGCTCTTCATTATCACTAATCTCACAACCACTTTCATTTAAAATATCCTCAACAAACTCACTAAATGCACTTGAAGAAATTAACAATTCTTCACGAGAAGCCATGTTTCTACAACTGTCAAATTCGTACACAACTTCACAAAGAAACTGGCGAAAATTAACGAGTAACAACGGAAATAAACGAACGAAAAATATCTCATAGATTGAAAATATATTTATATTTCTATATTCGACTTTTAGGCTAGAAACATACGGCAAAGAAATCAGGAAAGTAGAGGACGGGCATTGCCCGTCTTTAATACTTAACCCATTGAGAGAGAACGGGCAATATACGTTACGAATGGGTTAAGCGACACAAGTTAAGGTCAATAAACAGACATAAATAAACCTGAACTGCACTTCGATTAGTGCTATCAGAATTGCCACTACTTACTGCTGACACACGCACAACTTAGCTGTCAGCACTATCTTCAACATAATCTATTAGCTCATTACACTACTTTTTGTGCTATTCTCCTTTTCCGTTTGATTCGTCCTGACCCACTTCAAAACCACTAACATCTGAACTGTATAATTATCATTAGAATATTAATACAAACAAAAAACAGAATTTTCTCACAATATTTTTTATCACTTTTTATAAATCAGCACTCCAAACCTTTGAACTTCCATTTTTATGTTGACAAGGGAACAAAAATATTTAAAATCAGTCATGCACCTGTCTCGGCACCATCAAATACAATGGTGAAATCAGATTTTCAAAAAAAGTATAAAATTAAAAAGTTATACTTTTATTTCGTTTGAAACAAAAGAAACAATTAAGTTTCTGCTACCTAACATTAAATAGATTGCTACTTTAAAATTGTTGAACAGATTTTGCTAAGCAAAGACTGGACTGGACTAGGTTATTATGAAAATAGATTTTTTGCCAAGTTTGAATAAATAGGACTAAAATGAATGAAGTTACGAACAAAGGCTAGGAACTAAAATAAAAAATATATGACCTTGAAAAATTACTGACAATAATATTTTTAATGTTAAAAAAATATATTTTGTGTAGCATCTTCACCGAGTTTTACTAGTACAGTAGAGTCTCATTTATTCGACTTTCACTGATCCAACCTAGTCTAAAAAAGACTAAATGTACAATGTTTATGTGCCACTTTCATATTTCCAGACCATACGTGTCGGACCTTTATGCCTATGTGTCACGTATGCGCCTAGCCAATGACCTACATTCTTCTCTTCAAAAGAAAAAGGGGGTCGACACCCTTATACCTGCTCTGTTCGTTCATTTCCGTCTATTAATATCAATTCAAATTCGTGAAAGAATTGATGTTAAGGTGCATTCTGCTTGTGAGTGTTTCGTAACTTTTCGCATATTTTTTTTTATTCACCGTTTCCTAAAACGTGTGATGGATTCTAAAAGGAAAAAGCTGACTGTTTCAGGCGAGATGTAGCAGCTAGAAAACGTCAAACAGTTGGTAAACAAAAACAATTACATAACGTTAAGTTTGATGATTTGACGTACTGCTCTTTATTACTGTAGTGACATTCTGAGTGACGTTTTATGTTTTAGTACAATACATTTAGTAATAATATATGTAATTCAAAGTTTTTAACGTAATAAATTCAATACTTTTAAACGTTTTAATGGTTCTCTGTATAATCCGATTTTCCCGCTAATTCAACCCGGCTGCGCCCCTGTCTAGGTAGAATTAGCAACACACACACAAACAAATATATAAACTTGATTAAAATGCATCTTCAGATATTAAGTTACCTTAGATATAATACCACTGCTTGATGTCAGAGATGAATGTGACTGCACAATATTATACCCTTCCTTTTGCCAGAGAAAGATAATTACATTTTTCATCATTTCTATAATTTGTGGAATTTCTATAATTACTCTAATCAATAAGCTATGCCTCACAGCAAGCTGTAAGCAAGTTATAAGTTGCATAAGCAAGTTGTAGGTATAATTTTCTTGCATGACTTTTTTTGTACTTTTTTTTTTTTTTTTTTGAAAATATCTATTGCAAGCTTCCTACCAAGAAATATTGCAACACTATATTTAATATTTAAACATAGGAATTTAATAATAATAAACTTTTTAATTTCCCCTGAAAATGTGATGGTATTACCATGATGGGTCCTTTTCACAACTTATTTTCTAACAGAGATTTCTTATATATATATATATATATATATATATATATATATATATATATATATATATGTACACACACACACACACACACACACACACACACACACACACACACACACACACACGAGGGTGGTCTCATAAGTTTCCGACTTCAACATGAAGATAGCAGCACTCATCGGTGGCAGCACTCTAATTTCGTTATTCATCTGTTGACAGTTACTCACCAAAATTTCAGCCATTTTGGACACGTAGTTGTTATGTAACAGTCGTTTGAGCGAGTTGATCTGAGTATTTTTATGAAAATGGACAAAATCAAGAATCGAGCTGTCATTAAATATTTGTTTTTCAAAGGCAATACGCCTACGCAAATCAAAGATGAGTTGGATTCTGTGTATGGGAACTCTGTACCATCATTTACCACAGTGAAATTTTGGGCAGCTGAATTTAAACGAGGCCGTAAGAGCTTGGGAGACGATGAACGTTCGGGACGTCCAAAAACTGCAACTACTGACTAAAACATCGCCAAAGTTCACCAAATAGTGCTAGATGACCGCTGAATTAAAGTGAGAGAGATAGCAGACGTTATGAACATGTCAAAAGAACATGTTTGTCACATATTAAATCAACATTTAGACATGAGAAAGCTGTCCGCGCGTTGGGTGCCACGTTTGTTTACGTTAGACCAAAAACGTGTTCGAATAAACATTTCCAATGCTCTGTTGGCGCAGTTTAAGCACAATAAATCCCAGTTTTGGCGCCGATTAATTACTATAGATGAAACTTGGATACATCATTATACACCCGAAACAAAAATACAGTCTAAACAGTGGACTGCAAAGGGGGAACCGACTCCAAAAAAAGCAAAAACTGTTTTTTCAGCTGGGAAAGTGATGGCGACTGTTTTTTGGGCTAGTCATGGAGTTATTTTAATCGACTATCTTCAAAAAGGAAAAACCATTACAGGAGCATACTACGCATCATTACTTGACAAGCTGAAGTCAGAACTTGCGGAAAAACGGCCACATTTGCAGAAAAAGAAAATCCTGTTTCACCAAGACAACGCAGCGTCTCACACCTCAGCGGTTGCCATGGCGAAAATCCATGAATTACGGTTTGAACTGCTTGACCATCTGCTTTACTCACTAGATCTAGCCCCAAGCGACTTCTTTTTGTTTCCTCATCTAAAAATTGCGCTCGGAGGACAGAGATTTTTGTCAAATGAAGAGGCAATCACCTTCGCGAACAATTATTTTGCAGAGAAAAATGCCGAGTACTATTTGGACGGGTTACAGAGATGGGAGCATTGCTGGGAGAAGTGTGTACAGGTACAAGGAGACTATGTTGACATTTTCAGACCACCCTTGTGTATGTATATATATATATATATATATATATATATATATATATATATATATATATATATATATACCATACTGTACAAAATTCTGTAAACAGATTGTATACTGTAGTTATGTACCTAGATTTGTATTAGTTATGTACTCAGTTACTCCAACAGACAGTGAATTAATTTTAAAATATCACTAATTTTGAATCAAAGAGCTATGACAATGGATTATACTAGAAAGGGTTAAACATTAATTAATGTTTAGTAATCAGTACAATGGTACCTTGAGTGAAGCCTTTTCGCACTTTGGAGAAGATTCAATTTGGTAGACAATGATAGATATTTGTATGCTGTACTGGAGGGGAACTGAAATGTGCCATTCACATACTGTATTAGGTGGATAAGTATTTGGGTGGTTAGGACTTTTGAAGAAGCCATAATTAGGGTCTTTGAGCACTCCTCCACAACCTGCACAAATAAAAAAAGGTCACAAGAACATAATGACCATGAAAATATACACTATAGATTATTGTTAACTATTTCCTGCTCTACGAATCGAGTCTGTATATTGGTTTCTCATAACACACATTTTTTATGAGAATTGTTGGGATAGGAGATGTGTTAACCCATTGGAAACTGAATTTTACTAACATGTTATTGGCCTTAAATACTAAAATTATATGTGCAATAAGAAAAGCAATTAACCTACCAATTTTATCCTCCATAATATTGTTGGAGGATAAACACGTATTTAGCCAACACTTTTAACACTATATTAACATTTTTTATGTTTATATTTTTACACTATGCACATTTTGTTTCGTTTTCAAAAATTTGTCTGACTATGATAAATTTCAAAACAATTTTCCAAATGCAAAAGAACGCTACATTTTTTGCACTGGTAAATTGTTTCAGGCCTCTTTCCTTTTGCAATACATACTCTACACTTCCTAGACGGTCTTGCTTTGCTTGTTGGGAGGATTTTCCCTGTAAAAATGTTCCCAGAATTTGCTTTGACGCAATTGTGTATCTCTGGAATCTGATGGAACATTGTAGAATTTGTTCAGCTATATTTACCCTAAATTCAAAAATATGCTGTTTTTAGTGGGTGACAATTCCACTAGTATTATATAAAAAAATATCAAAAAGATAAAAAAAAATAATTTTTTGTAGCCTTACACTCCTGAGCATTATTGCGAGAAAGAATAACTTTTGGTTTTGCTTATCAACTCCACACACGCATTTCGTATACTGAACCACTACAT
This sequence comes from Callitettix versicolor, assembly GCA_022606455.1. Taxonomy (NCBI): domain Eukaryota; kingdom Metazoa; phylum Arthropoda; class Insecta; order Hemiptera; family Cercopidae; genus Callitettix; species Callitettix versicolor. Next base: position 9,664,169 of record CM040190.1, read on the forward strand.
TTAACTCAAAGTCTTTTGTGGGTCATCTCTGCCTTGCTGTCTCTGAGAAATCACTTCAAAATCTGGTCGCTTGTGAAACATTAAAAGCGTAAGTACATCTTTCCTGTTCTTCCACTTGAGACATTGTTACACGACCTTTCTTCAAACCTTTCAGTCTCTTTAAATCCTTAGGAATATGTTCCTATTTTGTCTTGTAGTGCCTATACAATGAGTACTTCTACTGATGTGCTCTAAAAACAGTTTTGGTGAACTGTACCAGTTATCCATAACTAACACTCGACCTTGATCAAACAAATCAGCACATACTAAATACAACCTGTTCACTTAGTAAAAAGTCTGTGCTATCTGTAAACTACTACTTTCCAGAGTAATTTTGAAATTGTAACAAAAACCAGTTTCTGACTCACAAACTTTATATATTTTTCTGGCTCGCTTTGAAGGATTGAATCGAATATTTGATAAACTCCCACGAAAAACCATTGGACTTTCATCAATGCAAATATATTTTCCAGGAGTAAATATTTTTTTAAAAAAGAAAACAGAAATAAATCTAAAATAGACTTAATTTTTTTGAATTTGTTACATCCTTCCTTTGTAGATGAAAAGTGAAGGTATCTTGAAATTGACATAAAGCGGTCACAAGCCATAGTTTCTCCAAATATAGAGCTACGTATTACTCTTCTAGTGGACCAATATTTACTTAGTCTAGATTTTGGGTTTTGACATCAATATTACAAGTCCAAAATAGGCTTTGAGCTCATCAGGTTGCTGTTATTGTCACCACCTATTGCTGTTAGTGTCACCACATGCTACAATGTTTTGATGGGCATAAAGATTGGTCTTTTTATAAAATCCCCCCCACACATACATTAAACAATTATTTAACCCCTTACCTTCAAGGGCCCACTCCAAACGGAATCCACTGCCTGCAAGAGAAATATCTGACTGGAAGTGTAAATAGACTTCCTCAGAAGCGGATATCTTATTTGGAATATTTTTGCCACAGAATTTACCAATTTTGTGATTATTGCGCTTATCAACAATCTGCAAAGGAAATTTTATATCACATTAAGGAATGTTACAAATAAAATCTTTTTTACAAAACACACATCCTTACATATAAACTTAAATGTATTTTTAAGAAAAAATATATAGAATATTTCAGTTTTACTGAGGAAATATTTATTTAAATACAGAATAGTTTTTTTTTTTAATTTTAAAATATGGGCTGGACAAATGAGAGATAACAGAGAAGGCATTTAATTAATTTATTTATTTATTGGCTTTTCCATACATGTATTTATTTATACATATTTTTCCATAAGGAGTTGCATACATCCTTAAGAGAGGAAGTGTCTCTCTGTGTTCAGCAGCCATAGCTTAAAAACTAAAAATTAAACACAAAAACTTAATAAAAGAAAATAAAAGATTTGTATACATGTACACTATAGTAAACGCCTGGTTCACAATTTAAATGTGTTCATGATTTGCTTATAGATTATACTTAAAATTATTTCAAAATGATTTTCTTTTTTGTCTTGTCAGACACTAAAATTGCTTAACAATATTTAATTTTACAAAAAAAAAAAAAAACATTGTATAGAAACAAAATACATATTCAAACAACTATAAAAATGTACTGTTTTCCCCTTTTTTCCCTGTCTCCCAATAGCCTGTAGTATTTCTTCCATTGTAACTATAACTTTCATTCTGTTACTAATAATCGCCAATTAAGTTCTAAACAAAATTATTAATTGAAACAGTAGAACTAATTTGGAAACAACAAAAACAAATTAGTTAGTCATATACAGCAATAAAATAAAACTAAACATGAATATGGAAAGTGAATTCAAACAATGTAGTGAAACGTTTGTATAAACGATGCATGGCACAAAACTGACAACACATAAGTCACCATCTTGAAATATACCTAATCTGATGGAGTTAGATGCAGTAATACAAGAGCGCTTCGAGCAAAACGAATAGGTAAACTTTATTCACATATTTGGTGATTTTTTCCAATATATATTGTATAAATAGAATGTCAGATAGGCATTAAATAAATAATCCAGACTACCTTAATAAAATTAGTACGAATAACAGTATTATTAAGGACCGAAATAACATGGCAATATAGCCTTACCTAACCTAATCCAGCCTTACCTCTAAGAAGTCGAAATAGTCTCTGCAAATACCATCATAAATTTCTTCAAGGTCAAAATGTGAGAAAGCGATGGAGATGTTGTTCCCGCGAGGTACCTTGATGGTCCACTTGCATTCTATTTCCAGCGGATATTCATCTGGGAAATTTAATGATTCGATCACGCCTCGGTGACCAGTTAACTCGATATTGCAATCTAAAAACGTAAATGCAACGTTCTATATTTAAATAAATGACACAATATCATAAAATTTCTTACGATTTTTCTTTAAAGAAAACTGTTTCGGAAGATACCAACAATAAACCAGAAAATCAGCATAATTTCTTAAAATCGGTTCATAAAAGTATTTCTCAAACTTTGTCATGCATGAAGAACCATGATTGTGTAATAAATTTGAAAAAAATAATTTATATAAACTCCCAACAGCAATCGCGTTTATGTTCAGTTTCTTTTGATTAACTTCTGAAAAAAAAGATTATTTTTATTTCAAATTTGCTGCTGTGATTTAAGACATAATTCTTCATGTATGAACAAAATTCGAGAAGAACTTTACAAACCAATTTTGAAAACTCTCAAATTAGATTTTCTTTGAGGATTAGAGGTCATATTTTTTGTCTGTGTACTAATGGACTACATTTGAGCAAAATGTAATAAAAATCATTAAAATGGATTTTGAGAAGTTTTGAACAATATTTTTATTTATGAGTATATCCAAGCAAAAACCTGTTTTTGCTGAGAGGACCTAAACTAATATTAAAATAGATTTTTTCTCAATCAACAAAATTTCCAAAGTAAAAAACCAGAATTTTATTCAAAATTGAGGCTGATGAATAACCATGTTAGTATTTAGAAAAATATTAATTTTTAGTTACTAGTCTTAAATATTACAATGAGGTCACAGCCAAAGAATGAACACTACTGTCTTATTTTTCATTAAACGTTCCCCAAAATATATATTAATGTATTCAAACCAAACGTAAAAGCGGAAGAAGTATACGCTAATTTTTGTCTACTTACTTTTACCGCCGATTTTCCACTTCTCAGCACCACTCGGATCTCTTTCATAGATCGTGCTGATACAAAGTCTTCAGGTCTTCCCAGAAATGACCGTCACCCGAAATATACTGACGTTCCGCCCCCTTCCCCAGAATCGACTGTTCTTGCCCTACTTCTTCCCCCAGCTTTTATTTCTACTGCTGTTCTACATACCTTGTTGCTTATTGCAACAGGCAGTATGTCAGCAGTTTTGTAATTTTTGCCTATGTTTTTTGTCAATAGTGTTCATTCTTTGGCTGTGACCTCATTATAATATTTAAGACTAGTAACTAAAAATTAATATTTTTCTAAATCCTAACAACCATAAATTTATTTTGTTGTTATTCAAAATAGTAAGCCATATTTCTTTTTAAATGATAAGGTAAAATGTTTAAATGTAAAAATGATAAAAGTAAAAATGATAAAAAATAAAGTGTAAAAATGATAAGGTAAGGTGTTTCTTTTTAAATGATATCTTATGGAATGTTTACGTCTTTATAAATAACAAATGGTTTTGATAAAATTTTATGTACAATATTTTGCCAGTAATCAAAAGTACTGTATTTGTGGAACAAATTATACCGAGACAATTTTATATATAAATCATTACGTTAATTCCTGTCTGCTAGTGTGTTAACAATATCTGTACATATCTCTGGAGCAAAACGAATTGGCCAATTTCAAAATTTTGATTTTTTTAAATTCAGAATATCAATTAATTAGATATATAATTTGATAGGTAGTTTACCAATATCTGACACATACTTCAGTTTTAGTTTCTAAAGCCTTTTTGATCACAAAACCCTGACAGATTAACAAGAATTTAGATTAAATTATGCTTAAATGTATCAAATTATGGTAAAATTTCTACCAAAACAAATTACGGTTTTGGAGTATGACAAAAAAATCTGGAAAATTGACCTAATTTCGCAAAAAGTTTAATTAGATTTATTTTGATTTTGAATTGTGTACATTGACAACAGTTATGAACATTCATATGAGACCAAAATTCAAGCAAAAATTGAAGCAACGCGTGGGAAATTTTGTGCAATGTTTTTGGCAATACTTATTTTAGAATTTGAAGATAACTGATTTATTATAAATATACGGTTACAAGATAGCACACCAAAAACCATCTTTTAGAACATTTGGATTTTACTTGTGTTGATTTTCCAAAAAGGTTTTTGCTACTATCAGAAATTTAAACCAGCGGAAGTTGCAACTGCTTTATTCAACCCAAATGTTATAGACTCTTTTATAACTTACCTTGAATCACACTTTTCTGACCAAATGTCAAACTGACTTAAGGAGAAAGTTTTTTTATATTTTTTCTGTCAAATAATTCATTAATTTTCCCCACTTTATACGAGGGTGGTTCAAATATAAACCGGAATTTTGCTATAAAAAATGTTATTATTAAGTTAGACTTTTTTACAGTTTTTTTAGACTCTACACACTTTTGCCACCTCTCCGGAAGCTTTCAGATGCCTTTTTTGTAAAAATCTCTCGGCTTGTCACGTAACCATTCGTGCACGAAGAATTCTACCTCCGCATTGCTTTCGAATCGCAATCCGCCAAGTGCCTCTTTCAATGGACCAAATAAATAGTAGTCGCATGGAGTCCAAACAAATCAGGACTATAAGGAGGGTGTTCCAGTGTTTCCCAACCCAATTTCTTCAATGTTTCCATCATAAGCCGAGCTGTATGCGGTCTGGTGTTGTCTTGGCACCCATCTGGCTGAAATTTTGCAGTAACCGAGCCGTTCATGAATTATTTGCTCAATACTACCTACACTGATGCCCAAATTTTTCAGACATATCGCGTACAGTACTGCGTCGGTCTTCCAAAATGAGTTTTTCTACAGCGCTGACGTTCTCATCGGTAACACTTGTTTTGGGGCGCCGCACATGTGGCAAGTTTGCCACTACTTCTCGGCCTTTTCGGAAAGCGGAACACCATTCATACACTTGAGTCTTGGAGAGGCACTGATCCCCGAACTGCTTGAGTAATTTTTGATAAATTTCTGCGGATATTACATTATCTTTGACCAAAAACTGAATAATGATGCGTTGCGCAACAGACACTGGTACATCCTTCTCGCTCATGGCTATAACTACACTAACAAGTGAGGTTACGCGCTCCCGGCTGTTCTCTACGCTTCGTAACAGACCAGTCTAACATCCAGTACAACCATTTTTATGACACTAAATTTTTCGCGTGTTTATTCAAAAATTCCGGTTTATATTTGAACCACCCTCGTACAAAATATCTCTTAATACATTACCACTATGTTTTCTATCATGAGTACTACTTCTAAACAGTTCACTAGATATCATCACTGCATTTTTTTTTTATGGTGCAACATAAAGAATTTGTTGCAAAATCTTTGCTATTCTAGAAAAATGACTCTGTTCTTTCCCACTGTGAGTAACAATAAAATACTTAACACAGCGAAAAAGGAATTTATGTTGATGCATCAAAGAATCAGTAATAGTGTTATTCCACCAAGCCCACAAAAAATTTTCCCTCATTCAAAAAAATTACCAACCATTTAAGCAAATGACTTTAAAATCAATAATAGTTATTCGGTCAACTACTGAATTACAAGGATTTAAATTCACAGGATCACTGCTGCGATCAAGATTTCGGCCAATAAAAATCTACAATTTAGTTGGCTAAAGAGCTTGGTCCTTTTGCCTTGTTTCTGTTAATCCTGCTCCAAACATTAGCATTTGGGTGCAAAGCCCCAAGCCCATTCCCTTTGCCATTCGGATCGTATAGTAACAACAAATACACAGAGTCCCCATGTAATCAAATCATGTGTCAAGTTGACTATGTTTGGATAATGGCAACTTTGTTTGCAACAAACAACTTTGTCAAGCAACAATGTTTGGATATATAAGTCATATCCAACGCAACTTCTGTATTGCACTTGCTCTTCTTCCACTACGTCCTTTACTTGTTCCCTAATTAGGTTCAGTGGATTAAATAAAGGTGCTGCTTCATGATTTTCAAGAAGGCTACCACAAAATGTTAACACATGCTGGATTTATACTGTCTAAATCACTTAAATCTTAGTGTCTTTCTATAGACCACAACTGCTTAACAGGCTACTATAAAACAAATTTGGACATAACGTGCAGTTTATAAATTTTTAGTATGAAACTTTTTTTAAAAAAAACACAATCTTGTTAAATGAATATTAGTGACTATATAAATTTTGTGTATGCTCATTAACTGTATTTGAGTGTTCCAACAGCGGGTTGAGATAGCCTGCTTCACTAGTCTACAAGAGCTTCAACTCAAGGTAAATTCAAACTAGCCGCCTCGGTAGCCTAGTTGATAGCGTACTAGGCTTTCACCCCGGGCGTACTAGGGTTCAATTTCCTGCCAGGACTTAGCATTTTCATACGCTATAAATCATCCCATCGTCTGCATTAGGCCAAGTGTGCACAATAGTCGCATGTTAAAAAAAAAAAAAAAAAAAAAAATCAATGTTAAGTTCACAGAACAATTATTATTGCTCTCTTAATACAGGATGTGGCAGTCAATCTTGCTGGTCTAGTTGTCAAGGTTACTGTTGTGTTCCCCACCTCAAGGCACTTCAGTCACCATAGAACAGTTGTCAAAAGTTACAATGGTCATTTGCCGTGAAAGCGTTTTACCGAAGTGTTAGCTATGCAGCATCTCAGTGCCATTTTCATAATCAGTTTTGAATTAACCGCAATGTGTAAATGGTTGAAGAAAATGAGGAGCTTGTTCACAACTTCTGGACGAGTGACAAGGCACATTTTCACCTCTCGGGATACGTGAACAAGCAAAATTGCAGATATTGGAGTGATCAAAACCCTCAAGAAATTCATCAAAAACCTCTCCATTTACCCTAGGTAACAGTTTGGTGCACCATTTCCTCATTGGGAATCATAGGCCTATTTTGTTTTGAAAATAAAAATATGTCTGTCATTGTAAATACAGAGAGGTATTTGGAAATGTTAAGGTCAAAAAGGTTCATTCCTAAAATTTATCAACATGCAGTGAATGATAAAACCTTATTCCAACAAGATGAAACCACAAACCACACAACCCATGTGAGCATGAATATTCTAAATGATGTTTTCCCGAATCACATGATATCTCCGAACGGAGGGATTCCTTGGCCTCCCCGTTCATCCAACCTCATACCATGCGATCTTTTCTTGTAGGACTACCTAAAGAGTAAAGTGTACGAAGAACGACCTCGTACAGTTGAAGAACTCAAGGCAAGAATCCGCCTGGAATTTCAGAAAATTCCTCAGCTTATGCTCTATGATGTGATTAACAACTTCAGAAATCGCCTGCAAGAATGCATTAATCGGAAAGGACACCATCTTACCGATGTTATTTTTAAACAATGAATAATTACATTAATGTTTCCTAAATGCTTTTTAATGTACAATAAGATGGTTATGTACAATTGCACTTATTCTTTTTGAAAATTACTTGTCTATAGAACTCAAGAAGAGTTAAAATCGGTCCAGTCACTAGTCAAGAAAATAAGGTTGAGATTGGGGTTCCGCAGGGAACTATCCTCGGGTCTCTACTATTTCTAATTTACTTGAATGATGTTTTTGAATATATAACTGACACTTTTGCTTTTGCAGATGATACTGCCATTTTGAGTTATGCCAGAACTTTGGAAATTGATCAATTAAATATGAATAATAAACTTCAAAAACCAATATTTGGTTTGCACGGAAATAAACTTACACTTAATGTATCAAAAACTGAGCATTTGACTCTTGGCTGTTATGATGATAATGTGTCTTTTTTATCTAATATATGTATAAATAATGTACAGATAAAAGAGCAGACTTAAATATCTTGTAGAGTCTTGATAGATTTTAAGTTGAAATGGAATTATAATATACAATTAATTATTAAGAAAATTAGATACTTCTTGTACATACTTTTTAATTCAAAACATCTACCGAAAAACGTGCTTGAATTAATATATTATGCTTATGTTTATAGTATACTTAATTATGGTTTGATTGTGTAACTAATTATGGTTAATTAGGGTGGGGCTTGTGTAACTAAATTGAAACTACTTATTTCCATTCAAAATAAATTTATTAAACTCTTAATTATTTTTTTTTTTTTTTTTTTTTTTTAACCTCTGACTATTATGCACGCTTGGGCTAATGCAGACGACGGGATGATTTATAGCTTATGAAAATGCCAAGCCCTGCAAACCTGGGTCCTCGGGGTGAAAGCTCAGTACGCAATCAACTAGGCCACCGAGGCGGCTTAAATAATAATAAGATTCTGTTTATAGAAGAACTATTTATAGAAGAACTAAATGTACAATGTTTCATTACAGTTGCTTGGGCTCTATCTATCGCACCTCAGCTAATAAGACGAGGAATAAAGATATTAAACTGCCTAAGCATAGAAAAGTAATATTTAAAAGAAATAGTTTATACTGCTGTAAAATACTTTGTTTACCCAATGAATATAAAAACCTTACAGTTTCTAACAAAACTAAAAAGACAATGATTCTGGAGTATGTTAGACAAAAACTGTATAACTCACAACACAGCGATGGGTGAATTTTTTCTTTTTTTTATTATTAATTTATATGAAATTTATGTATGTTAAATGTAAGTTTCTATGTAGCGCTTAAACAGGTAATGATTTGAAAAGCTTCTTTAGTTTTTAGTTTATAAACTAGTTTTGTAAGTTTAGCTCCTGAGCACAGTGAAGTTTTTCTTCACTATTTCAAGAATACGGTATCTCCTCTACGGTGAGATGTATTTTGTGCTAAATAAATAAAATAAATAAATTTTGAAAAATGCATCCATTTATTTTTCACAGCTTTTTAAAAAATGCAGGATTGACTGTCTTACCTGTCGAGTAGTCCATACGGAATCCTTTTGACTCAACACCAAAATCAGAAACAAACTTAACAAATAAATGGTTGCTGGATGAGAACAGATGTTGTGGATACACTCCAGAACAGAATCGTCCTAAACTTTTAGCATTGGTGTTAACGCCATCGTACACCTAATAAAACAATTCATAACAAATCTTAAACATTCAAAATAAAGTATTTATAATCAAGAGATATATTTTTAATTCAAACAGGATATTAAAGACTTACTACTATTGAATAATTTTTTTTACAAAATTATTTTACTCATAAAAGTGTAAAATGAATATATAATAAGACTTCTATGTAACACATCATACAAAGTACCTTTAGGTACATGTAATTGTAAACTACGTCTGGCCAATGACTTCTTTGGGCTCCAAACACACGAAACGCAGATCTGTTCAACAGTAGCTTCAGAGCTCGGTCTACCTGGCAACTTCACTTTTAAGACATTGCCGGTTTCCTTGAAAGACTTTAACCAACAATGGATAGTTTTTGCTGTAGGTCATTTTGTACAGATTCTAGGGCATATTCAAACACCCTGTTCTATTGTTTCTGTAAATTAAAATTCTCATACAGCGCATATTTCCAATTGGTACACAAATTTTTTATCATTGGTTCTTATGCAGTGGATGGGATAGTATATGTGGGCAAATAAATAAATTGAGCACTTCAGTGCATCGAAATAATATCCAAATAAAATAATAGTGGTAAAATCAAATATCTCATTTATAGTCGCAGTGTTGTATATTTTCGTTTCATTTTTGTCCGACAAAATTAATCTAAAATTACATTCAATGACATAACCATGAAATGACAGCATTCTGAAAAAAATAAATCGGCAGAATGCTGCAGGTTTTCTCAGGTGAGTGCGTATTCTGTATGGAATTAAGAGTTGTCTATCACATTCACATATTTATTTGACAAGGCGAGGTGTTCACATGACCAGACAAGGAACAAGAAATTATATTCTGTAAACATCCACAGTCCACTTTAAGGTATAGTCACATTTGTTACGTTTGTACTACACAAACAGTGTCCAATCTGTTAATAGTGCAATCTATTGCAGATATTGCCAATTTAATGTGATGTTGACTATACTCTTTACTCCTTTCTCACTGTAGTATCACAACAAATAAACCAACTAAAAAACAGTATTGCATTCAATGACAGGCCAACAACAGTTTAGAATAAGATTATAACTGGTTATAAACACTTGACCTTCAATGATAATTAATATTTTTATATATTATTTGTCTACTAATTATTTACTTGTTAATGAAAATATGTGTGGGTATTGCGTACATGATTGTCTAAAAATAAAAGTTAATATTTATTTGGCCCATCCTGTCTTTGACCCCATTTGTAATCTTGACCTGAACCGAAGTCAGGCTTTTCAAATGGCCCGACCCGACTTGTAAAATTCAGGGCCCCGCAGACCCATAATAAGTGTCCTTGTAGACACTTTTGAGAATTTCCATTATAACTGGTTATAAACCCTTGACCTTTAATGATAATTAATATTTTTATATATTATTCATCTAGTAATTATTTACTTGTTAATGAAAATATGTGTGGGTATTGTGTACATTATTGTCTAAAAACAAAAGTTAATATTTATTTGTCCCTATTAAGTATCCTTTTAGAAACTTTTGTAAATTTCCATAGAAGTCTTTTTTTATCAACCCTTAAAAATTAGAGAAAGTTTATAAATCATGCCACATATAAATAACGTACAGTTTAAATTCATTTCCACAGACCTTAAGAAATCTTCAAAAAAGATCTACGCAGTTAAATTTTTTGAGATTCCAATTATATTTTTGAAAAAATTGAGTCCAGCATAAATATTACACAGTAAAATGTAAAATTGTACCTCAATTAAATGATTAGGCTTTAAACTAACCTCAACGTAATCGTTTTCACAATTCACAGAATTTTGTAATTCCAGCTCCACGATATTCAATCGGATTTTACTGCCTGCTGCTATATTAATCCTCCAGGAGCAATCAGAACGGCTGGAGTAACTTCGTGGAAAATTTGGTGATACGAATGATCCTGAAGGGGCCGACAAAATTCCTCCACATCCTTAAATCAGAATGTTATACTTAAAAGGTTAATTTTTTTCTCACGATTCAATGCACAAAAAATATTAAAAGAAACCAAAGAACTAAGTGATTTCCAAATATCTGAGGTTATTACTTTTAATGATATTATTAAAGAGTATATTGATTGTAACTTAAAAAGTTACATGCAGTACTAAAAATTATAAAAAACTAAATTAATTCTTGAAATGTTATGTTTTATTAAAATTATTAATAAAAAAAACGGGCAATTTATTTACAATACAGTCAAGTTAAAAACTTAATCATACAATGATAAATAAAATTAAATAATTACCCTTTTATTATTTTAACAATTTTAATTTTTTTATTTCATAAAGAATCTTTTTGCAATATTTATGATTCTACAATGAGTTCAATTTATTTTCGATTTAAGCTCTATTTGCTTGTTAATCTCAATCTCAATTTCTGGTTGAACAACTCAGATATATTTACATTTAAAATTATAACCGCTAATATTACTTCTACATACAAAATTTCCAAGATACATATTATCATCTAATCTAATACTTTAAAGTTAAACTTATCAAAGTTTATTAATTTACGTCTAAAGTTTAAAACCTTACAAAACTTAATAGCTGTTTTCACAAAAATTGCTTTGTTATTCAATTTGGAATTTATTATCTTATGTTTTAAATTATCTTAAAATAAATGTTCCTTTTTTATGTTCCTAAAGTCATTTTTTGTTGTTGTTATTTTAAGGCAAAAAGCACATTGAGGCTATTATCGCCTCCCTAAATATAACAGTGAGTGTAAAGTGTTAATAAAGTCATAAGTGTAGTGTTGTAAGTGTAAGTGTGTGTTAGACTCGGGTACCGCGAGAGACGTTTAAATCCTCTCAATAGGTGCAGCTAGTCTGCACCCCCCTGCAGGGCTCATGAGTCAAACACTGTTTGTCAAACGCAGTACTGTTTGTGATCATTCCTTGTCATGTATTCTCTACTGCACAAAAAAGTTTTCCAAGCATCAGAAAATATGTGCATTGACTGTTTCACCTCATGGTAAAAAATCGACCAAAAGGACCAGTATCTCCCAAAACACTGAGCACACAATTTTCTGAGTTGTTAAGATCTGCTTGGCTTTATTTTTTGCAGGCGATGAAGTGTGCCCCTCATTCCACCGACTGTCATTTTAGTTCAGTGATTTCATAAGTGACCCAAGTCTCACCTCTGGTCACTATATGTCCTGATGCTATTTTTTTTGCTCTGTAAGAGGTAATGACATCCAACGAGCAAAATGTTTTTGAAAACATAATTTTGAGGGAACAATTTCATGAAGATGTGATCTTTGAATTTACGGAAATACCATAGGAGTAAAAATTTTAAACTTATGGTTTCCTTAATCATTTCTTCCACTACATGAATCAATTTATCATTAACCAAAATAATGATAATGATAATGATATCAAAATTTGATAAAGATAATGACTGACAAACACTTTGTTCACTATAGATCATGTTCTTTCTTTTTGCTTAACGTCCATATTTTATGCCAGTTAGACTAATGAGGACGAGGGATCTGCATTAACGGTAAGGGAAAAGCAACAGGCTATAACTAAAAACCTTAAGGTGCACAGTTTAGAGAAGCAGCAGACAAACCGATGCTTTTAGCACATCAACCACCTACCCTTGATAATCTAACAGCGGGGCTTATCTCCTTATCACTGAATCACTCATCACATTTTCTAAATAATGTGTCCCTTGCATTCAGAAAACAGATCACAGTCTAATCTCACAAGAAGTAGTATTTTCTATCAACTTCGCTGTTAAAAACAAGCACTATAAAGCACAAACAACAAACAAATGTTAAAATTGTGTCATATTCTTCTTTTTGACTCGAACAACTACTGCATGTGACGACACTGCAACTGCAGCGCTATCGTGGCAAGAAATACAAATGAAAATTACTTTATGGATGTACCTCACATTTTATTTTCTGTTGTAAAGACACTGATCATGCTTATAAGCCACTGTCTTGTCTATTTAAATTTCTATACAGATAATTAATATTGTTCCTTGATTTTACACAATTTTGGTTTTGTTACTTCCATCATTGTCTACATTTTAGTATTTTTTGATTATTAAAATGGCTCTCAGCCGAGTGGGGTACAACAATGTATAGTTCTTTTATATCCCATATAAAAAATGTGTTTTAGAAATGAGCAACAATTAAAAATAGCAAAATTAATTGACACCTTAATTTAAAATTATACTTTTAGCCTTTTACCTGTAGCAGACGAATCCCAAGTAATATGAAATCCTTTAAAAGCCACTGTAGTATCAGTTGAAAATTTAATATGCAAGGCATTGGAGAATGACAAGATAGTAGCTGGTATAGTTGATCCGCAGTATACACCAATCATAGGTGATGTATCATAACCACCATTCCTGTAAACAAGGAATGATCACAACTAACATAAGAGTATTTTTTAAACTATAATAGAACCAACTTGCGCCCTCCAATTGAAAAAGAAGCTGAACCTATTTTGGATATCAGTATACAGAGTGTTTCTGAAATAAACTGCCTTCTATAAACATGGGTCCAGAAATGCTTCATTTTCCTGCCATTTTGTTTTTTTTTTCACTAAATAGTTTAGTGAATGGTTTGAACCATTATGTTGAAATTTTCCATGGTACAAGTATCACTAAAATAAAGACTTAACGATAAAAAAAAAAAAACAGCCTTATCTAATAATATTTTTAAAAGATATTACGAAAAATCTTAGGCCCCAAATTCCGTAACAACCAATTACTACACATCAGTAATGAAACTCTTTACCAATAAACTGAAACACTATCAGACACAATAAGAAAAAGGAGAATTGATTTTTATGAGCACATCCTCCGAATGGACAAAAATAGACTAACCAAAAAAATATTTGACTACTTTCGCAGTAGAAGAGCCAAACCACTTTGGTTTAGAGAAACAGAAAAAGATATAACAGAACTACAGATCACTGACACTATGCTCATGGACAGAACAGCCAAAACAATAACCAAGGACAAGAAGCAACGGTTCCAAGGCAAAGTCAAATCCAAGCAAACGATCCAAATCTCTGACGAAGAAAGAAAAGCAAGATCACAACGAATGAAACAATACTGGGCTACGAGGAAGGCACAGAACATTAAAAAGTGATTGATTTAGTGTACCCCAAAGTTGGGTGAAACAAATAAAGAAAGAATATTTTTAAAAATGGCGACAATTTCAAATCTTTTAATCCAAATAACACAAAAACGATCTATTTTACGAAGAAACAAGAGTCAAACAAGTTTTCTTTTTTAACTTTAAATAAATTAGCACAATTGGTTTTTTTTACTTACTTCATAAAATAACCAGGTTTCCACTAAAAATTAACATATAAATTCAACAGAAAATATAATATTACCATTTAAAAAGTACACTAAAAGTATAACAACGAGTAAGGATGTCATTCACATATACTACGTGGGGCAGTCAAACCGCACGATTCTAAGTATTAAAAAAACACACAGAAACACTTTTTAGTCATATATTGCAACAAATCTTAAGAACATAAATGGAAATTTTAATTCAAACAGAAAAAAAATGTTTATTTTTTGAATCTGACTCCAGTAAGGTGGTGACCACCATTTTGAATACAATATCTAAGTCTCATACTGAAATTCTCATTGACACATCTTAGCATCGCTGGTGTTATCGCACGAACTTATTGTTCAATCCGAACTTTCAAATCCTGTACCGTTGTTGGACTAGTCCCAAAAACTTGAGATGTCCCCACAGAAAGTAATCACAAGAGCTCAGATCGGGCGATCGTGGGGGCCATTGAATATCTCCATTCCTACTGATCAAGCGGTTCGGAAAAATGTTTCTCAGAAGGTCCAGTGACGCTCTAGCTGTATGACTGGCTGCTCCATCTTGTTGGAAATAAGTGTTTTCATTCACAGGAAATCGTTGAAGTTCTGAAATGAGAAAGTTTTCCAGCATTTGAACATAGCGAGCAGATCCTATCATCATCCTAGAAAAAATACGGGCCAATTATTCCGTTCGAAGAGATTGCACACCAGACAGTCACTTTGGCTGAATGGAGAGGCTGTTCGTGAAGTTCTTGAGAATTGACAACAGCCGAATAGTGAAAATTTTGTCTATTAACATACCCGCTGAGGTGAAAATGAGCCTCATCGCTCTTCCATAGATTATGGGCGACCAGTGGGTCGTCTTCAAACAGGTTTAACATGTGATCACAAAAGCCAACTCGGATAGGATAATCTCTAGGATTCAAAGCCTACACTATTTGAATATTATACAGGTGTAAATGTAAGTCATCATGTAAAATTCGTCTTATGGTTCGAGTTGAAAGCCCAAGAGCAACGCTGTGGCGCCTGGCAGATCTTTGAGGGCTTCGTATGACCGATAATCGTACTGCCTCCATGTTCTCAAGTGTTCGCACTGTTCTTACACTACCACCTCTTCTTTTTGTTGTTTCACCCGTTGTTTTTAAGTTGTCAGTCCAAACAGCAATGACTTTCCTGCTTGGAACAGGAGCACGAGGCGTCAGATGAAAATGTCAGCGGAATTCAGGCCATTTTCTAAATACACTGTAACAGCGAAACCTCGCTGTTCACTAGTCCAATGCTGCATGGTTACCAATTTCCAAATGTGTAGAATGGTTGGGTCACTGCACACCCCTTCCACTCTACCAGCTTTGTTAATCGTGCGCTTTGACTGCCCCACTCAGTATAACAAGAATGAGTAGCCGTCATATGATGTCTTCCTTATTTTTTATATTTACACGCTGCAGTTACTGTGTAAACGAAATAAAAGAAGATAATATAAAGTTATTTTATAAACACGTCTCACATTGGTACATTTTACCAAATATAATAAAAGTAATACACTCACTCATTAGTGGATGACAATTCGGCGTTCCCAGAAAACGCCCCCCAGAAAATAGTTTTTCAATTATTGCATTTTGTTACAATTTGCATTTACTTGATATTGCTGTGTTAAATTCATATCCATTGTTCAATGTACGTTACTAGTAAAAATAATCGCTAATGGATTATCGCCTTAACCTGATTAGGCAAATTGTAGAAGTACATTACACGCCTAAAGAAGATCAGGTTCCTCGACACAAAGATCACACCCGAGTACCGAAAGACATCTGTTGCAGCTCACAGGACATCATTTCATTCGACCTCTAACAATTAGTGAACGGAAAAGAAATTTTCAAAGGAAGTGTTATGTTTGCTATAAAATGAAAATAAAGGAACAAAAACAAGACTTCTTTTGAATGATCACAATGTAGCTTTGCACTGAGTATATAGCCTATATCCATGTTTTGAGGATTTACACACAAAGAAAATATACTGAAACAAATTATTTTTCATTTTTATGTATTTTTACAATAAAATAAAATAAGTTTGGATTAATTTAAAAAAAAATTCTTTGTGACATTTTTGATGTTAATATGCTGCTCACTCTGATCTCAGCTTTAAAGACGTCATATGACATCTTTACTCACCAATGAGTTAATCATTAATATATTTTGAAAGATAAACAATTTGAAAAATCACTTAAAAATACACGTAGACATCTAAAATGTCCACAAACATTAAGGTCACAACAGGAGCTCTAAATAACCTACACTTGAGGTAATATTTTTTTTAACAGATAATTGTAAAATCATGAATGTAGCTTTGTTGTGCATTAATCCTATTATGGAGGCACATTATTAAAGGAGACGAACCTCGCATAAGAACTTTGAGATCTTCGATATGGCTTCTTACCCCATTAATATTCCACTGTATCACATTGTTGTTAATGGAAAATGCAGACATTGAAATATAGTAAATTAAAATAGCAGCGGATTCTGTTTGTTTTTGTCACATATTAATTTACGAGGGTTATCCATAAAGTAAGGTTCCCAAGGGGCTATAGTCGCTGCAAACATTGTGACCTTGGCTTGCAGCTTGGTTCCTCTACTCCGCGATCGGTCTGCAACGCTCAGTCTTGGCTTGGTAGCTGTTAATAATGAAAGTTGTCTTTTCTGTCTCCCACCAGGTGCGAATTACGCTCTGTGATTCATTTTTTGTGTGCAAAAAATCTTGCGCCGGTGGACAATTATATCCAACTGTGTGAAGTCTGCAGAGAAAAATGTATGAGCATACAACTCGTGCACAAATGGTGCAGGAAATTCAGAGACGGACGTACAGACATTCATGATGAACCGTGTTTTGGACGAAATGATTGTGAAAGTGGAAGAAGCAATGCTGAATGATCAAAGGGTGACTGTTCGGGAGCTCTTCGAGATGATCCCTGACATCAGCAAGACCTGGATTGATAAAATTTTGACAGATCGTTTAGGGTATAGCAAGGTTTATGCAAAATGGGTCCCAAGCAGACCACAAATGGCAAAGGATTGATGCGGCCCGAAAATTTCTTCACGCCTACAAAACCGATGGCAAGAAATTCTTGGACTTCATTGTCACTGGGGACGAGACCTGGATACACTATGAGATATCGGAAACTTAAGAACAATCTCGTCATTGGAAACATCCAGAGTCGCAAAAGCCAAAGAAGTTCAAACACTGTCTGCCGGCAAAGTCATGGCGCGTGTCTTTTTGGGACAGGAAGGGGTTATTGTTGTGCAAATTCATGGATACTGGCACAACAATCAATGCTGATAGTTACTGTGAGACGTTAAAGAACCTTCACCGCGCGATTCAAAACAAGAGGAGAGACATGCTCACGAAGGAAGTTTGTTTCCATCAAGACAACGATCGTCTACACACCACCCGTGTAACAACTGATCTCATCAACCAATTTGGATGGGATACTGTCACACATCTGCCCTACAGCCCGGACTTAGCCCCAAGTGGTTACCATCTCTTCTCTAATTTGAAGAAACATGTAGGTGGGATGCATTTCAGTACCAGAGAGGAGCTGAAAGAAAAATTTTTAAGCTCCTTCGCGGTGCGGCAGGAGAGTTTTTCGACTCAGGTATACAAAAGATGGTTTACTGTATGCAAAAATGCATTGATCTCAACGGCAATTATGTCGAAAAATATAAAAAAGTGTAAGCTTTCCAAAAAGGTATTATTCAATGCAAATAAACATGTTTTTCATTGTGTAAAATTATTAGGAACCTTATTTTACGGACAACCCTCGAAGATTTATCAGAATCTATCAACATCAAATCACTACTGTGATTCACGTCGGACTCTGCAGATCTGTTTGTTTAAGAACCCGCTTTTGAAGGGGCTCCAATTTTGGTTTTTTTATCTAGCTTAGCTGTACTTTTAATCAACTTTTTTTCTGAAGTCTTAGACTCAACTACTGGTGGATATGTATTTGATTTTTTTAAAAAATAAGCTAGACCAGGAGAAACGTTTTTCAATGCAGGCTTTAGCACTTGTGACTTAGTTTGGGTCCTCAAGTTCAAAGCAGATGGAATTGCCTCGGGACATGCAGGTTTCGAAGTTTTAGTCACAAGTGACTTTGAAGCTTGGGTTTTAGCGGCAGTTGACTTAATATCTTTCGAAAAGTTGTTTACAGAGAAAGAAGATATTTTAGAAATAGGAACAGGAGTGTTACCAGAAGAAAACAGACAAGAGTTGAGCTACTTGTTCAGTTAAAACTTTTACGGTTTTTGTCAGCTCTTCACAGTTTCAGCAAGAGGCCTTGCTGCTAGATGCGACAGCGGCAAAAGATTTTCCCTCAATATTTACTCTGGAGCTCTTGAATGTTTTCTTCACCTCTGAAAATGAGACTTTATCCTTAGACATAATTGTTAGAATCGCTTTCTCGTCCTTAAACTTTGGACAGTTAAAGGAACGAGCCGGATGATCTCCACCACAATTGGAATACTTTGGATCATTTGAGCAAGTGTTATTATTATTTGAACCACAATTACCACATATTTCGGGCCTTCTGCATGCAGAACTCACATGTCTAAAACACTGATGCTTAAATCATCATTTTGGATTTGGCACGTAAGGACAAACAGAAAGCTGTTGATACCCAGCAAATATGTATTCCGGGATAAAAGGCTTTCCAAAAGTCAGTATGATGGATGCGGTTGGAACTTTTTTTCCCATACTCGTTCCTCAGAATACGCTGTACGTCTGTAACTGACTTTAATGCTAATTCCGACTTAATCTCCTTCAGGTCTAAATGGAGGAGATCTCTGCAGGAGACTCCTTTAGCAGAATTCAACGATCTGTGTGGTTCCACCGTAACCTTAATTTTCTCAAAGAGGAGATCATTTTTAAGAGCGACAAGCTCTGCTTGTCATTACTTGTTTGCACTAACAACGTCCCGTTTTGCAGCTTCTTGATAGAAGCCACGGGACCTGCTCTTCCCACTATAGATTTGTTAATGAGGAAGGCGACACCTTAGACAGGTCCGAACCTTCCTCAGAATTCTTAAATATTAAAAATCTAGAGGGTGGTAGCTGAAGAGGTACAGAACTCATCTCTTTCTCCTCCAGATTTTCACTACTCCCACTACTATCAACTGGCCTGTTCGACGTAGTTGAACGTTGATATCTTGAACAAATGGTACAGAATGCACCCAAGCACTACCAGTAGTACAGGAGACACGAACTAAAGCGAGAATCCCCAATATATTGGGGAGAATCTCCAATAACCTGGAGCCAAAATACATGTCTTCAGTATTCCAGAATACTTAGGAATGAGTTCCGGTACAAAGTTATGGTTCCTCAAACCCAAGTACCACTGGCAGCTGCCATCTATGTACTCACAGAATGCAACCATTTGTTTTGATAGGCCCAATTATAGGCTTTGACACCCATAATTCAACACCCATGTGCTTGCCAGGCGCCTATAGGCTGCTCGGTGCCAGAACTTGTCCCACCCGAGGTCCTCGGCAGTGCTAGGCACACATCTGGTTCCACATACTTGGCCCTGCCAAAGGAAACCAAGCAGTATTGCCACTCCCAGACATAATGGAACAAGAACAGCAAATCCCTAAATGTAAGTGTGAGTATAAGGTGTTAAAGTCGCTAAGAGTAGTGTTGTAAGTGTAAGTGTGTATTAGACTGCGGTAACGCGAGGTTCGCCTAGGTCCTCTCAATAGGTGTGTGTGTGTGTGTGTGTGTGTGTGTGTGTGTGTGTGTGTGTGTGTGTGTGTGTGTGTGTGTGTGTGTGTGCGTGCGTGCATGTTGGGTATATGAGTGAGAGTAGTATGAGGTATGGTGGGATCGCTAAACCCATCAGCTGCTCACTTAGCTGCCTCCGCCAGGCTTATTATAAGAAAAAAAAGAAGTAATATAGTAAGTGTGTAATATAATAAGTAATATAATAAGTTCAGGAAACATTTTGAAAAATATACAAACAATCACAAAAGGTAAAAATATAACTTATGATAGTAAAAACTAAACATCAGGTCATTTAAACTATCAGGCCATTTAAACATCAGGCCAATAAAACTAAATGGAAGGCCATTTACCTAATTTCCAAGAAATCTGAAACACATCCAACTATGTAACCCAGTCGTTCTATTTTGAAGTCAAGTATATTAAGACGGATCTGTTGTCCCTTAGGAGCTTGAATATTCCAGATACAATTTAGATGTGGAGGGTACTTTTGAGGATAGTTTGGCGACTTTATGGCTCCTGCTGCAGAATGGTATGTTCCACCACATGCTGTAAACATTTTTTTTTTTTAGAATACAATAGACTCTTGATAACTATAATCCCAAGAAAAAAAATTACCTTCAGTTACAAATAATCAGTTATTAATAGTTAGGATAATGCCAATAAGCCAACACAACATACAAAATTTCATATATATATATATATATATATATATATATATATAACAACTACTAGCACTGCATTTCATCAAATGACGTACAAACACACTTACCTATGCAATAACTGATATTAATTATATGAGAGTGGTCTGAAAAGTTTCCGACCTAACAAAGATACAAGACATTTTTTCAGATTTTTTTTTTATTTTTCAACATAGTCTCCTTGTACCTCTACACACTTCTCCCAGCAATGCTCTCATCTCTGTAACCTGTCCAAATAGTATTCGGCGTTTTTCTCTGCAAAATAATTGTTCACAAAGGTGATTGCCTCTTCATTTGACGAAAATCTCTGTCCTCCGAGCACAATTTTTAGATGAGGAAACAAAAAGAAGTCGCTTGGGGCTAGATTTGGTGAGTAAGGCGGATGGTCAAGCAGTTCAAACCGTAATTTGTGGATTTTCGCCATGGCAACCGCTGAGGTGTGGGACGCTGCGTTGTCTTGGTGAAACAGGATTTTCTTTTTCTGCAAATGTAGCCGTTTTTCCGCAAGTTCTGACTTCAGCTTGTCAAGTAATGATGCGTAGTATGCTCCTGTAATGGTTTTTCCTTTTTGAAGATAGTTGATTAAAATAACTCCATGACTATCCCAAAAAACGGTCGCCATCACTTTCCCAGCCGAAAAACATTTTTTGATTTTTTTGGAGCCGGTTCCCCCTTTGCAGTCCACTGTTTAGACTGTATTTTTGTTTCGGGCGTATAATGGTGTATCCAAGTTTCATGTACAGTAATTAATCAGCGCCAAAACTGGGATTTATTGTGCCTAAACTGCGCCAACAGAGCATTGGAAATGTTCATTCAAACACGTTTTTGGTCTAACATGTGCAAACGCGGCACCCAACGTGCGGACAGCTTTCTCATGTCTAAATGTTGATTTAATATGTGACAAACACGTTCTTTTGACATGTTCATAACATCTGCTATCTCTCTCACTTTAATTCGGCGGTCATCTAGCACTATTTGGTGAAATTTGGCGATGTTTTCGTCGGTAGTTGCAGTTTTTGGACGTCCCGAACGTTCATCGTCTCCCAAGCTCTTACGACCACGTTTAAATTCAGCTGTCCAAAATTTCACTGTGGTAAATGATGGTGCAGAGTCCCCATACACAGAATCCAACTCATCTTTGATTTGCGTAGGCGTATTGCCTTTCAAAAACAAATATTTAATGACAGCTCGATACTCGATTTTGTCCATTTTCATAAAAATACTCACATCAACTCACTCAAACGACTGTTACATAACAACTGAGCATCCAATATGGCTGAAACTTTGGTGAGTAACTGTCAACAGATGAACAACGAAATTAGAGTGCTGCCACCGACGAGTTGGAGTGCTGCTAGCTTCATGTTGAGGTCGGAAACTTATCAGACCACCCTCGTAATGTATTAGTGATTTAATTTTTTATATTACTGCATCTGTATTATATCTAAAGCAACAGTACTCCAAAATATTACGACATAAACTTATGAACGTAAGTTCTTAAATATTTCATAAGTGTATTGTGATTTCTATATCACTGATAAATATTTTATAGTCATTTGTTTATTATTTTATATTGTGCTCTTCATCAATATTGTCTTTAATGCCAGCATCATTTTATGTCTGTTTTCCTTTTTCTTTATAATTTCTCTTCTTAAGATGCCTGTCATGTTTGATGAATTGTACATTTTATAGCTCACCGTTCAGATAATTGCATCAACATTCCATCATCTACATTATTATCTGACCTCTTCAAATTTTCAAGTGTGTTTTAACTGACATCAATTCAACATTGGAGGCATGCTTATTTGCAGTTAACTTCTGAATTCTTGCTAGGTATTCTAAAGGCGCGTGCACAACCGGTATGTTTCCCTGATAGGATTTGTCAAGTATTTAGGGTACATAAGAGGGCAAGATCTCCTCTAGTTGTTGGGATCCATTTCTAGTTCCAGAACCATTCCAAAATTATGAAAAGAAAAAGTGAAACATGGACCATAAACATAGTAATAAATAATATGTTAAATAAAATATCAGTCATGAGATACAACTAACAACAGGAAATACTTAAAATTTGGCTTTCCCAAATGTCAAATTTTTAAGCAAGAATTTGTATGCTATCATATTACTGGTACACAAATAATTGTGTGTCAACAATCAGTATGCTAGAAGTAGTATGCCAAATGACTACAACCTGAACTATGATTATGCATAAAACATGCTAAGTATACTTACGAAGTATACAGTTATTAAGAGAAATAAATAAAATGTTTGAGTTAGTCAGGTAAGAACTTCAAGTATAAAGGTAACATACCAACATTAGATTAAAACAGTACAGATTAAATTTTTCCAAGTATTTTATTCGGGTTGTTTAGTTTTTAATTTCTAACTATATGAAGTGCAGTAATACTCAGCTTACAGTCAACCTGGACAACGATCATATCAGACAACAGTCTAATTCAGCGAATGAAAAATGACCCGCATAACAGTTTAAATTTCGGATAAAGGGCTGAACATTTATAAGTGTTTTCATTTTGTTAAATTATTTCCAAGCAGATACATTGTGCTGGGTTACAGAAGTAAACATTGTGCTGAGTTAACACAAACAAGCCATTGATTGATGGGGGTTTGGTTTTTGTAGGGCAATAACTTACACAATATTTCTTTGTTATCTGTTCTCAGAATGCCCATCCTTTTTTTTTAATTATTGTCATTTTAAGGTGAAAAGCACATTGAAGCTATTATCGCCTAACTAAATGTACGCGAGTGTAAAGTGTTACAGTCGTAAGTATAGTGTTGTAAGTGTAAGTGTATGTTAGACTTGGGTACCGCGATGGACGTCTAAATCTTCTCAATAGGTGCAGATAGTCTGCATCCCCCTGCGGGGTCCTATTCACTTTTCTGTCATCATGCCTAATTTTACTTAGCGTGTCATCAAATCTTTTACTGTGTGTTTAATTTGCTAGCCCTTTAAAAATTTTAACAGTTATAATATTATCGTGATAATTACTTTTGATTTTTAAATTTAACAAAACTTTAAATGTCTTTGTGTGCAATTTTCAAATTGTTTAAATCCTGTTCTCAATTTGAATATTAATTAAATAGGTCCTAAAAGAAGTGCTTGTGGTATTGGAAGTAAAAGACAAACTTTGAATACTGAAGTAAAAAAAACTACAGTATGAACTGAAAAAATATACTATATTGATTTGTCCTGTGTGCAAATATGTAACAATTATATTTGTATTAATTTAGTTAAAATAAAGTGACTTTTATTCTATCAATTTTCATCATTCTTCGTCTTTGACATACTAATAGTGAGTATTCAATTATTTTTTTCCTATGTAAGAAATTAAAATGTTTTCAATAAGTCTCTATTGTAGACGCTGCCTCACACAGCAGTTCTGGAACGAATTAAGACCGTTAACAGGAGTATCAATGTATTTTTTTTTTTTTAGGTGAAAAGCACATTGAGGCTATTATTGCCTCCCTAAATTTAAGTGTGAGTCGAAAGTGTTAAAGTCGTAAGTGTAAGTGTGTGTTAGAATCGGGTACCGCGAGGAACGTCTAAATCCTCAATAGGTGCAGCTAGTCTGCATATCCCCTGTGGGGTACCACTGTATAAAGAAAGTATATGTAATAAAGTTTTTTTTTTTTTTTTTTTTTTTTTTTTTTTTTATTATAGCAATCTAGTAATACACTAATAAGCTATTTGTCCTTAACCTAAACTACTACGATACAACATTCCACTAAGGTCAATCCACTGACAATCCCTTAGTATATAATTAATAGTCACTTAACTAATGTGACCTAAGAGCTACACAGTTCAAATGGTTTAACTCTTTTCAATCTTCTCATTGAGACATCGCTGTTAAGTAGTTGGAGTGCTTCGACATTGTTGTGCTGTTGCAATCTTCGTCTATGACCTCGTGCAAATTTACTGACTTCACTATCAATAGTTGGAACCTCAAGATCTTTATGTATGTTCTCATTCCTGATGTACCAAGGGGCATCAACTATACCCCGAAGTACCTTATTTTGAAATCGCTGAATGATATCTCTATTACTCTGGGCAGTACAACCCCACAGTTGGATACCATAGGACCACAAGGGCTTAAGGACTTGCTTATATATCAATACTTTGTTATACACTGATAAGGAGGAACAACGACCCAACAACCAATGCAACTTTCTGTATTTTAATTTTAACTCCTCTTGCTTTTTCTTAACATGGGGTTTCCACCTGAGTTTAGCGTCCAACGTCATGCCAAGGTATCTAGCTGTGTTCGCATATGGAACCACTTGGTGATTAATATAAACGGGTTTGTGCTCGATATGCTTATTAGTGAAATCGATATGCACAGATTTGCTTTCATTAAGCTTAATTATACGTTTTAGTCCAGGTTTGTATTTGGTTTATAGCTGTTTGAAGTTGTCTGATCGATTCAATGTTATTGTCACCAACAGATAAAACTGCTGTGTCATCAGCAAAGGTAGCAACTATACTTTGTTCAAAAGTTGGTAAATCACGGGTGTACAAAAGATAAAGGGTTGGCCCCAAAACACTGCCTTGAGGCACTCCTGCTTTAATTTCCTTCAAGTTAGAATAGGCGTCTTCTTGCTTAACCCTGAAATATCTTTCTGATATATAAGATTCCAGTATCATTGAATATTGAACAGGAAGGAATAATTTAAGTTTGTAATTCAGACCTTCATGCCAAACTTTGTCAAATGCCTGTGAAACGTCTAAGAATATTGCTGAGCAGACCTTCTTTTCTTCTAACGATTGTTCAATTACATTAGTAATTCTATGGACCTGATCAATTGTAGAGTGTTTATTTGAAACCCAAATTGATGATCTGGGATGAGTTTAGAATCTTCGATAATGGGTTTTAGTCTTTTTAACAAAAGTTTCTCGAACAATTTTGACATACTTGGCAAAAGTGATATTGGTCGATAAGATGTTGTTTCGTTAGGTGGTTTTCCAGGCTTGGGGATCATCACAACTTCAGCCACCTTCCACATTTGAGGTACATATTTCAAACGAAATGATGTATTGATCAGATTGGCTAGCTTTACCAGCGCTCTTCTAGGGATTTCTCTCAGAATTTGTCCAGTAATAAGATCAAAACCAGGAACTTTGTTGAGCCTAAAGCACCTTCTGATTTCCTTTTTAATTTCGATTGGTGTGGTTGATGGAATATCTACACTATCTTGTCTTATGACATCCAGCAGTTCCTCACTATTATCGGCTGCATTCGGTTGAAAAATATTTCCCAGGTATTCAGCAAAGAGGTTCGCCTTTTGTTGGTTATTTCTAGCCCAACTTCCATCCATGTTTTTAATAGGTGGTATTTGCATAGTTGGCCTCTTAAGTTTTCTAGTGATTTTCCAAAGAGAATATTCAGTACTGATATCATTAGTCAGTTCTCTCAAGGATTCACTTATGGTGTCATTCTTCAGCTGCCTAATTTTTTCCTTTAATTGTGACGTAAGATTGTTCAGCCTAGTTTTGTCCTGTGGGGCTCTAGATTGATGCCATTTTCTTCTTGCTCTTCTTTTTCTTTAATTAGCTCCATAATATATCCAGGATAACTGTTACCTTTTAATCTCCTTTTGATTTCAGGGTGTTTTCCCATGCTGCATTCTGTATATCATTGATGAATTTTTCAACTTCAAAATTAAGTTGTTCCTCTGTCTGCAATGGCACCATCAGTTGGATCCTTTCTTCAAGTGAAATCCTGAAGCTCTCCCAATCCGTAAACTTATTCACCAGCACAGGTTTGCATGGCTTCCAGATAACACACTCACTTAGAGTTAAAACAATTTGTGTATGATCCGAATTGAGCTCCACATTGTCTTCTATGTGCATATACTTGCTGGAAATGTTTTTTGTAATGAAGAAGTCTATTAAATCAGGTATTTTTGAAAGATCTGTGGGCCAATAGGTAGGTTTACCTGTTGATATAGGATCACATTTATATTCTTTTATTGCTTTCAATAATTCTTTACCTTTGGTTGTTATAATTCTAGATCCCCAAAACGTATGCTTGGCATTGAAATCTCCTCCAATAATAAATCGATTTCCTGATGTTCTGAACAGTTCAAGATACCTTTCGGCTTTTATATTGTGCTTTGGTGGGCTATACAGTCCAACCACAGTAAATGTAATAAAGTGACTATCAAAAAATAATGTATCCCAAGATTTTTATGAATTGTTTTTCAGGTTCTTCTTTTGTCTAAAAAAGTAGTCTTTTTCTTGAATGTCTGCGTGTCTGTGCAAATATGTGCACATTGCTAAGAACTAACTGACTGATACAGAGCTAGCAACAAAAAATAAAAAAAATATAAAGGCTTTTACCAATAGTAACAGGATACAGTCTCTAGCTGGTTCAAAGACATAATAAGGCTACAGAGACATAATAAGGCTACAGAATGGTTGAATCTACTTATGCTAAAGCACTAAAAAAAACTTAGTATCAAACTCACAAATTTTAGGATCCAGTATTGTATAATTCAGTTTAAAACCATCCCGGTTCAACCAACCATCACTTTGAAAAACAATAGTAATCATGTTTTGTGTGGAAGTTATCGGAAGCGGGATAAACCAGCCACATAAACTGCAACACAACATAAATAAAATAAAATAACTAGCTCTTTTCTAAATAATTAATTGGTGTTGTACTATAAAAGAAATAAATGGTGCAAAAACAATACACAAACTTTCTCACATTCAAATATTTGCTTAAAAAAATTCCAATTAAGAAGCAAAAAAAGAAAAAGGTTTGTTTCTCAAAATTGACAAATTCATTTAAGAACTTCATAAAACATTAATACTTGAACCAATTTTTAAAAACAACATATACTGTTTTTTTAATTTTCATAATAATTTCTGAACCAGTTTCTTTGGGGGTGGGGGTGTTATAGTGGATCATCCATTTTATTTAGGTACTTATGAACTAATTTGACCGAAATCGTTAGAACCAATTTTGAGAAAATCTGATAACAGTTTTTTGACCAAAAAAATAGTTCCAACAAACTCATCTCGTTAATTTAAAAATAAATGGTCCCACTTATAAAAAAAATCAGAACTTGAAGAAAAATTTAAGGAAAACTGGTTGATTAGTTTACACTTTCATGATATGCACAGGACCCATTGATCCAAATCCATACAAATTTTTGGACTTCAGTGACCCAAAAGCGGATAGATCCTTAAAAATCTCTACCTAGATTATTTTTTTTTTAATGACCACTGAACTCACTTTACAATTTTTATAGGGAGAAAGCAAGCAAAAACAAACTTACGTCATCAGATGTGTCCCATTACCCGTAGAAGTAGAGTTCTCAAATATCTGAACATAGTCCGTGGAGCAGTTGTAAGTCCACACGAGATGAAAGCTAACCCATTTAATGTGGACAGCAGAACCTATCGGTGCGATAATCAACCAGGTGCAACGAGTGTTTGGAGGGTACGCATTATCTTCTAAGGGTGAAGAAATAGAACCTTTTTTGTCTTTTATTATACCACCACAAACTGAAACAAAAATAACCTTAGATAACGTTTGTATAATCTGAAATGCAAACGAAATCAATTATTCATTCGACCATTTCACTTCTTAATAATATTTGTACATGTTTTAAAACGTTATACTCATACATTTTTTTAATGTTTATAAATTAAACTTATTGGTACATTACTACCTTTAATATTCAAATTTTAGAAACTAAATTTCTCTAAATAAACACAAGCGATTTAGTTAAAACTGTTCACAAGTGAAGGTTTGAAACAAGTTCGTGTTATATAACTGATACAAATTATGATTCTTAGTGAATCACCAATAAGAGTTGGTTTCTGACTTACAGAAATCATCTAATTTGACATCATCAATTGCAATTATATAAATTCTCAAAAACAAACAACTTCTCACAAGCTTTAACAGTTCTACACGAGAAGGTGTAATAGCTTAGATTTATTTTTTCTTTGAAAGTACCATGTTATAAGTTAGAGATCGAACTGTGTAATAAGATAGACCCTACTGTGTATTAACATAGAGACTACAGTTCCGTCAAGTGTGTTGCACCGTGTGTACATGTTGCCGATACCGCTGCTTGCAGGCGCTCAGTATCTTTTATCTAACTAGTAGAATTCGCTTAGTTAAAGAAAGATATATTATTAAAATATAAAATTGTTTTATTCTGAAAGGCTTATGTCCAATGCTGTAAATGTATAGTAATTTAATTGAATCCAATTGAAGTAATCCAATTTAAGTGAATCCAATTTAATAGTAATCCAAATTGAATTAAGAAAACAGCCCTAAATTAATGAATTCATATAAACTTACGATGTTTTTTTTCGATAAACAACAAATTATATAGTTTTTTTAAAGATCCAAACCGGATTTGTTGAAAAATAAAATTAAAAGCAAGAAATTTTGTGTTACATTTTTGAACTGTTTGTTTTATTTTCTAACACAGATACTTAGCAATGTTTAAATAATATGAGAAACATTCACGGCACGCAGCTGTCTCGCTGACGTGATAGAGCGAATTTCCAAAACAATTTTTCTTTATCTCACCCTTTTGACATTCTCATTCTGCCATCGTAATCAGCATTAAAAGCTGCACATACCAGCACTTACAACTTACAAATTATGTTCAGAATAACCTAACTAAGCGAGTTCTACTTGTTAGATAAAAGATACTGAAGTGCCTGCAAGCAGCGGCGTCGGCAACATATACACACGGTGCAACACACTTGATGGAACTGTAGTCTCTATGTTAATTCACAGTACGGAATCTCTATCTCATTACACAGGTCGATCTCTAACTTATACCATGGTACCTTCGAAGGAAAAACAAATCTCTAAGCTATTACACATCCCCTTCTATACCAGTTATAACTTTCAGAGAACTAATAACAAAGAGAAAATAAAAGTTGCACATTACCGTATGTGTACCTACTTTACAGTTATGAATATTATTGGTGCAAATATCTACAGTTCACTGGAGTCAAAACAAAGTGTAATAAATTATCATTGTCTGGATTAAATGCTAACTTTAGATCTATACTTTATTAAACATATTTCTTTTACTGCAAAGAGGATTTTTAAAAAATGGTTTGATTACCTTTGATATTTAATATATGTTTTATATATATATATATATATATATATATATATATATATATATATAAACAATATTCACTATTAATTTCAAGTAACTTAAAGAATCTTCAGTGTTTTATTTACAGTTCTGTATTTGCATTAAAAAGTAATATTCTAAACTAATACCTGATACCTACAATACCACAAAAATTGTTGATCAAACTTCAAAAAAAGTATTGTATTATTGTGCTATTAGGAGAATTGCTGAACAATATCTCATGTGATATAGGTATCACAGTATTAGTTTATCAGTATTAAACTAAAGTATCAGTAAAGTATCAGTTTAAACTGGTACTGGCTCAATTCTAGTACTGTTACTGATAGAATTAAGCTAAAACCAAGCTTATTGTGTACAGAAGACCTAAAAGCAAAAATATTTCCTTCAAAATTTCAAAATCAATTTTTCCCCATCATTAAACTTTATATATATTTTGTAGAGTACAAAAGTAAAAGTAGCCAGTACTTAATTATGTCTATAGTGGAGTACTTATTTTCGTCTAGTGGACCACTAAAATACATCTATAGTGGAGTATTTACCTATCTCTATAGTGGAGTACTTATCTACATCTGTAGTAGAACACTTACCTACTTCAGTAGTGAAGTACTTACCTCTGTATATAGTGGAGTACTTACATACATCTATAGTGGAGCACTTTACCTATACATGTAGTGGAATACTTATCTACGTCTATAGTGGAATACTTCATACGTCTGTATAAGTCTAAAGTGGAATACTTACCTACATCTATAGTGGAGTACTTAATTTTAAAACCACGATCGTGTTGTGTATTATCTGTTGAAAATTTCAGATACAGAAAGTTGAACTTTGAAATAATTTCTGTTGGGATTTTACCAACTCCTCCACAATACTTGTCTATCAACGGAGCATTAGCATCATGACCATCATGAATCTGTAATTAAGAAAATTATTATTTGTTAAGCCTAAAATGAATATTATAAATACAATATTTTTTATATATTGTGCGTCATATTTGACAAAAAGTAAAATTTGAAGATGTTTTTTTAAATTAATTTTTTTTTCATTTTAGTTGGAAAAAATATTTTCATATGAAAGAGTTTCATACTTTAGACTACTTTCCTCCAAAGTTCAACTTGTTTTAGCGGTCAACCAACTTATCAAGTCCTTCCTCGAATAATGATCCCACCAATGTCCTTTTGCCCAAGTATTATATTTCCTATTTCAACATTATTTACAGGAGTGAGAAATATTGATTTACTATTCCTTAATATCCTTATATTCTTAGTAATGCTTAAGGCAGCAGCTGAGTTGTTTGTCTTTTGCAATTCACAGGCAACATTCATTTAAAAATCATTAAATTTATTTACAAGTAATTTTGGATCAGTAATTAATGTATTATCTTCTTTAATTATTTTTATTTCAGATTTTTTCTTTTATTTCCTATTTTTTCATTAATATAATTCCACAATTTCTTAGGATCAGTGCTAGTGTTACACACACACACACACACACACACACACACACACACACACACACACACACACACACACACAAACACACACAAACACACACAAACACACACAAACACACACAAACACACACAAACACACACAAACACACACAAACACACACACACACACACACACACACACACACACACACACACACACACACACACACACACACACACACACACACACACACACACACACACACACACACACACACACACACACACACACACACACACACACACACACACACACACACACACACACACACACACACACACACACACACACACACACACACACACACACACACACACACACACACACACACACACACACACACACACACACACACACACACAAGGTCAAATCAATTCTTCGGTTTTTATATTTAAAAAAAATCCAATTTCTATTTAAACTACAGAAAGGTATTTTTGAAACTAACCTCCAAATAATCAAAAGGACATTTTTCAAAATCATCAAGTTCAAATGGCATGTCTTCCACATCAAAGTCGAGCACTTCAAGTTTGATTATGTTACCAACAGGCAGTTCAACAACATATTCGCACGTTATTTCACCCGGATATTTCTTAGGATAATATGGTGACAAAAGTTCGCCACTGCTTTCAGTAAAGTGACCTCCACAATCTGGCGACAAAAAATGCATGTCTTATTTTTCATTTTCTCAGCAAACAGAATAATTTAAAAGTATTCTGACCAAGAAAAAAGATGATCTTGAAATGTTTTTAGATTTATCTGTTTTCAGAACCTCAGATAAAAAGAAATGGTTGAAATGTCTGTCTCTGACTGACCAATAGGAAACTTTGTCCCATATCAGGACCACTTGTTAACCCTTTTCCCTTGCAATGTTTGCACTGGTTGTTGCTATGTTAGTCCTAACCGCTTGTATTTTATTTAGCCCAAAAATGTTTACTGCTGAAGTTACAGCTAAAAATTTAATTTTAACAGCAAATCAGACAATTTTTTGCAAAATTAATAAAACAATTTATTTATAATCATTTTTAATTTTGTTCATTATTATAAAAATGCAATTTAAATTTTATTTATTACTTTTTTGCATTTTTATACTTATTATTCACTTTTCTGAATTTAATTTTAATATTCATTTTTAAAATGTTGAAATTTTTGATAAATTTTAAATTTTGGTATATTTTTAAAATAAAGTACTCCTAATGCCTATTTTTTTTTTATATAATTTCATTTACTGTAGCAATAAATCATGATAAAAGTAGTACCCAAATACTTATATTTTATATAACTACAGAAATAACATTTTAACAAATAAGTTATAACAAAACATTGAAAATAATTATAAGTAGGCTTTTTTTTTTTTTTTTTTTTTTTTTTGTAATTGGTTATAACCAAAACTCAAAACAGAACTGGGTTACAAAATTGACACAAAACTTAAATATTACTTTATAATCATACAATATTCATTTAAATGAATGTATTTTCATAACTAAAAATTACACATTTACAAAATAAAAGAACTAAAAATATTTAGAATATTATAAACATATACGAGGTGTGTTCAGAAAGTAACGAGAATTTTTAAATATCGCAGGCTCGAAGAGTACAATAATCAAACATTTTTTTTATTATGTTGGTATACATGCCCTTAAAGTATGATAAAACTTTCAGCTGTTTTCATTGTTGACTTTATCTGTGACAGCCACTAAGGTTAGACGTGTTTTTATGAGCTCGGCAATTTTCGTTTGTTAAAAGAAATGGATCAAAGAATTTGTATCAAATTTGGCGTAAAAAATGGAATAAAGTGTAACAAAATGTTAACAAAGGCCTATGGTGAGTCTGATATGAGTAAAGCAAGAATTTACGAGTGGTATAAGCGTTTCCAAGAAGGCCGTGAAGAAGTTGAAGATGACGAACGCCCTGGACGCCCCAGCACATCAACAACTGATGAAAACGTGGGAAAAATGAAAGAAATGGTTACGAACAATCACCGAATCACAATTAGAGAGGTTGCTGATGAAGTTGGCATATCGATTAGATCATGTCATGACATTGTTTCCATGTTTTGTGTATTAAACGTGTGGCAGCAAAATTCATTCCAAAATTGTTGAATTTTGTACAAAAACAGCGGCGAATGGAAGTTGCTCAAGAGTCACTAAATGAAGTCAACGACAATGCAGAATTACTGGAATGTATTATAACAGGTGACGAAACATGGGTTTATGGATATGACGTCGAAACTAAGGCTCAATCATCCCAGTGGAGGCATTCTGGCTCGCCAAGACCAAAAAAGGCTTGAGAAATGCAGTCGAACGTGAAGGTTATGCTCACTGTGTTCTTCCATATTAATGGCATAGTGCATCATGAATTCCTGCCACCAGGTGAAACGGTCAATAAGGAGTACTACCTACAAGTTCAATGCCGTTTGCATCAAGCAATCCGAAAAAAAATGCCTGGATCTGTGGAAAAACAATTCATGTCTTTTGCACCATGATAATGCACCATCTCACACTTCATTGCTTCTTTGTGAATTTTTGGCCAAAAACAGTACTGTAACGATGCCCCAGCCTCCATATTTGCCTGAAATTACTCCATGTGACTTTTTCCTATTTCCAAAAATAAAGAGCACCTTAAAGGGCCGTCATTTTACAGTCGTAAATAACATTAAAAGCCCATCGTTGAAAGAACTAAAGGCTATCTCAAAGATCGAGTCTGAGAAGTGTTTCAAGGATTGGAAGAAGCACAAGTGCATAATCTCCAATGAGGACTATTTTGAAGACGACAACATCAATGTAGAAGAATAAATAAATATTTTGTTTACAAAATTTAAATTCTCGTTACTTTCTGAACACACCTTGTATGTATATATATATATAAACAGAAAAACAAGAACTTAAAACAATCATGCACAATGTTAGGTTAAAGACAATGCATGCAGATCTTATTTTCAAATTAGATATAGTAGACATAATAAATGAACCACTGTTGGTACGCAACAGCGATGTTGGACTGAGTCCGACTTTCAAACACTAGCACACATTTCCTTTCCAATGTACGACTACATGCGAAAGGGTTAATTATAACACATAATCGGGACCACAAGCTCAAAAAAAAAAAAAAAAACACATACACACAAACTGACCAACATCCAAATAAAAAACTCAGGGCTTCTGAAAACTAATATATCAATCAAAATATAAATTTTTTTCATAACTGTCTGAACTTTATAAACTGTTTCAACTTTATACTATGAAAAGGTGAACACTAGAAAACATATTTTATGATTTTAAACTTTTAACTAACTTACAAGTTTCATATTTCATCACAAATCCTCGCATGTTCGTCAATGCGTCAGTTTTAAATATCACAGTAAGTGTGTTTGTCGTGGATACTGCTCTGCCGGGAATAATGTTTCCGCAATATTTTCCTATAACTGGTGATTGGTACCTCACTCCATTATGGATCTACAAACGTACGAAATTTTAATACTATTAGTGAATTTCCATTCAAAAATGAACAATGGAAATTGTCGCAGAGCCTTTATGGCAAGAACCAGAGGTCTGACTATAAAATATAGATTTAGTTCCAACAATTTTATTAGCAAAAACCTTCAAGTATTTAAGAACATCTATTTCACTGCAAAGAAATGAACAGATATTCTACAGGCCACATTTTCTACAGAGGTGATCTGTTAAATACACCCATGATCCTAAAGTGGCCATGATTATCACTTTCCTTATTTTGCACTTCCCAAATATAAGTGTGCTAGATTCAATCAATAATACAATTAGAATGCAGATTAATATATAAACACTGACCACTTTAACAATGGTAAAATCAGATTGTCAAAAAGTTTACAAGAAAAAAGTTATTAATGATAAAAACATTTGTTCGCGTTAAAATGTTTGTGTGATCCTAAAATTAGATTACTTTTTGGAAATTCATGTCTGCAATATTAAAAGAAATCTGTATTTATTATTTTCAGAATTACAGAACCTCTTGATAGATACTTTACAGGAACAGAGATTATTTACAAATACAGATTAATTGTACCTCTAAATAATCGCAACTGCAGGCCTCAGTGCACTTTTCAATGTCAAATTCAGTAAACCAAAACCTGATTTTGTCATTGATCGGGAGCTGAATTCGCCACTCACAGAAAAGATCGTTCTCATGAAGTATGTCGCTTGTGCTGGCAGCCAAGGGAGGTGTAATTTCTCCGAAAGGCTCTGACAGCACACCTCCACAACCTGAAAATACAAGGGTCATTCAAATACAAACCAGAATTTTCCGACAGCTTCATTAGTAACACATAAAAATACCAATGGAATTACTTATTTTACCATATAGTTTCCTTGAACAGAAATACGTTTTCTCCATTGGGTAGGAAACTTAGTGATATCCTCATAGAAAAAAGAAGATGTCTGCCTTATAGTCCATTATAAACATACTGTATGACAGCAGCATCATGATCAAATCTTTCCCCTCCTAATGTCTCATTCAGGCACAGTTTACATATATGTTACATATGGAAACAATTCTGGCCTGTGAGGTGGATGTTCAACAGGTTGCTAGTGTATTGTAGTGAGTTTTATCATAACTTAAAACTGCTGTAAGTGGTTTGTGTTGCCATACAGGAGGTACTGTATTGTGAATAATTAGTTGCAATAAGCCATCTTAACAATTTCTAGCTGCAATACAATTTTTAGTCCAAAAACACAGTTGCTCTAACTTTTTCAACTGACAGTCCAGTCTTAGTCTTGATCAATTTTTTGGTATTTCCTGTTCATTCATAGCAATATTAAAACAGTGGAGTGTGAGGACAAGTAGGCACGGCTATTCCCTTTTCATCCCCCTATCACCGAGTGCCAGGTACACTAGTGTGTTGCTCAGCTCCACTACACGAGTCAAAAAAAAAAAATATGGTTTACATTTGAATGTAAAGGATTTACAATCATATTATTCAGCAGCTACATTTTAGTGATCCCACCCTGTTCGAGCCCCATAAGGTAGATCAATGTTTTCAGAAAGGCAAGTTGGATGAAAACATTGACCACTGTGCCGATATGTGTGAACCCAGCATGGCGGGAACACTAGGCTCAGTCTAGTGATGTGTCATGCTCTTTGAGGTTTACACATAATTCCCCTTCATTGTTTCTTGTCTCGGTGTTTATATCTTTTTAAATGACCCTTCATCAATTCAGTATTTTCATTAATCTGACAGTTTTCTGACCTGATATCTGCTGAATTACTAAAAGATTACTATATTACTAGTATCAGCTCTTTTCTTTTCACTATAAAAAGTTTAAAAATTAATTTTGAGATTTTGACAGACATATTTTAAAAGTTATTTTTACATTAATGTCTTTCTGTCTGTGTGTCTGCGAACATTACTGGAAACTAGTTAAAAAGACCAATTAAAATAAACGTTTGGCATGTAGGTTATGTTTGCCTAATCTTATGACTTTTAATTTAAAATTTGTGTTTTCTTTTCAAGCCTAAACTTTTATCAAAAAACTGATAACATTCAACAACAATTTTTTTTTTTGAAAATATGTTTTAATGATTTTAATCAATTTTTTTTTGTGTTTAATCCACCGAGGCGGCTATTAATCAAATGTTATGGTCCATAAACTGAAAAAAAACACAAGGGTTGATTTATAGAAAAAACATACTATCACTAATAAAACAAAATAAACAGTACAGCCTCATTAATTTTCTCACAATCTATAACCTTAACATATCCATATTAGTCATTATATCCTTAAAAAATTAAGTTCATAAGTTATTACAAAAAAAATTAGCAATTACAACAATCAAATAAGTAAACAAAATTTGAGGAAAAAACAAGTTCAAATTTATAAAAAAGTTTAAAATAAAACAAACTTGGCTTCGATTAGGGTTAATTTTTTCCCCATAAGT
Source organism: Callitettix versicolor (assembly GCA_022606455.1). Classification (NCBI taxonomy): domain Eukaryota; kingdom Metazoa; phylum Arthropoda; class Insecta; order Hemiptera; family Cercopidae; genus Callitettix; species Callitettix versicolor. The sequence continues at coordinate 9,701,748 of CM040190.1, forward strand.
TACTTGTTTTTATTTCAAATTAGCTGAATATTTTGGGCTTTTTTGGGTTTTAATTTTAAATTGTTCCCAATTACTGTATTTCAGACCTTTAAAGTGTTCCATTCAAAAATTTGTTTCATTAATTTATAAGGAACCTAAAAAAAAATAGCATTAACATTTGTAGGTACATTTGACATACCACAAAGCCACTTTACATTGCTGGCCTTGTGAGGAAAAATTCTGTAACCAATAATTTTGTTTTCCAAACTTCTGAATCCATTCTGAAAAACATTAAAAAATTCGAACAAAGTGTTATCCCTTCCTATATTCCTTTTGTTAAAAAAATAATAAATTGCATGAAATTGGTTATTCCATTAACTATATATTAAGTATATCGACTTATTGTACACAAATGAAGTTAAATAATCGGATATGGAATTCTGATAATCAAAGATTGCTACATGGCATGATACAGAGTACAGTTTACTTGCTATAGTCTGGCTTTAAGCCCGCCTTGGTGGCCTAGTTGATAGCGTACTAGGCTTTCACTCCGAGGACCCAGGTTCGATTCCCGGCCAGGGCGTGGCATTTTCATACGCTATAAATCACCCTATCATCTGCATTAGCCCAACTGTCACAATAGTCAGACATTAAAAAAAAAAAAAAAAAAAAAAAAAAAAAAAAAAAAAAAAAAAAAAATGATGCTATAGTCTGGGGCTCAATAGTCGAATAACAGTGAAGCCCAAGTGAAATGAATGTTACACAAGTCACCAGATAAGTGTCATAAGAATTATACTGATGAAGATACAAACAAAAAGTAAAATAAATAATGTTCCCTATCAGTTGGTGCTAACTACTTCATACCACTCACCCACTACTGCATGTATACCAATCCTAAAACCTGCAGCTGAACCACTGTCATCACTGTGGAAGTATAACAGAGTCTGGTGAGATTTCGATCTAAGTGGAGTCACCACTTCAGAGATATTACAGTGTTGTCGTAGGAGAGAATGAACATCAGTGGAATCATGGTCAAATACCTGAATAATTCAAAAACACATTGATAAAGAAAAAAAAACATTGAAAACCTAATTTAAACCAAACAGTTTAAATTCTAGTTAAAGCTACAAACTGTTTAATTCTTAGCACGAGAGAACACAAGACACAATTACATTTGGAAATTTACATGTTGTATTATAACACAATAGTTGTTTTTAACTACAGCAGATTTTGGATTACCAATGAGATTAGGTGGCATAAGTCAATAAAAAATTCTTGAATATTCTGCAGACAAATTATGCAAACAATAAAAAATTCACTACCTGTAATAAATGCAAACTTTACAAGGAAATGGGCTCTCCCCACTGCTGTTCAACATCGTCTTGGATTTTATAATTAACATCTGGAAGAAAGAAATCCCATTAAAACCAAAGTAGGAACTGAATCAGGAACAATAGCGATGAATATTTTGGGATTTGCCGATGATTTGGTGATTCCGGCATTGGATATGGCGGAGACGGAAAGACAGAGCACAAGTTTGCACAATATAGTCAGGAAAATTGGATTGAAGATCTCCTATGAGAAGATGGAAATTATGGCTACGAAGCCACCCACTTTTAAAAAACTTAATATCAACTGGAGCAGCATAAAACTAGTAAAACAATTTAAATATCTAGGAGAAATTATCTGCCATAACTTGGACAAAAAATTGCAATATTGAATAGAATAGCGAAGCTCAAGAAAGCGCAATTTTTAATGTGGTCAAGTTATAACAAAAAAAGTCTCTCGATGAAGTCCAAATTAAGACATTACAGTTCGGTGGTTCTCCCGGAAACACTCTACGCCTGCGACATACTTTTCCAGATCAAGAATAATGCTAGGACTGACCAGTTACTTAAGATCGAGAGAAGAATCATTAGAACCTGTTTAAATAAAAGTTACCAGAAAGATGGTTTCTGGAGAGTTGCTGCCAATGGAACAGTGTATAAACAGGAAGACCCAATTACAAGTGTTATGAAAAACGAAGAATTGCCCATCTCTTCCACATCCTTAAGATGCCCAACAGCAGGATTCTGAAACAGCTGGTCATGAGAAATATTAAGAGGAAGACCCAAGGACACTATGTCTCACAGACTCTGAAAGATCTCTAAGAGATCGGTTTGCGGATTGAGGATGAACCGGACAGAACGAGAATCAGAAGTATTCTGAAAAACATCAGGTTTGACATAGGAAAGCCGGAACGACGAGGGATGGTGGAGGTGTCAGACGAGGTTAGGAGGCGGAGATCGGACAGGATGAAGGAGTATTGGAGGAAGAAGAAGTTGGAATCCTCACAGTGCACTAACACAGATAAGAAGAAGAGACCGAAATACTAACTCAAAGTGGCCCCATGTGGCCTTAAAATTAAAAAAAAATGCAAACCTTATATTTAAATTTAGAATAAACTTTACTTATTATTAATTGTTTAAACAATTACGAGAAGGAAGAAAAAACATCAAACAAATGCCATTTTTTTGTAAAAAATGAAAACTATTGGAATTGTATAGTTACAAAGCAAAAGTGTGCAAACATTTTAAATAATATAAGGGCCGTTTAAAAAGCAATGAATGTTTTAATTTGACAAGCCACTCAGTTCCTCCATTGCTGCCGTTGTCATATCATCGATGTTTCCACTCCTTCGCCCCAGTCTGATGCTAACAGCGAGCCACTACAGTTTGTTTATTGTTTCTTAGTTCAACTTTAAAACAAAATTAAATATATCACCAAGTGTGAGAAGTTTGTAGCATAATACGCTTTTCAAATGCAAAAACAAATTCACCCTAATAAAATTAATCAAATAACTACGGTTTATGGTAATTTTGGTATTATGATGAATGAAGCTTCAGTTCAAAAACGGTGTAAAGTATCATTTTTAATAGCAACCAGATGGATATTCATGATGAAGAATGCTTGGGCCGACCTTCAATTGTGACTGACGAACTCAAATCACAGATTGAGAAATTCAACAAGATAGTGGGCAGACAAGCTGGCCAAACAAGGAACCCTCATAGTGCAGAAACCAAAAATAATGCTCACACTGGAGGCTAGGATTAGTGCACTGAAGCGAACATCTTATCTTGAATTTACAAACAAAGTCAAGGAAGACATAAAGAACAAGCTTTATGAGAATGTATTCGACTTGTATGGGAAGGTCAAGGACCTCCAGAGGAGGACATCTGTCGCGGTCTTTCGGCTGAGAACTGGACACGACTGTCTGAATGAACACCTGAAGAAAATTAAGATATTAAACTATGACAACTGCACATCCTGTGAATGCCCAGACACCATCATGAACAAGGACCATCTCCTGGTCTGCAGAAAATTAGATGAAGAGAAGCAGAGAAGAAGAGACCTCCCTGGCCTCTACTGAGAAGCAAGATCAAAGATGGCATGAGCCAGCAGAAGCCATTGGAAAGCAACAACAACAACATTTACCTACAAAACAGGCTGAGTTCATTCTTTCCTGGAGTTTCAAGAGCAGTCCTTTATGAAACTGTTACTGATGATTTGAGCTACAGAAAAGTGTGTGCCTGGTGGGTTCCTCATGTTTTGATAAATGAGCATAAAAAAAGGATGGAAGGATGGAAAAGATGGTTGCACTGACTTGTCTCAGTCGGTAAAACAAGGATGGTGTGGAGGTTTTGAACCACATTGTTATTGGCTGAGGCCTGGATTTTCGATAAAACTCCAGAAATAATGCGCCAGTCATAGAAAAACGTGTGAAATGCTATGACAAATGATTTAATTTGAACGGCAACTAAGTACCAAATGTACTGTGAAATAACGTATATTTCATTATCTTAATAAAGAGGGTAGTGAAAAAATGTTTTTTACTTCTTTCCAAATGACCTTTTTTTCTTAAGAAAAAAAATGTAAATTAAGCTTTTCTGCCAATGCATTGCAATGTATTGGTGGATATTAGTGTTTACAATACTGAAGATATGGTGTCATGGTATGCATTTTAGTAGTCACAAGTATCACATCATTGTTTTTGATAATACATGGCTGTCATCCATGCACCTTGCTCTGAGGAAGTAAAGTAATAATTTGTCCATATCTCTGAAACATTAATTTTTCAAAACTTTTTGGTTTTAACTCTTTGAGTATCCGTGTAACTACTACTTGCGATGTTTCGTAATATGTTATAGCTTGTCTAGGCATGGTCTAGAGTGTGCAGAAACATTCTTTCTTTGCTTTCACACAGGATGTTAACACTCCTAACGGACAGCAAAGCAACTAATCATAACACACCATGTCTCGAAGCAGTAGACACAGTAGGTCTGCATTATATACAGTTTTTGTCATAGGCCTACCTCATATGCATTTATGTGTGTCACATATTTCTGTTGAAAATTATCATTGTTTTTATTTGTTTAATATTGTGTTTTACCTTTTAGGATTTATAATGTATTTATATTTTACTTAATAAGTGACTGAGCTATACTTAAATTTTTATACAAACTATAATATTGTAAATTAGTAGCAGTGTATTTTTTTTAACAATGGCATCCAACTCATCTTCCAGAAATTTTGTCAGTAAGGAATCTAGGCTAAGTTTAGGGAAATCCTTACGTGGACAGGTACGCGAAATTGTTTACAACGTTGCAACTCATTTTAAAAAAATGAAAAATGAATATAAGTTAAATATTAATGTTGTTCAGTCTGCAAGCGAAGCAACAGAGTATCTGCAGCAACGATTTATAAAATTTTAAAAGAAGGATGATCATCCAAGGCTAAAGGAGAATTAACTTGTTCTACTCCTACTGGTAAGGAAAGTCCAAAATTTTTATTGTGTAAAAAAAATCCCTACTTTACGAAAACTTAAACTGGCATTATCAGATGATGGCTTGGTAGACTGCAGTGTAGAATATTAATAACGTCAACTTTTGAGATTATTAGGGTTTCGTTGGAAAAAGTGTACATCCAGGCATAAAATTCTTATATAAAAGCCAGATATAGCTGCGTGGAGGTTTCATTACCTTCAGGCAATTCAAGAATATAGGCGATTAAATAGAAATATAGTATATTTAGATGAAAGTTATGTTCATACGTCTCAATCTGCTATAGCTTGTTGCAATCTGATGATGTGTGAGGGATGTTCGAACCAGTAAGTAAAGGCCAGAGATTAATTGTAGTTCATGCTGGAGGTGAGAATGGATTTGTAAATAATGCATTGTTAATTTTTCAGCCTCGGCGTAAAACCGGCGATTATCACAATGATAAGAATAATACAAAGTTTTTGGAATGGATTAAATTACAACTGACTCCAAATTTACTCCCACAAAGTGTAATAGTTATGTACAATGCAAGCTACCATTGTACACAGTTAAATAAAAGACCGAATGTCACATCGCTTAAACAAAGTATTAAAAACTGGCTCAAAATTAACGTCTCTTATAGCGAAACAATGACAAAACCAGAACTGCTTCTTTTGGTAAAAAATGTACCGTTTACTTAAAGTTTTGAAATAGATAAACTCCTACAGGATTCCCAACACACTGTTCTACGGCTGCCCCCATATCATTACGACTTAAATCCAATTGAACTTGTTTGGGGATACGTAAAAGAAAGAATAAGAGAAGACTTATTGGACTCACTCGAAGAAAAGAAAAAACTATGTGAAAAACGTTTTTCTCAATACACAAAAGAACAGTGGAGGAAATGTTGTGAACATGTGAAGAGGATTGAAAAAGAATATATTAAAAACGACGGAATTTTAGATGTTGACTTCGTAAGAAGCTTATATCCAAACTCCGAATCTAATTCAGATTGCAGTATTGACTCAAATTCAGATTAACTACGCCATACTAAGGTAAGATTTCTTATAAACATTTAAAACAAATTTTACTTTCAAGTCAAAAATTCCTGTTGTTGCACAATATAAACTTGTTTTATAAGTTAGTGATGAAAAAGTAATTGCTTACTGTTATTATTTCTTTTTTTTATTTTTTGTGCAAACTGTATGAGTATAACAAACTATTTTATAGAAATAATTCATAGTGGAGACAATAAATTTCCCACGTTTAGATTAGGCTACTATGAAAGTTATGCGTTGGCTGTCATTGTAGGAAAGAGACAAGTTCAGAGTGTGCAAGTGAGAGGGGACAAGCATAGTGAGAACTGCATGGCGCCAAATCATTTATTTTATATGCCTCGAAAAGCTGTAAATACTGAGGTACTTCAAGGTACTGAGCTATTGATTGATGTCAAATTTGTTATTCTTTGTCCTTGTCAACTAGTTTATCTGTTTGTATTCCTAATATAGATTTTATCTATGGTGTTTATGATAGCACAGCCGCCTCGGTGGTCTAGTTGATAGTGTACTAGGCTTTCACCCTGAGGACCCGGATTCGATTCCTGGCCAGGGCTTGGCATTTTCATATGCTATAAATCATCCCATTGTCTGCATTAGCCCAAGTGTGCACAATAGCTGGACGTTAAACACCAAAAAAAAAATGATGTTAAATCACCGGTTGCTGTATTATCTTTATAGATACAGTACTAAAACCTATGCGATTACTTTTTTTGTTTTTCATACTTTTTGACAAGGAATAACTGAAAAAATCCCAAAAATACATTTTATGAGTAAACATTCAGTACTAAATTGACTTTTCAGTACTAAAAATGACTTTTTTTAGTTACAATGCTCTTTTTTGTGTAAACCTTCTACGAAACATTTCATTATAAGTATTACATTCATTGCTAAACAACAAAACAAAAGTTATAAAAATTGATTGAATAGATATTTTAAAACAGGTTTTCTTCCAAATACTTGCAAATTAAGCCAACACCGGTCAGCAACTTTGCCAAACGATCACGGCACTCAAAGGGGTTAAACTCTGTATAATTAACAAAAACCTTAAAATAATATTTGTGCATTAAGTATAATGATTTCATTCAAATTTTACTAAAATGTAATAATGAAGTCAAAAGAACTCGTAGATCACTATTTCCTAAAAATTTGGTTTAGGTGCTATCAACAAAAAACCAGAAAATCAGCATATCTAAAATATAAATTTTTTTTAAATTTTAGTTATGTATAAAGATTTAAAACTTAAATGAGTATACTCATTTTCAAAGAAAAATGTGTTTTGGTCAAATTTGTAAAAAACTGAAAATAAAGATTGATTGTAGTGAGTAACAAATCTGAAGAAACCAATTTTGAGAAACGATTTTCATTTCAGTGCTCCTTATCTCAATAATTTTCACTTGTGACTTTTTATGAAAATAATCTTTTGTTTAAACATATTTCTTTAAACCTCTTCCAGATAATTAATGTGAAAAAATATGTGCATTGTTTAAGCACCATTTATTATATTTACTTTATGTTTGGCCACCACTTCATTATTTTTACCTTAAGGTAGTCCTTGTGACACAGAGGAGAGTTCTCTATGGACAACGTATAAAACACTAAGTCAATCCGCATGCCTTCAGAAACTGTAAGATGCCAGAAACAGTCCAAGTTTGCTGGGTAGTCAAAAGGATACCCTGGCGACTCTATTATTAAAGACGTGTTGCTGATTGTTAAGTACTTCACACAGGCTGTAAAAAAGTCATTTGAGTTTTAAAGTGAAAATAAAGTTTTAAATGTTTTATGTTCTAATACTACCCCCAGTAAACAATACATACTACAGATTTTTTTAAATTTAAACACAGAAAATTAAAATTTAAGAAAAACAATAAAATTTAAAATATACAGCAGATTTTCACAAACTCGACACTTTATTCCATATTTGTTTCCCGTGAGTAAAAGTGTCAAAGTGGTTAAGAAGAACAATTTGACGTATTGTTTACTAAGAGCGTGCATGTATGGCCCATAAGACTTAAACAAAATATAGTGCATAATAACGCTATGGTGATTTTTTTAAAAAGTTTTACATTACAAAAGTTGTTTTAAATTCGTTTCCATAATGCCACCAAAAGAACTGTGTGTGTCACTAAATTTTAGGCATAAACCGTACTTATCTTTTATTCCAATTTGGTATACTGCTTAAATTATGAATTTTTAGGCACTTATATGTGTCAGTATATTGGATGCCTCAGCACAAATCTCAGAAGCAATCTATGATCACTTCAGTTTCAGTCTAACGAATGTTCCGAAGACCATTGATCTGACTATATTGTTCCTTTTTTTTATAGAAGAAAGGAACAAGTAGTGAATTGTCACTGATAAAGCAGCACAGTTCAGCACGTTATAAATTCATAAACAAGAGGTGTGACACTGGTGAAGCAGTGACTAATATTGCATGTCTCATGCTTACACGCACCTTGTCAATCCATCCAGAGGCCGAACTAGACATGAGACTATTGCAATTGTTACATGATAGGTACTTAGGCAACAGTGCAGGGGGTGCAGACTAGCTGCACCTATTGAGAGGATTTTAGATGTTCCTCACGGTACCCGAGTCTAACACACACTGCACTTACGACTTTAACACTTTACACTCACTCTTACATTTAGGGAGGCGATAATAACCTTAATGTGCTGTTCGCCTTAAAATAAAAGTAAAGTAAATAAATAAATATATATATATATATATATATATATATATATATATATATATAAGAATAAATCATAAAACCGGAGGTATTATATGCAAGCGAGACGCTAGCACTCCACACAAAAGCTACCATGGAAGATATTTTGAAGAAAGAACGCAAAATCTTGAGGAAGATCCTGGCCCGAGATTAACAGAAGATGGATACAGGTTGCACTCCCGGAAGATCACAGAGAAGATATCAAACCTGGCAGCAGATATCAGAAGACGGAGGCTTTGGTTCTATGGACACATCAGTAGACTCCCAACAACAAGACTTGCCAACAGAATCCGTAAGTATATACAATGAATCAAATCAACAACGTCGTGGATCGCACAAGTCAGATTAGACCTGCATGACGCAGAAATAGACTCAACAGACGTTGAAGACAGGAACGCATACAGGAGAAAGATGCTTGGTTGGAAGGTCCCAGAGAATGAAATCCGAGAGAGCAGGGGTAAAATGGACGGAGGAGCGGAAGAGGATCCATGAGGACAGGATAAGGGAGGTGTGGAGGATTAGAAGCAAGACATCAGTCGGAGTGCTTTGCGTGATCCAACAGGGTCTATACGCAGATGATAATAATAATAATAATTATTATATATATATATATATATATATATATATATATATATATATTGTTAACTGAAGACTTCTTAACACCACAATAAACTTCCTCTACAAAAAAGTTTCCTATGAACACAAATAAAACAATTAAGTCAACAACATCCACAAATGTTGCAATTTAAGAACGACTAATAAAAAATTGTCATGGAAAAAGTAAACATTTGTAACCAACTGTAACAACTGTATGCATTATGAAGTTTATCATTTGTTAAGTGATTAAATATTTTGGTTTTAACTTGTGTTTTACAATTTCAGAAACTTACAAGCATCGATAGATTTCCAAGATAGCTGAAACTTTTCTTGCCTACTGACTGAAATGTTAGCATATACACTAATAACATTAGTAGTTGACTTGATTACATGTGTCGGGATTTGAGATGTACAGAACTTGCCCAGGCTGTCGCTGAAGTATGTGCTGCCATCATAGACCTATACAAATATCAAAAAAGTTTTAAAAAAATATCTTCATAAAATTTTATTATTTATTTTTTCAAGTGAATTCTTTTGTTTCACCTCCTCTTAGGCATCTCATATGAACTGCATTAATGCTATTTTCACTATCAATGACCAACTCTTTCTACCATTCAACAATATAGGTTTGAACATTGCTAGATATACTCTTGTATTGGTCTTTTTGGAAAAGATGCAAATATTGCTGTGATTTAAAATTCTATGGGTAAAATTGTTAAATTTAAATAACCTGGTAACATTCCCTTGTTTGGACTTACAGTGATTGGTTAATTAAACTGAACGAAGAGGGAAATTTGGTAATGCAGTGTTATCATATATTACCATATTTGTAATATCATAATATTATCATATTTGGCCGTAATTTGATACCTCATACGATATAGAGAGTAATTCAAACTACAAGGTGCATTCAAAAAATAACGAGAATTTTAATTTTTTGAACGCAATATTTATTTATTCTTCTACATTGATGTTGTCGCCTTCAAAATAGTCCCCATTGGAGATTATGCACTTGTGCCAGCGCTTCTTCCAATCCTCGAAACACTTCTCAAATTCAATCTTTGAGATAGGCTTTAGTTCTTTCAGCGATGCGCTTTTAATGTCATCTACGGCTGTAAAAAGACGGCCCTTTAAGGTTCCCTTTATTTATGGAAGTAGGAAAAAGTCACACGGAGCCATGTCTGGTGAAGGCTGGGGCATCGTTACAGTACTGTTTTTGGCCAAATATTCACGAACAAGAAATGAAGTATGAGCCGAATTTTCCACAGATCCGGGCGTTTTTTTCAGATTACTTCACACAAACGACGTTGAACTTGTAAGTAGTACTCCGTATTGACCGTTTCACCTGGTGGCAGGAATTCATGATGCACTATGCCATTAATATCGAAGAACACAGTGAGCATAACCTTCACGTTCGACCGCACTTGTCGAGCCTTTTTCGGTCTTGGCAACCCAGAATGCCTCAACAGGGATGATTGGGCCTTAGTTTCGATGTCATATCCGTAAACCCATGTTTCGTCACCTGTTATAATACGTTTCAGTAATTCTGAATCGTCGCTAACTTCATTTAATGATTCCTGAGCAACTTCTATTCGCCACTGTTTTTGTTCAAAATTCAACAGTTTTGGAACAAATTTTGCTGCCACGCATTTCATACACAAAACACTGGAAACAATGTCACGACATGATCCAATCAATATGCCAACATCATCAGCAATCTCTCTAATTGTGATTCGGCGATTGTTCATAACCATTTCTTTCACTTTTTCCCCGTTTTTATCGGTTGTTGATGTGCTGGGGCGTCCAGGGCGTTCGTCATCTTCATTGTCTTCACAGCCTTCTTGGAAGCGCTTATACCACTCGTAAACTCTTGCTTTACTCATAGCAGACTCACCATAGGCCTTTGTTAACATTTCACACACTTTGTTACACTTTATTCCATTTTTTACACCAAATTTGATACAAATTCTTTGATCCATTTCTTTTAACAAACGAAAATTGTCGAGCTCATAAAAACACATCTAACCTTAGTGGGTGTCACAGACACAAAGTCAACAATGAAAAAAGCTGAAAGTTTCATCATACTTCAAGTGCATGTATACCGACATAATAAAAAAGAAATTTTTGACAATTGGACTCTCCAAGCCCGAGAAATTTAAAAATTCTTGTTACTTCTGAACACACCTCGTATACTAAAAAAATTTTAATGAAATGTTTGTAATATACAAAAAACATGTATGGGTTCTAATTATATTCTCAAAGTAGTCGAAATTAATCGTAAAAACTATAAAAACACATTGTGTTTTAGGTCTTCGTACAGTCATTTCGGTTGTGATATGTTATTTTAGTGCGGTATTCAAAAGTTTCTGTTTTATAAACAGTTCAAATTCCCTAATAGTATATAAACAAATATTTTGCAGGTAACCTTTACATACTATTTTTCAACCATTATGTAAGGATAAATTCTGAAAATTTTATTAAGAAATATTAACATTTTGACAGATAAATAAACTTATTTTCCAAAACAACTGAAAAAACTGTATTTTAAGAATAAGCGATTTCAAGGGCAATACATTTTTTTAATGAAAATATTTCACTATCGTACACAATGCATTATTCAGTGTCTTTATCTAATGAAACACTATTAAAATTTTGCCTTGTATTAATTTATTAGTTGATATTTTAGCAAAAGTTTATATTCCATCGTAAACATTACTTTGCATCATCTTCAATAATGCTGGATAGATTTATTTATAATATATTATCACATCCTTAGCCAGCAGTCAGCACTTATAGACATGATTTAGTATGTCTCAAATAGTCTATATTTAGCATAATAAGAAGAATAAACCAAACATCATTAATGACGTTAATTTCTATATCAATGAAAGCATTAAAAAACAATTAAATGTAAATATATTATAACAAATGGATAGAATGAGTGGCTTAAGGAAGTGGAACAGGACGTAAAAGAATTAGGGATAACGGAGGAACTTCTGAAAGAAGGAAAGGAAAAACCAAACCTTAGGAATAAAAACACTAGATTAAAATGTAAAGAAGGAACAAACAGTAATTTCCTCTGTCTTTTACTCAGAGGAAATTAGACTACAGAGATTTATAAGACTGAAAAAGTATTGGGAGAATCTCAAAAACCTAAAAGAACCAAAGTTGAAAGCCCAAAAGAACCAAAATTGACTAAATGTGCTCCATTGAGGGCTTAAAAAAAAAAATGGATAGAATAGTTCATTTAAGTGAACGATCCAAATCTCTGACGAAGAAAGAAAAGCAAGATCAGAACGAATGAAGCAATACTGGGCTACGAGGAAGGCGCAGAACATTAAAAAGTGATTGATTTAGTGTACCCCAAAGTTGGGTGAAACAAATAAAGAAGAAGTTCATTTTATTTCCAAAAGAGAATACAACTTAGAAGTTAAGAGAAAAAATTTATGAAATAATTTATATTCTGAAAGCTGATGTAATGGTCTGTGGCCTACTCAACAGTAACGATTACACTGGCCTGTAGTGATATTCAGATATCTTTTGCGAGCCAATGTAATCGGCTCTTAGAGCCAATTACATTCAAACAGGCTTTAAAAGCCGAATATATCAACTAGTGGCAGTCAAAGGATTATAAATAAGAGAATTTTAATTATGACTTTTTAAAACTCAGGCCTAGCTGAAAGTGTGACGAGTGTCCCATTTAACCGGTTGGCCTGATCTGACCTGAAAAGCCAGAGCATCGGAAAAAAACCTGACCTGTTCCTACCCAAACTCTCTACTTACGACATACAAAAGGAAAATGTTGGTTCAGTACTAGAAGTCAAGACTTTTGTTTGGTGAGCAACAGGGTATTCACTTGCTGTAACTGTTTTCACCTTTGTATTGCATTTTGCTGTAAACAAATTGAACGCGCATGGAAATATATTATACAACAAAAGATTTTACTCCATGTAAATAAAGAAAAGATCAATAAGAATGCAGAGTCCTGACCATTTATTTGAGAGCTCAACAGAAACTCCTAAACCTAATTATGGCTGCTAAACCTATTTTTCATGGATATTTGTTACAAAATAAATCTCGTACCTGAACATAACTGTTACAAGCACCATCAGAAGTTAGTTGTAAAGTGCTGAACAAGATTTGTACAAGTTTAGTAGCATCCACTTCTATTTGCCAGTGACAAAGCTCTGAGTGAGAATTAACCTCCATACTTTGGGGTAAATTAGAACTGCCTTCCTTTGGATAAACCAAAATTCCAGAGTCCAGTGTGACGCTACCCACACAATCTATTAAAATAACAATAATATATTTAATAGGCAATATCACATATAAGAAAAAAAGGAATGATTTTTCTATAAATAAATAATGAATGTTTAAAGATTAAACAGAATTCACACTTTTCATGTGATTGATATACATACACCTGGCTACTGCACAATCAAGGTAACTCCTCAGCTTTTGTTCAAAATAGTGTGTGCATCTGTATTTTGTGAGAAAAATTATGTGTTCAAAAGAGCAAGGTGTCAATATAAAGTACCTTGTGAAACTTCAGGACAGCCAAAATTAAAATACGAGCCTCGTATATGCTTTCTTGAAAGAAATTATATCAAAATGTTTTTAAAGTCTTTGAAAGATTTTAAAGGCTTAAAGATTTACGAAAGGGATTGTAGATGGCATACATTCTGGATGAACTTGTACATTAAAAACAGATGCAAAAATTGAATACAAAAGTTTCAACATGATCATAGTGTTTGCAAATCTGATGGATTGTAAACATTAATTGGTAACCTGAAGATTAAAACTATCAACCAGCAATGAGACACTGAGGTTTTTGTTAGCAAATTATCAGAAGACTTGATTTGTGGATTCTTTGCCAAAATACTTTCCAGCCCATACCACACTATCAGTCAAAATATTTTTGTCAAATAATAAATCTGTTAATTTATAATATCCACTGATCATTGGACTTCACCCATATGATGCTTTTTTATTTCATAAGGTCAAATCATCTTTAGAGTTTTTTGTTGTTATTTTAAGGCGAAAAGCACATTGAGGCAATTATCGCCTCCCTAAATGTAAGTGTAAGAGTAAAGTGTTAAAGTCGTAAGTGTAGTGTTATAAGTGTAATTGTGTGTTAGACTCGGGTACCGCGAGGGACGTCTAAATCCTCTCAATAGGTGCAGCTAGTCTGCACCCCCCTGCGGGGTCATCTTTAGAAGGAACTTATTGTCATAAACATGAAAAATTACATTTTTAAGAGCTATAAAGATGTCATGAATTTAGTTTTCTAATCACCCATTAAATAACAGTGTTTTACTATTATTTTATAATCAAACATTTTCCACTATTTTTGTGCATACACAATTTTTTGAGAGTGTGAGTCAACATTCATTCAACTGTCAAATACAGAACACTGAAACTTGTTAAAACATTGACACAATAGAAACAGTGAAACTTACAAAATTAATAACTAAAACATAAGTCTAGATGGCCGAGGTCTACGAGGTGTGTTCAGAAAGTAAAGAGAATTTTTAAATTTCGCGGGCTTGGAGAGTCCGATTGTCAATTTTTTTTTAATGTTGGTATAATATGCCCTTGAAGTATGATAAAACTTTCAGCTGTTTTTATTGTTGACTTTGTCTGCGACAGCCACAAAGGTTAGATGTGTTTTTATGAGCTCAGCGATTTTCATTTGTTAAAAGAAATGGATCAAAGAATTTGTATCAAATTTTGCATAAAAAATGGAATGAAGTGTAACAAAGTGTGTGAAATGTTAACAAAGGCCTATGGTGAGTCTGCTATGAGTAAAGCAAGAGTTTATGAGTGGTATAAGCATTTCCAAGAAGACTGTGAAGACGTTGAAGATGACGGACGCCCTGGACGCCACAGCACATCAACAACCGATGAAAACGTGGAAAAAGTAAAAAAATGGTTATGAACAATCGCCGAATCACAATTGAAGAGGTCGCTGATGATGTTGGCATATCGATTGGATTATGTCATGACATTGTTTCCAATGTTTTGTTTATGAAATGCGTGGCCGCAAAATTCGTTCCAAAATTGTTGAATTTTGAACAAAAACAGCGGCGAGTGGAAATCGCTCAGGAGTCAATAAATCAAGTCAACTACGATGCAGAATTACTGAAATGTATGATAACAGGTGACGAAACATGGGTTTACGGATATGATGTCGAAACTAAGGATCAATCATCCCAGTGGAGGCATTCTGGCTCGCCAAGACTGATAAAGGCTCGACAAGTGCGGTCGAAAGTGAAGGTTATGCTCACTGTGTTCTTCGATATTAATGGCATAGTGCATCATGAATTCCTGCCACCAGGAAATGCACCAGCTCACATTTCATTGCTTCTTCGTGAATTTTTGGCCAAAAACAGTACTGTAACGATGCCCAGCCTCTATATTCGCCAGACATGGCTCCATGTGACTTTTTCTTATTTCCAAAAATAAAGAGAACCTTAAAGGGCCATCGTTTTACAGCTGTAGATGACATTAAAAGCGCATAGCTAAAAGAACTAAAGGCTATCTCAAAGATCGAGTCTGAGAAGTGTTTCGAGGATTGGAAGAAGCGCTGTTACAAGTACATAATCTCCAGTGGGGACTATTTTGAAGGCGACAACATCAATGTAGAAGAATACATAAATATTTTGTTCAAAAAATTAAAATTCTCGTTACTTTCTGAACACATCTTGTATGTTAAAACACTAAAACTAAAAACAGAAAAACAAATGTTTTCGAGCCTTCTGCGCAGACAAATCTAGAAACTTAAACTTACATGTGATCCACAAACCAAACATGATGGTTGTTCGGAAAGTAAAAAATGTTTCGACCTGATGCTCAGTTACCCCACTGCCACTGCGTCATAGACCTTACAGTCTGCCACTAACGAGCCACTACAATTGTTAAATATTTATTTGTGCAACTTTAAAATGTGTGGAAAAATTAAAGATCCTGCCAAGTGTGAGGTTCGTAGCGTAACACGGTTTTTAAATGCAAAAAACATCCGCCTTTTTACAATTTACAGTCAGACAATCGAGGTTTGTAGTGCTGTGGAATACCAGTGAATGGAATGGCATCATTTCTGAACCCCATGAAAAAAAAACAAACAAATTCTGAGCACCAAGAAGGTTATGGCTGCAGTGTTTTGGGATTGAAAGGTTGTCCTACTGATTGACTATGTGTCTAGACAGGAGACCATAAATGCAGAAGCCTGTCAGATCCTTCACTGACTATGCCAGGCCATTCAAAACAAACAGTGGATCTTTGTCAAGCAGCATTGTGCTTCATGATAAGCATGTCCGTACATGCTGCTGTGTTTACAACAAACTTGCTTCAGCAGTTAAAGTGGGAATTTTCTGAACATCCATCTTATGGACCGGACCTGGCCCTGAATGACTACCATCTTTTTCCCCAATATAAGAATTTATTGGGTAGAAAACCACTATGGAAGTGACAACTAACTATGAGTGGTTCAACAACTTGGCGGCAACTGCGTAAGAAAAGCATAGAAAAACAACTTGGTGGCAACAGAAGGCATACAAAAGCTGGAGAAAAGCCATGACAAATGTTTAAATTTGAATGGCGATTATGTAGAAAAATATCTAAGGTATCAAATGTATTCTAAAAGAAGTTTTATTTCATCTTAATAAGAAGTGTTTACAGAAAAAAAACCATTATTTACATTCCAAATGACTCATGTCAAAAATGACATTTCAAAACCACAAAGCAACACAACCAAGCTGGCAAATACCATATCAAATGGAGGATGTATGTAACTTAGAAGTAAACAATTATTGCCTGACCACATGAGAGAGGATTAAGAAACCTATTATTCCCTCTCTCCTTCAAATTCCTAAGTTGGGCTTTAGTAGTAACCATAAAAACGTCAGCCTTTTTTATCTTAAAAATTATGTTTATTTTAAATTTTAACTATAAAATTATTCTGAATTACAAGTAGTCACAAAACCTTATTTTTACTATGGTTTGGCTATATACACAAATAACAGCAAATATTCAATTAAAAAAATAAATAAACAAACACAACATTAAGAAACTGTTCAAAGTACCAAATCACAAATGATTCAAATTCATGGGACAGAATTCGCCAGTATCGATTGGTATGGGCCAATCATCATCCAATTAAAAAAAAATTAACAACATTAAGTAACTGTTCACTCAGAGTATCGAATCACAACTGATTCAAATTCATAGAACCAATGCCATTATCAAGGTTCAGGCCAATAAACATCCTTTATTTTATGGTAGGACAATAAGAAGCGCTATGGGTCTTAGTTCAGTTTCTCCACTAAAACATAGCATCCTTGCGCTCTGTAAAACTAAAAAACCGCTCTCTCTTGCTTAACAGATCTGTTTAAGACAACACGTAACCTTTGACTCTGTGTAACCGAAGCACACATTGAGCTGATTGTGTATTTGATATTGGCACTGTATTATCACCGCTGATTTCAAGTGCTTTCCTTACATGGGACATTAGATTACCCCAAAATCCTCTACTTGTTCTCCGTCAGTAAGACAATCAAAAGTGTCACTTTATTGTCTAACAGGAAATCATAGCTAAACATGAACTCAACAAGTGCCAGGTTATTACGGATAAACTGCTAAAATCCCATCATCTGTTTTAAAAAATAACTTCCAACCGATCTGCTAAACCATAAATTTGGTCACACCATACAGTTAACAGTTTATTTGTGCAATATTCAGTGAAACAATCAATATCTAGTGAAGGTAACATTAGTGACTATATACATTTTTCCCTCGTTCAGATTCTCAACAGAAAATTACACTAACCAGCTTCACTCACCATCACGTCTGTAAGATCTGTATCTCCAGCTATGTTCACAAAGCTTATAAGATTTTCATTGTGTATTAGCTTTGTTTGATACTCAATTCTATCTGGTACTCCAAGCTTAATACTACATAATCCGCTAAAATAGTTGGTTCTGCCGGGACGAGTTAGTTATTTTACAAAACATATATTTGGTTCGTGTTGACCGCATTAACTCAAAATTTCTTAAAATATTAACAATTTTAAAACCCTAACTGGTTTTAATTGGCTGCTTATATTTAAAATAGCAACAAGAGACTCACCATTTGTAGTTAATTCACAAGTATCCCCGGTGAACCCAAACATGCAAGAACATTTGTAACCATCCACACTGAAGATGCTGGTCACAGAGCATTTTCCTCCATTCTGGCAAGGTTTGTTATCACAAGGGGTTGGGATGGCTGTATCACAATTGAGTCCTGCAAAAACCAAAGAAAATATTATTATTTAATCCAATTTTTATTATGAATAAATCTGAATCTAAATAATTTTTTTTTCCGGCGAAAAAAAAGGTTATCATTGCCGTCACGAAAAATGAAAGTATATAAAACAAAATTTTACTTAAGAATAAAACAACAAAAACAACAAATTATAACGGTAAAAATAAATTAAAAATTTACATAACAGGTATAGCTATATTACACTTAAGAACTAAATAACAATAAATAATTAATAAAATTTAATAACAATTCGTAAAAGTATGCATAAACATAATAGAAAAAAAGTTTTTAGATAAAATAAATAAATAAAATAACACAAGAAATTACAAATATAATAAATTAAATTTTATTTAAAACATTCAGACGATGAAGGAAGTCTAGAACCCGGTCAACGGCCGAGGCACTATCTCCCAACATCGTCTGCAAACAGTTGCTCATACCACACATAACACGCACATTTTGGAAACCATCACAATCGAGCAATATATGTTTTATTGTGATGGTTTCCCTACAGAACTCGCATTCAGGAGGGTCCCCGCATTCCATCAGAAATCCATGCGTTAACATGGAGTGACCGATGCGAAGGCGGGTGATCACCACCTCTTCCCTACGACTTGCACGTATTGACGACCCCCAAGGACGAACAGTATTTTTAATTACCCTCAATTTGTTACTGCTTGTAGTTGCCCATTCATTTTCCCACTGTAGAAGAATTAAATGTTTTACATGACAAAGAAAGTCAGACACTATTACACGTGAAGTGCATGGCGGCAGAAAAGTTGCTTCCTTTGCCGCATTATCCGCTGCAGTGTTTCCAAATATTCCACAGTGACCAGGGATCCAGATAAATGATACTCTTGCACCTCGTAGTTCAAGTCTATGGACAGAGCACAGAATATCTTGAACCAGAGGGTTTACCGAATACATATCCCGGATTGCCTGGAGGGCACTTTCTGAATCAGAACAAACTACGTAATGCAAACTGTCGAATTCAATAGTGTTCAGAGCCTTTAAGATGGCAAAGAGTTCGGCTGTAAAGACACTACAAATTGAGGGTAATCCATACTTATAAGTTTCGTCCAGTGAATAAAATGCACACCCAACATGAATCTAAATAAAATATTCTGCTGATATACGACGTGTGGCTAGAAAATAACCAGACCGATTTTCATAAGCCCGTGATATTTATTCTGGTGATTGACAATGGAGGGCATTGACCTTGAATGCTCCCTCCGCCTATTCTCCATTTTGATGATTGCGCAATATCCAGTTCTCTTACAGCACTCATTTGAACAATACTGTGCATTTGCCCTGCATCGGAAAAATGCTTAGTGCTAGTGTGGAGCAATATGTTAAACTCGAAAACGTAAATATTAAGTTTGTTGAAAAAAGTTTATAGTGATGAGTGTTTATCATGAACTCAGGCCGCCTCAGTGGCCTAGTTGATAGAGTACTAGGCTTTCACCCCGAGGACCCGGGTTCGATTCCCGGTCAAGGCTTGGCATTTTCATATGCTATAAATCATCCCATCGTCTGCATTGTGCAAGTGTGCACAATAGTTGAACGTTAAACACCAAGAAAAAAAAATATCATGAACTCAAGTTTTTGTGTGGGTTAAAAGATTTAAAGAGGAGAGAGAGGACTTTAAAGATTATCCACATCTTGGTCGGCCACTAACAGCAAGAACTGATGAAAACATTGAAAAAGTCGGAAAGATTATTTGAAAAAATCATCGTTTGAGTATAAGAGCAGTTAGTGAGTTAATAAACATTGACAAAGAAACTGTTTGGCAAATTTTACATGATAATTTAAACATATCAAAGTTGGTACCGATAAACCTCACTGCTGATCAAAAGGAAGCTCAGATGACCATCTGTGCTGACATTCTAAAAATTATTTAAACTGACCCTACCTTTTTAGAGAGAAGATAATAACATGTGATGACTTATGGTTTTCCATACAGGACCCTGAAACCAAGCGCCAATCCATGCACTGGAAAAGCCCTAGCTCACCAAGACAAAAAAAGCACGGATGAACAAGTCAAAATTCAAAGTCAAGTGATTGTATTTTTTGACATCCAAGGGATCGCTTACACTGAATGGGTGCCTGAAGGTCAAACTATTAACTAAATTTACTACAAAGATGTTTTGACCACTCCTCATGAATACATGCAAAGAAAAAGACTCGACATCTGGAACAATCGTTCATGGATCCTTCATCAAGACAATGCACCGGCGCACAAAGCATTGTCAACCAAGTTGTTTTTGGCAAATAATGGAATTCCTGTGTTGGAGCATCCACCATACTCATCTGATCTTACTCCATGTGACTTTTTTTTGTTTCCTAAGGTCAAAAGCACGTTGAAAGGAACACATTTCAAGGCTGTAGATGCAGTGAAGAAAAAGCGATGGTCATGCTGATGATATTATCAGAAAATGATATGCAACATTACTTCCAACAATGGAAAATTCATATAGAGTAGTGTAGGGATCAAAGAGGGGTGTATATTGAAGTTGATAAGGTTTCCAATATAAACGATGTTAAGTAAAAAGTTTTAAAAATATAGTTTGGTTATTTTCTAGCCACACCTCATATTTAAAATTATATTACTGTATACCTGCGATAATCCAGCAAGTTCAGTAATACATCAGTGTCATTTATTTGTGTTATGTTTACTCATAAGAGTTATTTGCATTTGGAATAATTCAAATTCTATACGACTGCCATAACGTAATATGTCACCTTTGACGACATTTGCTTGCTGGAGGTGATGAAGAGATTTACCAAATTATGGCTGACAATAAAATACGTAATAACAGTGATGACACAAAAAAAATTACAACAAAGAGCCTGAAAAACATGTACATTAAACTCATCATGATGAAGCATTAAGTGCGTTTACCATTACGTATAAAATAATGTTTATACCATTACGTATAAAGAAAACAATGTTGCAGCACATGACATGTTGGTCATTAGAAAATTGAACGAAAAAGAAATGAAAAGTTTATTTACAGCTACAAAAACAGAAAAATATTCATAATTATTTTTAAAGAACAACAAATTAAAGTTATATTCTTAACCTACTGTAATGTTTTAATATTTTTTCATGGTAATTTTAAGAGTTTTTCAGTTTGTTTTTGTGTTTTTTTCAATAACAATTTCATTTTAAACTCAATTATTAAAAGAAGTGTTTATGTTATACTTTAATTACTTTTTCTCAATTTAAATATTAATTTAATATCATTTTTCTTTCTTTCTAATAATCCAGCAATAACGATGTCTGACATACACCACATTACCACAACTCTACTGTACTTGTTTACCTGCCTATAATGTGTTTATTTCAAAATTTTCATGAAAGCCAATATTGGTAAATTAAGCCTAAGGCACATTTTTTGTGACTGATAGCAACGGAATGTAAATTTTTAACCCTAGAATGGACGGGCTGGATCTGTGAGACCCAGACGTTTTTAAATTACATTAGGTCATTGGCGTTGCAGACCATTACTTCTCGCTGTACCTTCCTAAAAGAGTCTACAGAATGCGCTACTGTTGCATGTTTGTCAATTCAGCTCTCAGTCATCAGTTGTCACGTGTATGAATATCTTGTGGGTCTGTCAGACCCTGCCTGTCCGCTCAAGTTACGTTTTCTGACATAGCAGGATTTGTGTTTTAGGACTTGTTTTTAATTTTTAATTTTGTTCATTGTAATACTATTGACAAGTTTAAACAAGTATAAACGCAGTGCTTTTGTTGTTGACAAGAACTTCTCAAAACAGATGTTGCAACCCTACTTGACCATGCGAGCTCAGCAAAACAACCTCCCCCCAAGAGATTCGGCAGTTAGCAACTAAATTTTCTGGATATGAAGCTCAACCTAAAGAGGACCCTGCTCCAGGAAAGCGTGGAAGATGCTCAATGTGTAAAGACAGCAAAACAAAATACTTTTGCAAAGAGAGTAAAATTTGGTTATGTCTTAACCACAGTGAAATGTGTAGCGATTGCTGTAAAAATTATAAAAATATTGTCCTCTCCAAAAACATATTATTTTTGTATTTTAATTAATTCTTAATATTTTTTCCTTAAACTCATTCTTTATATACTAGGTAAAATCAAACCCAATCAAAATTTAAAAATCCTTACCTTATTAATGTTATTTTAAAAAAATCATGTAATTTTTTGTTAAAAATGTACAAGATTACTTAGTTTTTGTTAAACCATTATTTGGGCGCAATATTATTTTGTTAAAATAGTGTCATACTACTAAAAACACTTCAAGGTTTTATATAAAAACATTTTTTGATCAATAAAAATAATTTGAAATTATTTGTAGATTTTTTAATTCTTGGGTCTGTCAGACCCAGCCCGTCCACTTGCGTAATTTTTTTTTGCCCATACATTCTAGAGTTAAGAAAAATTTAATTTACTATTTTGTTATATTCTTTATACATCAAATACAAACTGTGTATCTTATTCAAATTAAACCATGTTATAAATTTCTAGCTTACCTGTAAATAATGGAGGACATTGACACTTGTAGGTGTACGGAGAATCTGAGGTACAAGTACCACCATTCTTGCAAGGGTCTTTAGAACAATCAGTATTAGAAATACCTGGATTGTAATGGCAACCATTAGGACCTATTCCATCACCAGTATAACCTATAGGACATCTGCATTCCACCTTTATATCACCTAATAACAAAATAAAATTACTTTTTACTTTCATTACTTTTATTGCAATTACTTTAAAGTACAATACGGTGGGTTTTTCCACTTCCTCGGTGGTCTAGTGGGTAGCATACTGGGCTTTCACCCCGAGGACCTGGGTTTGATCCCGGCGAGGGCTTGGCATTTTCATACACTATAAATCATCCCATCGTCTGCATTAGCCCAAGTGTGCACAATAGTCGGACGTTAAACAAAAAAAAAAAAAAAAAAAAAAAATCCACTTACTACATACAAAACGTTGTGGTATTTGATTTTTTTTTTAACGTCTGACTATTATGCACACTTGGGCTAATGCAGACGATGGGATCATTTATAGCGTATGAAAATGCCAAGCCCTGGCCAGGAATCGAACCTGGATCCTCGGGGTGAAAGCCCAGTACGCTATTAACTAGGCCACCGAGACGGCTCTTTTGTGGTATTTGAATGTATGCAGCCTTTATACATCAATACAAAAAGATTCTTTTGTACATAATTACATTTGAGTAGAATTTGCAGTGGTTGACTACATTTTCATTAAGTAGACAAACAAGGAAAGATACATAATGATTCAGCATAGAGGAATGTGAACAAAATGGCAGCCAGTTTATTCACAACAGCTGATACCTCAATAAATAAGATGGTGACACCATTCACCAATCATGAGCACAGTCCTTAGTCTAGTAAAAAAGTGACACACTCCCCGTACAGCTGCTTTATTGGTGATAGGTAATTTTGTACAT